>QGQB01000229.1:0-128821 GCA_003385265.1 Neonectria hederae
TGTGAGGAGGGAGTGGGGGGGGGGGGGGGGGTGGCTAATTTTAGCCCAGTCTCCAGATTGGCGACGAACCCAGAGGCACCAGATCTCGTCGACACCCAACACGGTGTCCTTGGGATGAAACTGGTTTAAGAGAATGGCAGTGACTTTGACTTCTGGTGAGCTGTGGTCTGTTTGAGAGGCGTGTCTTGATCGAAAGAGTGGCTGTATGCAGGCTGCAGGACAGTATCACCGCCGTCGCATCCCACTCACACCACACGGCAAAGCATCAACACCACCATGGCCAAGTTGACGCATCTATGCTTGGTGGCGCTCGCCGCTTTTTCGGCCGCCGACGTCACGGTGCAAGTCGCCGACGTCGAGGCCTTACCGTTCAAGACGGACGGCGCGGCAACCTCGCCTGACGACCTCTTCCGTCGTAGCTGTCCGGAAGAGGTCGCCGAGACCGACCCCGACACGCCACGGCTGCTCCTGTCGTCGTTCGGGGACACAGAGTTCCCCGACGACGCCATCTTCCCGTCTTCGGACGGCTTCATCAGGGGCGCTATTGACGCCTGGGCGCAGCACCATCACCTGGTCCTGCGGCCCGACGAGGTCTGGTTCGAGGTCCTCGCGCAGCTCAACTTCTACATGGCGGCGCACGCCGACGACCTGCGCGGGCTGTTCGTCGGCCACACGGGCAAGGAGCGCATGCGCGTGGGCGGCTTCACGTGGCGCGACGTCGTGGCGACGTTTGGCGCGGCGATACAGCAGCGCGTCCGCGCCGAGTGGCTGCTGGACTGGATCATGCCCGGGTTCAGCACCAGCACGGCCGACGACGCAGTGACGGCGTCGGTGTTGATGATGGGGCTGATGCAGTACTTCTTCGAGTTCGAGGGCGTCATCGTCTGCGGCATCCCGTCCGTCACGTTGCTCGGCGACCGCGGGGACTGGGTCCGGCTGCTGGAGAAGCTGGACCGCCTGGCCGACTGGGGCGCCGAGCCGGCCGCGTACGCCGCGAACCTGCGGCCCATCTTCCGCCGCTTCGTGCTCACGTGGGACGAGCCCGACAGCCCGGCCGTGGCGGGCTTCTGGGCGCAGATCGTCCGGGCCCGCAAGAAGTGGTCCTGCGGCACCGGCGCGGCCGAGTACGACGTCTCCGGCTGGCTGACGGGGTTCACGCACTGGACCAAGGCGGGCCGGCTGCGCGTCGAGGGCGAGGCCTGGGAGGATGCCGGCACGGTCAGCCTCGACGGCGTGGTCTACGAGGCTGCGGCGCTGGAGGACGTGGGCGTGGGCTATGCCAGGGCGGCCCTGACCATGGTGGACTATCCGCGCGCGGGAGAGGACACGCGGGCGTATGTGCTCGCGGGCAATGTCGGCGTGCGGCGGGCGGTGGACGCCGAGGGCCGGGTTGCGGCGCGGCCGGGCAGTGCGTGGTTCTTGTATGCGCCGGAGGGGGGCGGGAACTATACCGTCGGGCCGGAGTTTGGGGATCGGGGGGAGTTGGAGGGGATTGCGGTTGCGATGGACGTGTGTGTTGGGGGGAATGAGCATGGTGTTTAGAGGAGCATGGCGATTAGAGCAGCATGAGGTTTAGAGCAGCATGAGGTTGAGAAGAACAAAGAGTGTCTTGTATTTTAAGTACCGAAGAAGATATATACAGGCAAAAAGAGGGCAGTACTGTAAGAGTTTGGAGTTGAAACGAATGTTGGCATGCTGTCGTGTCCGGCTTTGTGTAGGGTTCCTCTGTATAAGCTATCGTCTAGCAGCAGTAACCAGGAACGGCCCCGATATTGTCGCCCATCAAACCCCATGGCGGGTTGCATCCAGAACCCCCGGCTTTCTTGTCCTCCTTGTTAAAGAGGTAGAGGCGGCCTAGCATAGTTAGTCGTGCAGTTTTCCCTAGAGATGGGAGTTGTCTTACCGTCTTTGCACTTGCAGAGAGAGGGAACGCAGCATCCTGGTGCTTGGCTAGATGAAGGACGAGTCAGATGTGACCGTATAGGAGGAGCGAAGAGAATTGGTCTTACTAGGGCCGGCAGCCGCTGTCGATGATCTGGAGATCAATCTTTGTTGGTCCTGCGAGGCCGAGGCGGCCTAGGGCAAGGACGGAAGCGAGCACAGCGAGTCTCATGGTTGAGGTTTGTTAATGAGAGTTGTTTAGCGAGTGATGAAGTGGTGACTTGAGTTGGATAAGTTGTCGTCCCGTCTGGAGTTTCATCTCGACTACCTTTATATACTGGTACTTATATACTGGTATTGGCGCACCTTGTTCTCGCGTTCCGGTCTATTTATGACCTCAAAGCCGGCATTGTTCTCTGAAGTTGATAAAAGTGTGTGTGATGGTCTTTCATGGCGTCGGCTTCCGCATGTAAGTGCACGGATATTATGTCAAAGAACTGTCACCAATTTTAGCACAACATGGTCACGAAGGATCCGTCCGCCTGGCCAGCCGGTCTAGATCTACGGAGACGCCCTGCAGACGGGTTTCAAGAAGGGGAAGACGTCCGAAGCACCGGCGCCAACCGTCCAGTTGCTGGGTTCTCGCAGGTGCTGCTCAAAGACGCTGCTCAGCCTGTAGTTCTTGCCGTCGACCGACTCAAAGACGGTGCGCGTGTCCATGTGAGGCCATCCCACGCAGAGTGACTTGGCGGTGGCGGCGCGGAACTCGAGGAAGCGCGACCAGTCCATGTGCTGGATGATGGCATCACGCACTTCTGGCCTAACATGCTTTCAGTTATCAAGTGACTCTCGTGATGAGTGGCGAGACATACCACACGATGACGTCGATCCACGGCGGGTGCGGCACCGTTCTTTGTAGCAGCGTCGGCCGGATGCAGTGCGGGAGCTGGTCGTAGCTCTCCTTTGTGCGGCAGATGTACCACCGCAGGAGGTGCGAGAGCACGTACATGAAGCCCACGCGCGCGAGCAGCGACGCAACGGGCGACCGGCCGACCTGCGCGGCGGCGGCGGCCGAGATGTCGCACGACGCCGGCGCCGTGTCCGGGTTGAGCAGCGACGAGATGCTGGGGAAGGCCGACTCGCGCCGGGGCGTCTGGAAGCCGCGGAGCCGCAGCGTCTCCGTCGTGCCGAGGATGACCTGGTCGAGCTGTGTTGTCGGTGCGATCAGCGGCGGGATGGATTTCCACTCGGCTGTCTCCGCGGTGGTGAAGGGCGGGTCGAACTTGTCCAGGGTGAAGTGCCCGGCCCACGGGAGAGGGCGTGATGGCGATGGTGGTGGTTGTTGTGGCTGGGAGAGGGCGTGGTGGGTGAGGGATGGGTCCAGGGGCCAGGTGGGATCTAGCAGGCTGACGTTGATCTCGGTGGTGAAGTCTGGGGGGTAGTAGGAGCTGAAGTCGGTGTCGAAGGGCGTCTGGTCGAATGCTACCGTGACTAGCGAGGGACTTTGAGACCTGGTTGTCGAGAGGGTGAGTTGTGATGCCGCAGGTTGAGATGCGTGTAAGTCGCCATCACCACCACCACCACCACCATCACCAACATCACCAACATCACCAACATCACAACCTCCCAAAATCACACCACCAGAGCCCCGCGGCGAACCCAACCCGTCACTGGAGCCATCACCAACCGCCGCCAAAGCCCCGATCCACGTCCTCTCGCGCTCCTGGCACTCGCGCAGCTGGCGGCGAGTCTCGTCCAGCTCCAGCGTCAGCGCATCGACCTGCATCCGCAGTTGCTCCAGCTGCGTCCTGCGCTTCGCGCGGCAGTACCGCTGGTTGGCGCGGTCGATGGACCGCTTGCTCTCGATCTGCGACGACGTCATGTTGGCGACGCGGCGGTTGGCGTTGACGGCTGCTCGCTTGTCGGCCATGGTCGGCACTCGACCGGAGAGGGGCCGGGTGGATGTGGTTCTTGGAGTTGGGAGAGGCTTACTTCGGCCCGGACGGAGAAGACTCCAATGGGGAGAGCCACGGGAGCAGGGACAGTTGGGGAACCTTGCAAGACGATCGAGATGGGTTTGGTACTGCACTGTCATGTTGGAGCTCTTTCTTGACGTTCATGGGCCGAGGTGGGTATTTGAATGGGACGCAGGTCAATTGCGAGAGACGACATGGCGATGGCGTCAGCGTTGGCTCGACAGAATTACCCTGTTGGGAAATGCCATGCCGTCGTGTAAGTGAGCCGCATCTCGACGACAGCAGCGTGGATAAGTGTCTAAACTCGTTGAAATTGTAGCCATCTCTCTTCAATGGTGCGCAATGGTCCGTTGGCTTTTGCCTGCTTGTGGTTGGCATGGCTAAGACTCCTCACGGCCAAGCAGCAACTTTGTCTTTATCGTAACAGACGACCAAGACTTGTCGCAATACCACATGAAATCTACGAAGTTTCGAAAAGGCCTGAGATCCAGGCATATATGATCCCTTGAGTAGATCGCATTGTTCTAGAAACACCTCTTGGACCAAGACACGCTCTTCTTCCGCCATTACTGCACAGTGCTGTGTGTCTAGAGTCAACCTGTGGACCGGACGCGCAGCCAACAACGCCAACGTGAGCCGCAGATACCCTCGAATGACACGGCATGCTTATGCCTACAGTCCACTGACGCCCAGGTACCCTATGGCAGATATCCCAAGATCTTCTGCTAAGGGCATTAACGACGTTTTAACTCACCGTGTGGCTGCAGGCTATCGGATACAACACCTACTAGCTCTGGAACTGACACTCGGTCGACAACTGATATAGCCCCTACCCCATCGACCTTAAATAGTCCAACTTACTTCTCGATCACTTCACCTACGAGTATAGGATCGCCTGTTAGTTACGTGAGAGGGTACTCGCCCAACCTCACGGCTGAGACGGCGTACAGGCTTCTTTGCAAGGCCTTGAGCCACGAAGAGCCTTGCTCTCTTGTCCATGCACCAATTATGTCGCACGAACACGTCCAGCTGTATCAGGAGGCGCGGCTGCTGTCGCTGCAGTCGGTTGATGAGATGGTTGCCAAGACGGTTGGGGCACCCGAGAAGAGCGGCCGGCTCGATAATACGTATGTCATACACGACGGACAGCGGGTATCACATCTCGCAGCACAGCATGGCCCTGTAAAGGAGTGCAATTGGGAACAATACATACAAGGCCATTCGACTTATTACGGATGAGTTCAACCGCTTCTATGTGGTGTGGTGTACCAACGAGACCGGGTTTTATGACCTCAGTGTATGTTTACCTGAGTCAACTCATGTCTCTTCCCGGACATCACCTAACTTAAGCAGCACAGACCGACCCCGAGCCTGAGGGACCACAGGACACGGTGCGGCTTGAACGGAAAGACACTTTGAATGAACATGTAATTAAGGGGGTATATGGAAATGCTCAAGATGTAAGTAAATAGGTATAAAGTTGGTATAAAAAAATGACCTCATCTTCCAGTTCAAATCTTCAGCGCATGGGCAGGTCAATTGCTGGAGGCATGTCTATGTGTATGCCTCCTGCTTGGCTCATTAAATAGTCCTCGAAATTTCGTCAATGAGAATCTCCTGTCTCTGCGGCACCACTCGCTCTCACTTGGCTCCTGCTATTGGTCCTTGGGGGGAGGTGGTTGATGATGAAGAGCGACTTGGCCAATTTCAACTGGTGGATCGCCGCTTCTCTCCTGGCTGACAGGAGGCTCGTTGTGTAGAGCAGTAGTCATTAATGGCGGTTGGCTGTCTAGTGGGGATGGCGTGGTTGCCGGAGGTTGCGTATTAGTCGTGTTTTGCTGGTGTACTGGAGGTGGAGTGTTC
Source organism: Neonectria hederae (assembly GCA_003385265.1). Taxonomy (NCBI): domain Eukaryota; kingdom Fungi; phylum Ascomycota; class Sordariomycetes; order Hypocreales; family Nectriaceae; genus Neonectria; species Neonectria hederae. Next base: position 5,721 of record QGQB01000229.1, read on the forward strand.
AGAGGCGACGGTGTATCCATTGTGGACGGCGCATTCGTTGGTGGTTGGGCGTTCATCTGCTGCTGCATGTACATGGGGTTGTTCATGTCCACGGGCTGCATGTACATGGGGTACTGCGGGTATTGCATGTTCATAGGCTGCTGCGTGTTCATCGGGTACTGCGGGTACTGCACGTATTGCGGATACGGCACGTACTGCATCATCTGGCCCTGCGCGTTCATCTGGCCCGGCGGCGGCATGTTCATCGGAGGCGGCGTGCCGTCTCCCGGCTTGACCACCGCCGCCGTCCGCGGGTCCGGACCCAGGAGCTCCACGGGATACGCGTGCCGGAAGCCCCACTTGAACCACAGCTTGATCCGGGTGCCCACGGTCATGGCCGCCCACTTCTCGCGGAGGGCCGGCTGGTCGGCGACGTTCCGGGCCGGAGTGTGGCGCGTGAAGCAGGCCACCAAGAGCGATATGCACACCCAGCAGACGGTCCCCAGCCGCAGCGCCGCCTTGCCCAGCATTATTCGGCGGAACCAGAGGTATGACTCGAGGAAGCCGAGTAGGAACAGGCTGGGGATGACGGTGGCCACGACGATGATCCAGGTCTTGAAGGTTGAGCAGCCGAGGAGTATCGAGCAAGTGTTGTACCGGTACCGGCCACTGCCGCCGCTGCTGCTGGTGTCGTCGTCATCATCGCCGTCGTCGCTGTCGTCGCCCCAGTATGCGTCTCCTGTCGCGGTGGGGTTGCGACAGGAGGCGAGGTAGTAGGTCGCGACGAAGTCGGTGGAGGTGTCGGTGGTTAGGGATACCTCATCCTCGGACAGGAAGGCCGTGACGATGGTGTACTTGTCGCCGTCGGCGTAGGTCGAGACAGCGGTTGTGATGCTCTTCGGGGTGACGTGGTCGACGACCTCGGACGGGATGTAGACGTTGATGTAAGTCTTCAGGGTGAACGAGGTTGGGCATGAGGCCGGCGCCGTGTACACGATCTCCTGGTAGTAGTAGGTGTACGGCGCGGCGGAGTAGCTGTAGGTGGAGTAGTATTCATCGTCGTAGGTGGTGGTGGGCACCAAGTCGGAGGAGTCGACGTCGGTTGGGTCGTAGTAGACTTCGACCCGCTTGATGTCGTAGTCGGTGTCGACGGACGTGTGAGTCGACACGGCCGACGCGGTGACGTCGGCGCTGGGCTTGACGGTCAGCGTGTTGGTGTAAGTGTACAGCTCCAAGTCGTCGATGAAGCCAGTGTACGTTGACGTGGTGACGTTGACGATGTAGTAGGACGTGACGGTCCATGCGGTGGCATAGGCGGATCCGGCGAGAAGCCACACGGCCACGAAGGCGTGGAGGAGGATGGAAGCCATGTTCAAGCCCATTATGCACAGTGAGCCCCTGGCAGACTTGAAGTAAGACCTCAAAAGCAGTGAGACCTTAACGACAAGCCATAACCGCGGAGAAGCCAGCCGTTATATGATGGCGGCGCCAACAACACAACGGTGTGACGGGCTTGCTCGGGCTATTATCACGCCGTGGGCTGGCCATGCTTATTTATGTACGAAAACTCGCAATCCTTCCGAGTCTCTTAGCGAGCGAGAATTAAATGCCCCCCCCCCTGCTAGGCAGCGTTGGCAGCTGGAGCTAGACTTACATAGTAGCAAAACCTCGGGCGTTTCTCCTAGAGTGGCCGAGAGAGTGGGTGGTGTGGTGGTGCTCTCTCTGGTGTGAGTTGCTGGCCCTACATTAAGGCTGAGATTTATCCACACGCATCATCTCAGCCGCAAATCTCTGGGGTTAGATTAGAGTTTGTTTCTGGCTTCGATCTGCAGCCACCAGAACCGGGGTTTTTGTTTGCACTTTGGTGTTTTGTATTCGCACGAAATACGATAAATGCCCAACATGATATAGAAACCCTTCACGCTGCCGTCCCTCCCTCTGTCACCTCTGTTCTTCACTCCCTCTCCTCGCCCAAGTCTAATCTGAAAGCCATTGACAATAGAGTATTCCAGTGGAGTCTTCGAAAAATTGAGTCACATCCCGCGCCAACAGAGCGAAAAATCGAAATGAAACGAGGGCTGAATGAGTCCCCGAATGAGTCGGTCGAGTGGCTGTGCAGCGCTGCAGGCGTTGGGCTGGGCATGTGTTGGTAAGTCCCCTGAAACAGGGGTGGGTGCCAGTTCGGGCTTAGCTCAGTGGTGTAGGGTAAGTGGCTGACAGACAAGAAGCCCCACTTTGACCAAGACCTCGGTGCCTGCGCAAGGTACCAAGGTACGTACCCCGGAAGGCTAGCCGGACCTCCACCTCCACCTCCACTTCGCGGACCCGACCACACAAGAGTCTTGTTTACTCTCGGTTCATGCCGCCTTTTCGACCCTTGCAAGTTGCAACATCGCAGCCTGCATGATACTACGGAGTACCTCGCTTCGCGCTTCGTAAACTACATACCGCCAACTGCTCCTCGGACTTGGCTTCGCCTGCCAACGCCTCAACCCGCAAACCTGTCCCTTCATCCACCTGACGCAGCCACGAAGATGCTGCAATGGCTGCCGTCCAGCAAACCCGCTCCCGCTCCGCCCGTCTAATCGCCAATCTCTCCAAGTCCGCCCACCATGCCAATGCCGCTCCTCCTCCGCCTGCCAGCCACGGCCCGGCACATGTCTATCATGGCCCAGCTGCCCTGTCTCTCTTCTTGACTAACCTCCGCCTCCTCGATCTCGACCTGCGTTCCGACTGGCCTGACATCCGTCCCGAGACATTCGCAACCGGCGGCTCCAGCGCACAGGGCCAGAAGAAGCGGGTGCAATGCGTCGAGTGGGCCTTGTACCAGCTCTTTGCCATATGGGATCCGGACGAGACACGAAAGGTATGTTGCTATATCGACCTTGAAGCCATGCCCGGCTAATTGACCCGCCCCCGCAGAAGATGAAGCCGTTCTTTCCTCCTCTCGACCAGACCCAGTCCGTCAACCTCCGAGCCGCCCTCCTCAGAGCTCTCGAGCAAGCCAAGAAGAATGGAGCTCTGGGGAGGGACGCCATTGTCCGAAAGACCATGTTAGATGAGTGCAGGGGTGAGAGACTGGAGGAGGTCTTGGCCGCCTTTTCCTCCGCTGTCCTGAAGCTGGTCGTTTCCAATGATGCCATGGCCAGCCGTGAGCATGTTCCCCTGGCTGCTGGGCTTGCGCTTGAGGACCGAGGTTACAAAGGCGACAATACCGAACTGGCCTCTATGGTTTGGACCCATAAGGCATCTTTGAGTGCTGTGCTACGAAGCAAGACTGCTGCCAATGCTAGATTCCGTGACTTCTCCGAGCTGTTGAGCATCAAGGAACGCGGCATCGCAAGAAAAAACGAAATCATCCATGCCAAGCAGAACGAGGATGGGCGCAAGACTATCTCCGACGATGCTAAGCTAGAGACGTGGCGCGTAATTCGGAACAACTGGTCCGGTAATGAGCGATGGATGGAAACGCTGCTCTACGGAGACGCAGGCGCAAAAAAGGACGGCCTTCTTGGTATGCCCTTTGATCGTGTCTGGCGCAGGGTTCAACAAGGTCGACTGGCCGAGCTGGAGGAACATGGTACTGGCCTTTTGGAGCAGCTGGACGGCCGTGTCCGGGCTCAGAGGGAACGCTTGGAGAAGTGGGAATCTTTCCACAAACGGCTATGCGAAGAACGGCCGACGCCGTCTCCGTCGAAGCAGAAGCAGCAGGAAACAAAGGCAAAGGGTATCGACCTCGGCTTTGGTGCTCATGAGGCGCTCCAGCTGGGACGGGCCGGCTCTAGGAAGACAACACTCGGGAACCAGAAACGGAGGCTAAACGACGACTACGACGATTTGGTTCAAGGCCTCGAGTACGAGCTGTCGGAAACAGGTCCGAAGGGGTCTGCCGCTCTCGCCTTTCTCCAACGGCCCGGGACGTCAAATGTGACGCAACAGAGTCACCCGTCCCCCCCCGAGCCTGATCACGAGGTGGCATCGGAGCTGAGCGAGATTGACGATGATGAGCCTTTCTACCCCGAGAAACCCATTCAATCGTTTCAGACGAAGCTCGACCAGTCGAGGCGACACCCATTGAGGCCCAAGATGTCTCTTTCCGACGAGTGGTTTGCGGCGCACACAGCTTCAGGCTCAAACAGCTCAAATAAAACCTTTGACGAAGAGCTCGCCGAATACAAATACGACTCCCCGGAGCGCTACGGTTCCCCAGAGCGCAGCGGCTCACCCGAGTTGGACAACGACCCTACGCCCGTGGCAGGCTCCCCTGAACGGCCCTTGCTGCGAGAGGAGCAGCCAGAACAGCGGCACCCATCCCCACCATCACCAAGAGACATGTCGCCTTCTCCTACGCAGGAGTTTGCCGATCAGATTCTCGAATCCATGGATCAAGCTTCTCCTTCGCCCACGAAGCGAGCAAAGCCGCGCCACACGCTCTCTCTCGCCGAGCGCACCCGTCTGACTATGACCCGCGGACCCTTTACGTTCCCGGACCATGACGATGTTGACCTGCCTCTTCGTCCCACTCCAGCCAACCACGTGCCAACTAGAGCAGATGACCGACGCGTAACGATTGTGGCAGACGAACATGAGGACCTTACCAGCCGAACGCGGAAGAGCATGGCAGGGTTTGAAAAGGCGCAGCAAAAGGCGCAGATGGAGAGGAGGAGGTCACTAAGGAGGTCTAAGGTGCCGCCTCGGAGGGAGGGCAGCTACTTTCCCAAGGTGGCTGAGGAAGAACAGGACCAGACCCTACTGGCCGAGGAACTGATGGTTGAGGAGGACATGGAGGCGGTGTTTAGATCCCGCCCCAAGATCAAGGCAAGTCCCATTCCGAGTCCTACTCGAGAATGGGAGGCCGATGAATACATGTGACATGCGACCCGAATCACGATAGATGGACATTAGAACGAACTCAAGACTAGGATGTAATACGTCAATGCCAAATGCCTTTTTGCGTCATACACATGCTCACATCTATATATTGTACAATGATGCTGTCCAAGGCCCGATATTCTACACGTTTCGTTTACCATCCCTGTCGTTTCAGCTCCAGAACCCGATTGACGGTTTCCTTGAAGCCAGTCTTGAATCTGGATCGCCATCGCTGACTCCTCAACCGCTTTTTCTTCAGACCCTTTCGCTCGTGGAACCTTTGGCTGTGGAACTTGGTCTTGACCTGCTGCTCGCGCACCATCTTGTTCAGCACGCGGAGGGCGATCATGGGAGTCGGGGCACTGGTGGGACTGATGCGGTCTTTGACGAAGACGGTTCGTCCGGTGACGGCCTTGGCGCGGATGCGGGGTCGGGCCATGGGGTTGGATTCAATGCCTTCACCGAAGGAAACCGCCTTGTTGGCGATGATGGATGCGATGTCGAGGTTGAAGGGAGTGGCCGTCTTGGAAGCCGTGTACGGGTGTTGCTCTTTCGTTTTGGCGGGCTCGCTGGAGAGGGGGGACCCGGGGACGGGAGGAGGAGGCGGCAGGTCGGACTTGGGCTCTGTCTCGACAGGTCGTGGGTTGAAGGACCTGGGCGTTGGGGCTTGAGGCGCCCGGGTCCAAGCTGGGGATTCCTGCTGAGGCTCACGGCGCTGAGTGTTTCCCACGAGAGGGTTCGTTCGGGCCTGCGGAGCGGGGGCGTCGCCGTCCTTGGGGTATGGAGGACCGGCTCGTAGGGCGATTGAGGTGGTGAAGGATCGGGCCGAGACCGCTCGCATCGTGGGAGTCGTCGATAGCCTCGACAGCATGGTGCTGCCGAATCTCGGGGTCGTAGCCCTGTTGCAGGTTAGCATTGGGGTACGGAAATCCGCTGGGGAGCTGCGCCTTACATTTCGCTGGACGGACTACCGCGGTGCACGCCCAATTGCAATTGGCTGAACTGAAGCTGTCGTCGTCGACCAAGCTGCCTGGGACCACTCACTGATCAAGGTGGGTGAGCTGCTGAAGCAGAAAAGTCGCGATATCCCGGATCAACGTTGGTGCGATAAGGCCGTGGTTCTGATTTCCCTGCAGCCAATCAGGGTGGTGGACCCACAGCGAAAGAGACAATCCTCGTTCAGCCTTGTGCATCTTGGAATTTCCATCCCACAGCTGCCTACCGATTGTGACTGCACCCGACGAGTCTTTTCTTTCTCTTCGCTGGGTATTTGCCTGTCTGCGTCCTGCATCGTGGACTTGCTAATTCTGGGGACGGCGATTGCTGAGGACGACGAGCCCCCGACGCCGCGAAGACGAGAACGAGTTTCTGCGACCGCGATCGCGACGAGGGGCGTTTGCGCCAAGGGCTGTCGAAGATGGCCTTCAACCCGTATGGAAGTGAGTGCAAAGCCCGTGCCAACGACGCGCTGAACATGCTGACGACGGTCTCACCAGATAACCCTTATGGCGCTCCGCCTGCCGCCTATGGGGGATACCCCGGATCCAACAATGCTCCTCCCGGCATGGCCCCTCCACCTGGTCTAGGTGCGCGCCTCTCTCGCGATGCGACCTTGATAGACAACCGACTGACACCGCTCACAGGACCTCCTCCAGGCATGTCTTCTGCTCCGGGAATGGCGCCTCCGGGTGTCCAGCAGTCTAGCGCCACGCAAGCTAATCGTCCAAGTGGCCTCCCGCCCAACTTTCAGGCGCCCGCCAACATGCCCAACATCAACTTCAACGCCCCCGTGATCCGACTCGGCACCGCCGCCTCCGGCAAGTCGGGCGGGCCCCCGATGGGCGGCCGAGGCGAGGGCATGTCCGGGTCCATGGGCGGCGGACGCCAGGGGCTCGGCATGGAGAGGGGGATGGACTCGGGCCGCGGTGGCGCTAGGGAGGCCATGCAGGTCCTCACGCCTCCGACCAACGAAGAGAAGCTGCGGACGATATTCATACATCAGATTTCCGAAGGTGTGGGCGGTGACGAGGGCGTGCAGCGGATCCTCGAGGCCGTCGGCAAGCTGAGGAAGTGGGACGCCGCTGTCAGCGTGACGGAGGACCACAAGGGCTCCAAGTTTGGGTTCGCGCAGTTTGAGGACATTGAGTCGCTTGCCGTCGCCATCAAGCTCCTGCACGACGAGGAAGTCGAGGTCCCGAAGAAGCGACAGCAGGCATCCGGAGACGCCCCCAAGGATGATACGTTTGAAGGAATCGACAAGGTGAAGCTCCAGGTCACCGTCGACCCTAGCTCGATCAAATACGTGGAGTCGTACGAAGAGAGCCGAGGCGACGAATCGACGACGCCGGAGAGGATAGAAGCTTCTCGGGCCGCTCTCAAGGACGTCATTCGGGAAATGTTCTATCCCACCACCACAGCAGCGGAAGGGGACGCTGCGATGGGTAATACTGAGTCCGGCGAGAATGTTGAGGTGGTTAATATCCCTCTTGCTCAGGACGACGAGCTAGCAGATATCCCCGCCGAGATGCGAGAGGTCGTGGCTCAGGAGATTTCGGCTTTCCGCGAGCGCAGTACCAGACGAGACTTGGAGCGACTCAGAAGGGAGGAGGAGATGGAAGAACAGGAACGGCAACGAAACGGCGCCCCTAGACCATCGCGCCTCGATTCGCCACCTCCGGGTTCCAACATTATCCCCCTGGGACCAAGAGGAGGCGTGCCCAACGCCCCGTCGGGACCTAAGGGCCAGAACGGGCAGGGTCGCGTTGCGTTTGTCAACGGAGGTGTCTCCAACACCGAGTTCTCCATCAACAGGGAGGACGAGGAGACGGACGCCGACGACGAAGAACTTCACCGCAGACAGCAGTCGAAACAAAAGGCGGACGCGGAGAAGATGTACCTCGAGGCCGAGCGGAAATGGGGCAACCGAGAGCGATCAAGACAAGCCGCCCTGGAGCGCGAACGGGATCGCGAGCGACAGGACGCGGAGTCGTTTGAGCGAAGAAAACAGGAACAGCTCGACCGGGAAAAGGCCTGGGACGACGAGAAGGAGTCAAGTCGCAAGTCGCATCCTTACTATCGCGACCACGGCGACTGGGCTAGGAAGAGGGGCATTGACCGGGCGGATGAGGAGGCGAGAGACGAGAGCGACCGGAGAGCAGAGCACGACGAGCAGCGTCGCGAGCAGGCTGCGATGGAGCGGGCACGCGGTATGGCCGACTCGTTCTTGGACAAGCAGGCTCACGAGATGGAACGGCGACAGGTTCCCTCGGCGCCTGCGCCACAGCCCTTCAAGCTGTCACTCGGTGCGGCAGCGCAGAAGGCACAGGCTTCACGAGCGGGTCCCCAGCGACGTACTATTGCTGAGGTGGAAGGCCTGCTGGACGACGAAGAAGCCGATGCCTCGACCAAGCGCACGCTCGTCCCGATTCAGTTCGAGCCCACGTCGGCTTCGGCTTCGATGACGGAGGAGGAGATCTCGCAGGCGGTACGGGCGCTGGCGCAAGAGATCCCCTCGGACAAAGACGGCTTGTGGAGCTGGCAGGTCAAGTGGGACTACATGGACGAGGGCGTGGTGCGCGAGAAGCTACGGCCGTTCGTGGAGAAGAAGATCGTCGAGTATCTGGGCGTGCAGGAGGAGATGCTGGTGGAGGCTGTGGAGGAGCATCTGAGGAGCCACGGGACCGCGCCCGCCCTGGTCGAGGAGCTGGAAGGGGTAAGTTTTGTCACTGCGGTGCTGGATACGAGTATGAGTTCCCGTAAACTAACTGGCAATGACAGGCACTGGACGACGAGGCCGAGGATCTGGTCAAGAAGCTCTGGCGCATGGTCATCTTCTTCACCGAGAGCGAGAAGAGAGGCCTGCCAGCCTAAGGCGACGGGACCGAGGACGAACGCAAGGGAACCGGATTGTACTACTAGCACGGACGGAAGACGACTTGACTTGCGGATGCTATAAATTGCGGGAAGAGGCAGTGGTGTGGACGGTGGTGATATTCGTTCTTGATGCCTGCTGCTGGGATTCCCAGGGGAGCAGACGGGCTACCTACTGGGTCGTTGGCGTTGAGTGTTTTAGCTTAAAAAAGAAAAGGTTGTATTGTTATTTTATGATTTTTTTTTTTGTGACGATGAGATGATTGGTTTGTTCCATGTAAGTGAAGCTCAGTTACACGTATATGAACTTCGAGTAGGTAATTGGCGGAACAGACCCAGCTTGTTCGGAGAATGACGTTGCTGAATGGGTTGTTGGCGGCAACCGAGGTGCCGAGGTTCCCCACACTGACCTTGTCGAAATCCGGGGTAACGATTACGGAGACTCGAACCATCCCGAGATGTTTATAAATCAATGTAGGAGTTTCTACACTATAATTGAGTTGAATGTCCTCTAAATCTGGACTGAGAATTCCATGCCCACTCTCTACTACACACACGTCGGCCCTCATTTCCTCACACTCTCCCTCACCACATTCCCGCAGTCCGTCGCCATGTCGCAGACCTTCTCCAGCGCACCGCCCGACGTGCCCGACGTGATCCTCGCCTCGCCGCGGCCGCACGTCCTGCTCGTCACGCTCAACCGCCCCAAGCAGCTCAACGCGCTGGCGCGGCACATGCACTTTGCGCTCGACCGGCTGTGGGCGTGGTACGACGCCGAGCCGTCGCTGCGGTGTGCGGTCATCACGGGCAAGGGCCGGGCGTTTTGCGCGGGTGCAGATCTGAAGGAGTGGCATGAGAAGAACAGCGAGCGCGACGGCGGGCATCACCAGGAGGCGGCCGTGGATAAGTGGGCAAACAATGGCTTCGGCGGGCTGAGCAACCGCCGCGGGAAGAAGCCCATCGTGGCCGCCGTCAACGGGCTCTGTCTTGGCGGCGGCATGGAGATGGTGCTCAACACGGACCTGATCATCGCCAGTTCGGGCGCCAAGTTCGGGCTCCCGGAGGTGACGCGGGGCGTGGTGGCCATCGCCGGCGCGCTGCCGCGACTGATCCGCAGCGTGGGCCGGCAGCGGGCGTCGGAGATGGCGCTGCTGGGCCGGATGTACACGGCGGCGGAGCTGCAGACATGGGGCCTGGTCAACGCGGTGGTGGACGGGGACGTGGTGGACGAGGCGCTGCGGTGGGCGGCGGAGATGGCCGGAAACTCGCCCGACTCGGTGATTGTGTCGCGTGAGGGCTTGCTGGGCGGATGGGACGGCGAGGATCCCAGGGCGAGCACGAGGCGTTTGGACCAGGGCATCTATCGCGGGCTGGACGGCGGGGAGAACATGAAGGAGGGCGTGTTGAGCTTTGTCGAGAAGAGAAAGGCGGTCTGGAGGGATAGCAAGCTGTAACTGTACCTTGAACCGTTTGGGTTTCTGTTGATTGTCTGTGTAAGTCAGTTTGGACGAGTAACGTTACCATGTATCTGTGACCTTGGAAAATGCAATGTCTGAACCGTCATAGAGAGCCAGAACAGCCGGGAGCTGAATCCACCTAAAACGGCAACCCTGCATTGGGATAGGATAGGCCAGACGATCACTCACGCTGATGACAGCATTGATGTAGGTAATCGATAACGCGACAAGGCGCATCCCAAAGTGTCCAGCTGCGTTGCGGTTCGTGTTACCTTCCATGCTGGACACCTTCTCCACTGGGTTGCATACAGCGATGTCCGATCCCGTCCATGATGAACGACCGAACGCTTGAACGAATGGGTGTTCGGCATCCTAGCTTCACGCCGATGTCTTCACGTCCCGTCATGTCCAGCGAGTGAGTGGTTGAGAGAGCTGCAGCATAAGTTAGCCACCATCCGAGGACGCTCCTCATTAGTCGCAATCCTAGGGGACGGCCCTTGGTAGCGGCCGCATTAGGTCCATCGGACTAGGCCTCCTATTGGCAGGGTTTGAAAGTAAGACAATCGCAATCTGCGAATTGCATTTGCTTGCTGGCGAACCGAAACACTGTAGCAAAGTGGACGGGACAGCAGCTAGCCCGGCTCTCTTCTTGCAGCGCCCTAGCCGTCCCGTGTGGATGCCGTCATGCTGTCCCTAGGCGAATGGGTTGAGGACAAGCATGCAGATCTTTTTGTCTACCGATGCTAGCACAGATTGGCAGAGGCTGTCATCCCGGTGAGGGTAAATCCTCCGGCAGTACCAATGAAGTAGTACGAATAGAGCAAGTTTGCGTCGGCGGCTGGCGACTAGTGGCTATTAGTAAATGACGGGCCGTAACGAGGAAAAACTTAAAGACACCACAAAACTGGCAAACCCCGGTGGAAATCAAGGTGGTATAGGTAGGTAGTCACCAGGCAGCGGCAACAAGGACCGTGTGTATCGGTGTTGAATCTCTCGGTCCGTCGTCTCATTCTATTCAAACCTTGTGGAAGACCGCCCATGTTGAAAATGAAAGCAGTGAGTGACAACGTCAATCCAGCCCAAGTACGACAAGTTCAAGGGCTGTTCATCATCCGTAGACACCCCATCCCCATCAAGCAGAGATCGGCGGATCTTCAACTGCGGCTGGGATTTTCAGATAGCCACTTGCATCGCCTGCAGTCGCAGTCTAACCAGCAGAGTCCGCCGGGCATCCACCGCATCATCTCTCAATGGTCTGTCCTTGTGAGACATTGCTTCACTACCGACTTCTCGCCCCGCGCGCGGTACCGTAGACCGGGCCGCTCATTCGTAATCTGACTAGGACTGCGTGGATTAGCCAATTGTTCTCGACGGGGTGAGACTGTAATGATGGGATTGGCATCCGCCGTCACACCGCATTGGCCGCCATCGCCGTCGAGTTGATAGCCGTGCTTGCGTACCTCCGCCTTGTCTTTGAGACAACGCGATAATGTATCGGTTTAGACCATGTTATGGTCCAGAGTTCCGGGCCAGGCTGCGCGCTGTTGGGTTCTGCCGTCACTCGTATTTCTGGTAAATCCGTCCGGCCCAACCACACCCTTTCTTGTCATACCGCAAGACCTGCAGCTGCTCAAGGCGTTGATTCGAAGAACCTGAACCTATACTCGACAGTTGCAGGTCACACGACCTTGGGTCTGTGTCACGATGGATACATCACATCTTGCCCCGACCTCTGCAGAGCATGCGCCCGTCAAAGACACCAAGTCCCCCGCGTCGCATGAGTCCCAGAGTGGACCACCCAGCTTCATCATGACCCCTGCGCCAGAGCCTGGCCGAAAGCCGCGAAAGCTCGTTCTCTGCTTCGACGGCACTGGGAACAAGTTCCATGGCGATGACAGTGACAGCAATATCCTCAAGATCTTCCGAATGCTCGATCGAACTGCCGATGATCAGTTTCATTACTATCAGCGTAAGTTGACGTCTGTGCAAGGTGGCTGCACACGCTGACAATCACACAAAGCTGGCATCGGCACCTACGTCGTCTCCGGATCGCTCACTCACACCGGAATTCGTTCCAGGCTGAGTTCGTGGTATCATAAGGCAAAGGACTCGGCCGTCGGCTCCTCCTTTGACCAACATGTCGTGGGCGGCTACCGTTTTCTGATGCGATTTTACAACCCCGGCGATGAGATTTACATGTTTGGATTCAGTCGTGGCGCATACATTGCTCGTTTCCTCGCCGAGATGCTCGACTATATCGGGCTTCTCTCCCACGGGAACGAAGAGATGGTCAAGTTCGCCTGGAAGGCATTTGCCGAGTGGCAGGCTCGCGGGCAGGCTTCCGGCGACGACGACGAGGCCGAGCAAACTCGCAAGAAGAGGGACGAAATGTTCAGCTTCATGAAGGGCTTCCGCGAGACCTTTAGCAGGCCCGTCGGGCGGATTCGATTCCTAGGACTCTTTGACACGGTCAACTCGGTGCCGCGGTTTGAGACGGCCTGGATGCAGCGCAGCAAATTCCCTTACACGGCAAGAAGCAGCGCCAAAGTGATCCGCCACGCAGTTAGTATCGACGAGCGACGAGCCAAGTTCCGCCAGGACCTCATGTACCAAGAAAAGCCACCGGAGCATCAACATCATCGTCATATGGGCGAATTTCTGGACGACCTGGGCAACGACTTGCGTGATGCAACAGGGAACGGGACTACCGAGAAGGAACCCACGAGGCAGGAGGATCGAGGACGGCGGTCCAATCACCTCAAGCCAGGAGAAGCCAGGAATGCAAGAGGCACGCGAAACCAACGGTCTGGGTCGAAGTACGCCCCGTATCGTGCTCGATCCAAGTCTTGCCAGAGGGCACAGCACACGGACTTTGAGACGAGGTCGAACTACTCCGGAATTCGAGTCTCTGAAGTTGACCCCGAGGACGACAGTCAGGACATTGACGAAGTCTGGTTTGCTGGAGGACACGCCGACGTCGGCGGAGGCTGGGAGATGCTCGAGGACAGCAAGAGCGCCAGCCACATCCCACTTGCGTGGATGGTGAGGGAAGCCATGCACGCCGGGCTTCCCTTCGATGAAGAGAAGGTCACAGAGATGGGATGCTGCGCTACACATGAGTTTGGCGATCTCGACCCCGAGACACCGGAGCGCCGACAGGACCAGGACATCCCGGACATCCGCGTGGCCAACGGGCCAGGAGAACCCAGCAGAACGCCTACAATGCCCAGTCTCGATACAGATGAGAAGACCGAGGCTGACCATTCGCACCAAAGCTTCCACGGCATCATGCACGGGGCATGCGGCGCAAGGATCCACGACTCACTTGAGTTTGGCCAGGGCCTCGGCCGAATGGCGGTGGCGGCGTGGAAGTTCATGGAGTATCTCCCGTTCCGCAGAATGGATCTCCAAAAAGATGGGTCTTGGAAGCCGATTCGTTGGCCGCTGCCCTGCGGCGAGGTGCGAGATATCCCCCATGCTGTCCGTGTTCATGGAAGTGTCATCCGCCGCATGAAGATGGACGATAACTATCGCCCGGGTAATCTGATCGTGGGCGGAGGCGGTCGGGGGACGAGGAAGGCGCCGGAAGAGCACGGAATTGGAGACTGGGTATGCATCGCCGCGCCAGGCGACCCGGTTGGTGAGATCTGGGTCAGGAAGCAGGAAGGAGGTGAACCTTTGATTCCTTGAGACGCCCATTTGGGACTCTGTCGTCGATTATAGCTGGAAATTGGCAGTTAATAATAGTCTGGAATATCTTTATCCATAGTGTAGCAAGTTCGCATATGAAATTGATTAAACAGTCCTTAAACCGTGAAATGCTTAAATCTTGAAGAGAGCTTGACGGTTGCGGGAGGAGGTTAGATGTCGTCGAGATAAAGAGGTCCGGATCACGTGAAGCCGCGTGGCGACGAAACAACCTGGACACGCTGGACGTCCCCCTTAAACATCTGTGACCTCCAACCCCGCGAAACAAGTCCTCGGCGACTATTTTGCGAGTCTTCCGGCATGCGTTAACACTCAAACCCGAACAGCACTCACGCAGCCGGCGATTCCGGTCCCCTCACTTTCACAATGGCCGTCGTCCTCATCATGGGCCTGCTCGAAAACGGCCTCCCTGCCGTGATCCGCGACCACATTCGAACCATCATCTACACAATCCTCGGCCTGGCCCTTGCGACGTTCGTCAAGGTCTACAGTAACGGTCGCGCCAACCTCTCAGAACGTCCGATGCACGGAAAAGTGGTCATCCTCACGGGCGGAACATCAGGCATCGGCGCCGAAACGGCCTTGCAGCTTGGTGTGCGCGGCGCGCAGCTGATCCTGCTCACGCAGGCCCCGGCCACGGATCCTTTCCTCGTCGAGTACATCCAGGACCTCCGCGAACGCACGAAGAACAACATGATCTACGCCGAGCAGGTCGACCTCGCCGACTTCTACAGCATCCGCACCTTTGCCACGAAGTGGATTGACAACGCCCCGCCCCGCCGGCTGGACATGGTTATACTGTGTGCTGCCACCCTGACGCCGCCTGGCGGTAAGAGAAGAGAATCTGAGGAGGGCGTCGAAGAGACGTGGATGGTGAACTTTCTGGCGAATTTTCATCTGCTGGGTATTCTTAGCCCTGCGCTTCGAGTGCAGCCTATCGACCGGGATGTCCGGGTCATCATTCCAACGTGTTCTGCGTACATCGGGTCACCGTCCCTCAAGAAGGATATCTCAAGTCTAGCCTGGTCTCCCGGCACGGCTTACGCGCGGAGCAAACTCGCCCTTAACGTGTTCGGTCATGCGTTCCAGAAGCATCTCGACGCCTACAAGCGACCTGATGGCGGTATCATGAATACTCGGGTCATTTTCGTGGATCCGGGACTTGCACGCACGCCAAGCACTCGTCGTTGGCTGACCCGTGGCTCACTCTGGGGCCTTGGCCTCTACATCATCGGATACATTGTTCCCTGGTTCTTCCTTAAGTCTCCCGACATGGCCGCGCAGTCCATTTTGTATGCCGCCATGGATGGAGACCTGGGTCGTGGAGCTGGTGGAAAGCTGATTAAGGAGTGCATGGAAGTGGACTTTGCCAGAAGCGAGGTCAAGGACGAAGAGGTGGCCAAGAAGCTCTGGGAGGAGAGCGATGCGCTGATCGAAAAGGTGGAGAAGCTACAAGCTAAGAAGAGGGCCGCCAAGAAGGCCCAAGCCGACGCAAAAGAGAAGCAAAAGGAGGACCAGGAAAAGAAGGAGGAAGTACAGGGCCTGGTGGACGCCATCAAGAAGGGCAAGGAGCAAGAAAAGCAAAAGGCGGCGGCCAAGACGAAGAAGAAGGGCAAGGCAAAATGAACAGAGCAGTGCTCGATGAGAATATTACGACTGAATAGACTATAGATGGAAACATAGAGAAGAATCCACCCCACTGATTTATGCACCGCCCCAGTCCCATTCACAAGTTTGTTCCTTTATGAACCTATATCGAAATTCGTTTGGTTGAATGAGTATCTGATCGTTGATCAAATAAAAGAACGTCTAGCTGGGTCCCCAGACTCCCACCAGTCGAACTAGACATAACTTCAAATGGCCCCACGTAGAGCATGTTGCCCATGGATGTCTCGTAGTCAAACCCCATGGCCTTGGCCGCTGCCCAGGAGGACCCAGTGTCGCTCGTGATTCGTACGCTGGGGACAGGTAACACTGCTCAAGTTGCTGGGCTCGGACGGTGAGGTGGTAGAAGGTGTTCCGAGAGAGCTCCACGCCGCCCTGAACCCAGCAACCTTTTCAGGCCCAAGACGATCTGGGGAAGCGTGTAGGTCCTGTCGAGGATGCGGCGGAGGTAGCCCATGTCGGAATGCGCAGCCAAGATGTCCACCCTGACGGCTAGGGAGGCGCTGCTGTAGAGCATGATCCAGCTCATATTGGGGGATCAGGCCTTTTTTCGCCGTGGGAGAGGATGAGCAGCACGGTGATGAGAGACTTTGCGGCTACGAGGCTCTGTGATAGCCAGTCAAGGGGACTGGTTGTATTTGTGGCCCCTGGATGTTTTGGAAGCCGTTTGACCCGAGGGCGATGCTCTCCGGGGTTGGCGGACAGATGAGCAGTTCCAAAACATGGAGTTGTCGCTGTACAGTTGCTATTATATCTTTCAGTAGGAATTCTCCTTCAAATGGGGAGTTGACCTTACAGCTTTCGCTTAGTGAGAAAGGTATCCTCGACTTGGTCTCCAGGGAGCTCTTTTTGATTCCTTTGAAGTTTGACTGTGAGCTGAAGCGAGTAATGCGACATGTCGACATGGCGACGGCATCGTAACCTCCTCGGAGTTTCTGTAGGTAGATGATATGTGGCAGATACTTATGTATGAGCTAGCCGCCATGTACGGCAAACTTCCGGCATTATTTGAGGATATAAGGCGCATACTTGAAGAGTCGTGCCTTTTATAGTAGCACTGACTTTCTTTAATGAGGTCAATATGGGAACTCCTGCAACAGATCCAGATTGCGACCCAGGCCTTTCTCGTCAGACGCATAGCTATCATCTCGTTGAAGATGCTGCTGATGGCCTTTTGAAGTTGCGGGTCTGAGAAGACCGCTGCACATATGACGGAGATGCAGAGATACGGTTTGTCTCGATCCAAATTGCAGATCGACATGGCCTCGGGGATGAGGACGAGAGGAGAATGGGGGATTATTTGGTTCGGAATAAATCTAGATACTCTTGGTCTTATCCAACATTAACCTGCTTTGGGCGAAGGGGCTATATGAGGGCTCTTTGCCACCTTGATTTTTTAGAAATATGGTGAGTTGAAGACGAGATGTCTGAGACGGATGTATCCTCAGCGGCCACTTGAGTCTTCGAGGATGTCGTTGGAGGTGTCGTAGAGACGGTAAATGAAGACAGCTCGAGTTGTTCGGTGCGTCTACTCAGACGATCAGCTTGAGATAAGCGAAGAGCCAATAAACAGCCTCAACTTGGATTCTTGTTATAGCCGAGCACAGGCACAAGTGTGGCTGGGCTTCCGGCGCCGAGATGGAGCAAAGACACAAGGCTCCCGAGGCGCTGGCACCTGTCGCACATGTTCGAGTCTTGGGTCTTTCACATCAGATCTTAGCATAAACGCATGTCTGGCACATCTTGAGCAGGGTAGGAGCCTTGGACGTGATCAATCTCTTAAGCTATAGAGCGTCGAAAAGATACAGACAATCCTTCCCGAGTGGACATAGAAATGGGGGTATTTGGGTCTGTTCTAGTATGATGCATCAATGAGGCCTTGGAGTAGCAGGAGTAGAGAAAGTGTGGATAATCGAGAGGCAGGTTTCGCTCAATGGCAAGCGGCGAGTCCGTGTCCGTTGAGACGATGAGACTTAAGGATTGGGGCTGAGCATCTAGGGAAGTGTGAAGGTGGTTGTCATTGGGCTCAGAACGACGAAGACTTTGTTCAATGGGGAAGATGATGCAGAAACCGCCTATGAAGGGACTTGCTGGGGTGTATTTGTCGTATAAGCCGGAGCTAGACACAATTTTCTTTTTGGATCTGGTAAGGTTTACAAGAGGAGTGAGGACGGGAGGATGGGTCGGTTCCTTTGTGCTTTCATGGGCTTATTTAGATGACAAAGGTTAGGCTCAGTTATTAGGGTATTAGTAACTATTTAGTTTCTGGTTAGGACTCGGGTTAGGTTAGGGATAGAATTGGCCTTGGTATTATCAGTGGGTAGGTACTCGACTATGACTCTTGTTGGGAAGTGCCGCGGTGAAGACCCGCGACTTTTCTGTGGCAGCAATCCGCTTTAGTTCGAACTCGGGCTCCTTCAGCTCTCACAATTGGGTAGAAATAGTTTCTGTGCGACCAAAGTTTTGCATGCAACCGTAGTATCTAGCCAGCCAGTCGCCTATCTTCCTCTCCCCATCGAGTCGAAACCATATCCCAATCACTCGCCAAAGGCGGTGTCCTGAACACTGATGAAGCTATTCCTACCGACGACTGGAGAAGTGATGTTGATACCGCTTTGCGCTCTTCCTATCCAGGCAATGGTCGAACTCACCTCCCGATGCGTACAGTCGACGAAACCAGGCATGAAGCATTCACTACGGGCCCATGTACTTTACCAAAGATAGCCGATCACCTATTACTTGAATTGAGAACAGAGTAAAAAGGAAAGCAACTGAAGTCATCGAGATGTCACTAAACATTGCATACAGTTGCTTCTAATCTAGAAAACATACTGTCTAATCTATTTCTCGAAAGTAGTGTCCTCGACCTGAAGCATCACCCATGTCCTGCAGATGGCGACAGGCAGCCTCGATTAGCAAAGACTATCCGCCGTCATGGACTACTCTCAGGTTCAGGTGGTGCACCTGCATTCTAGAGTACCTAGCGCTGAGGAACGACAAAATGTACTTCGCATGCAGCTATTAGGATATCTCAACCCAAACCCAACTTGAGTTACATGGTAATCCCACGTTCCCTGTTTCGATGTCTGTTGCCCGTTTCGCCCGCTGGTGGCTGCATTCCGAATTCACGGCCCCGCATTTCCGCGCCCCGGAACCAGGAAAACCCCCAGCAGATCTCGCTTAGTCATGCGGGGAAAGCTATCTTTTCGTCATTCCCTCCCAAAGAAATCGGAGTCTGCGGCCGAGACCGAGGCACGTGGGAAAACGAGCAAACCCAGGCATAAGACGCAAGCTTCGTTTCTTACCCACTGAAAGACGAGAGAATGTAGTCTAACTTCTGTCGATACCTTCTTCTGCCTCCGCATCTTCTTCCAGCCTTCGCCATCGTCTGTTTATTCTTCCTACTGTGCGGACATGGGCTCCGCTTCTCCGGTCTCCGGCGCCGACACGGCCTCTGCCTCGACGCCGCTCCCCGTTGCGTGGACGGCCGCGCATCAGCATTGCGCATCGACGCGCCACCCAGCCTTCTTCACCGACAGGCTGCGAAGATCGCCGGCGTCCGTCGGCTTCGGCATTTCAGAGAGCCCCGTCACCCAGGGTTACGTCTACCAGGACGCCCAGCGAAGGGGAACTAAGCTATGACGCGGGTGCTGCGCGCATCGGACATGTCGCCGATTGAGTCGCCTACGGGGTTGTCGGTGAAGGACTTGACGACAACTCGTCTTCACAATGAAGGGGTTTCGCCGGAATGGTTATTGGACGAAGGGATGAAGGGCTTCCAAATGAAGCCATGGCGCAACAATTATTTATTTCACCACGACGGACCTCAGCGGTGTCCTACAGGGCCAAATTTACAACGTTTTGTCATCCGCGCACATCCCAGCGCACAAGGAATACACAGAACGGTCCTCAGCATCACGACCACAAAAGGATTTATGAACCTAGGCATAATGAGAGCCTAGAGGAAACAACTCAGTTAGCCATAGCATTGAGCTCGTTATCAATCTTTTCCTCGCCACCGTGCCCAAGTTATGGTCCCCATACTAGTCTATCTTGTATGTGTCTTCCTGGGGCCTTGTTCGAAGGATCGTTTCTGAATCGTGAAGGTTACTCCTCTTCCGAGAACCGCGCCGAGTCACTAGCATCACGACCTCAGATCAGATTACTTCTCACTACGGAGGCGCTTCCATCGACCAGCTGCAAACCCCCATCCCCCTTCCAGCAGGCGCCAGTCCTTTCCGTGAAATGTGTTCAGGCTTTCTACGGCAGCCCACCATGGCCCATCGCAAACAAGCACGCAGGTTCAGGCACAGTATGGGTATCAGTAAATTGAAAGGAATTATCTTGTTTCCATTGAAACACCATTGCCTTGGTTGCACCAGGTTCCGCCCAGAATCCCCCATCGTAGGTATACAAAAGTAAAGAAAACTTCAAAAGAATGACTCGGCCCATTCGCATAGGAGTCGCAGACATTCGCCCGCTGTCCACATTCCCAATCCAATCCCGATTACCATTACTAACACCATGCTGTAGTGTTTCGCTCAGTTCTTGACCGCGATAACAATGGCCATGATGATGAGAAACAGCACCAATCCCAGCAGTGCCATCAACTTGATGTTCTTCCACCACATCTTGCGCTTTAGGCCCCGGCTGCGGACTCGGAACTCGCGCGCGCTACCTCCCATTCGATCGGTCTTGTCAACGAGCAGGTCCAGGCGCTCTCCGCGCTCCAGCAAGCTCTCGATATTCTTCGTCATGATGCCCCTGACGTCGTCAATCTCACGCTGGGCATTTCCAATCGCATCGTCGCGGCCCCCGCTCGTCGTGCCGTACTCAACCATCAAGCCTTTGAGCTCGGAATTGAACGACGCAGCGCCGTAGTTGGGCATTTCCGTGAAATCGCTGCTTTCGGGGAAGTCGGCGAAGAAGCGCTTGCGAATCTCGAACAGGAAGCCAAAAGGCACCCGGCGGCCGAGAGATGAGTTTGCAATGACGAGGAACGTCAACCCTCCGGCCGAGGGAGAGTCGGGATGCTCTGAGGGCGCTTCGGCGACATAGTGGATTTGATGTTGGCCGTGTGTGTACGTCAGCTTCTGCGGCGAGCTGTGTTCAATCTTAGGCAAGATCAGGGACGCGAGCGACGAGGTCTGGGATGAAGCTGAGGTGGTGCATTCGGCGAGGATTGTCGTGTTGTGCGCGATGCAGGAGCTATCATCGCCTCAAGATTAGCTTCATCTCCCAATGCCTCGGACCATGACATCCACAGCTTCCACTCCACGGGCATGGGCAGGTAGGCAAAAGGATACTTACTAGAGAAGAGGAGTAGCCGGAGTCGACGACGAAGCCATGGTTGCGGCTGTAATGAGTCTCGACCGTTTAGCGACGCGAGGGCCTTTTGGTGGTTACAGCGTAGGTGGTGAAGAGAGCTGGGATCGTGGGGCGGTAGTCGGGGATGGAT
This sequence comes from Neonectria hederae, assembly GCA_003385265.1. Taxonomy (NCBI): domain Eukaryota; kingdom Fungi; phylum Ascomycota; class Sordariomycetes; order Hypocreales; family Nectriaceae; genus Neonectria; species Neonectria hederae. Next base: position 26,730 of record QGQB01000229.1, read on the forward strand.
GTAGCGAGGGTGATGTCGCGATGTCGACAGTAGCTTGATGTACAATGACGCTCTGCAGTGTCAGCGTCATCTCTTTGTCGCCCCACTTGACGGCTCACGGCGCCGGCAGCGTTTCTCGGCTGAACCAATGATCCGGGTGTGGAAATTTTAGAGCCGCCTTCACTCATCGAAGGCGAATATCTAGAGACTGCCGTTGCGAGTCTTGAGAATCGAATCGGCTTCCCGCAATCGACAATTTCGTGTTTCTTTACTGGGGAGCATGTCGCAAGCGGCCGGAATGCTATGGCGATGAGATTTCTACTCCGAACCGGGGCGGTGCGAGCCGCCATCCACCCGGCATCTCAGCGAGCTCTGTCCACGACTCCACGCCTATGGGCCGTCGTCAAACCCTTCGAAAAGTCCTCCAAAGATGCAAAGCTGTCCATCGCCGACGCTCTGACAGCACGCAGCGGCGTGAAGAAACCCACAAAGCTACCTGCTCGTTCACGGGCTAGTTCCGTAAGTACACCTCGACACACAACCAAGTTCGCTAGAGACCGAATTTACTTACATGCCTTAGGTGGGACGAGGCCATGACCCCAAATCTCGCCTCCGCCTGGACAAGAAGAAATACACGGGACGCCATGCTGTGTTCCGTTCCACCGTCTTGATGCGCTTCCAGGGCGTTTTGAAAAAGCTCAGTGCATCAGAGGTATCCGTCGCTGGCGTTGGCGAGGATGAACTCAACCGACAGGCCTCCCTCTTCATGGACGTTTTGGATGAGGCCTTCACAATGGCAGAGCAAAACATCACCAAAAGAGAACTGAACCCTCTATTCTGGAACCTCCGAGATGCCTTTATCCTGAAGGATCTTAAGGGTCTGACCAACGAAATCCAGTACTCGTTCCAGTCGTTCCTGATCCGACAGCGCTTCACGAAAGGCCTAGAGGAGAGTCATAAACGCTTGCTCGACTTCCGGTTCCCCCATGAGTGGTTCCCCGCCACGCGAACAATACAGCGAACCGTTCATGTTCATGTCGGGCCAACCAACTCTGGCAAGACATACCAAGCTCTCAAGGCGCTGGAAAATTCGAAGCGTGGTGTATACGCTGGACCCCTACGACTCCTTGCAACCGAGGTTTACCAGCGACTTGAAGCCAAGGGCCTACCTTGTGCCCTTCTGACGGGAGAGGAGGTGCGGATTCCTGAGAACACTAATTCGTATTTCTCGAGCTGCACGGTGGAAATGACGCCTCTCAACGAGAGGTTCGATGTAGCCGTTATTGATGAGATCCAAATGATCAGCGATCCTGAACGTGGTTCGGCTTGGACGACAGCTCTGCTTGGCGTGGTGGCGAATGAAGTCCATGTATGTGGCGAAGACCGCACAGTCCGTCTCATTCAGGCACTCTGCGCGAGCGTTGGCGACGAATGTATCGTCCACCGATACGAGCGACTGAGCCCTCTCGAAACCATGGACACTGCCATCGACGGTGATTACAGCAAACTACAAAAAGGCGATGCCATCGTCTCCTTCAGCCGGCTTAATCTACACGCTATGAAGCGATCAGTTGAGAAGCACACGGGACGGCGCTGTGCCATCATCTATGGCTCCTTGCCGCCCGAAGTGCGCATTCAGCAGGCGGCATTGTTCAACGACCCCGATAACGACTACGATTTTGTCGTGGCTAGCGATGCCATTGGCATGGGACTGAACCTCGAGATCCGGCGAGTCATCATGGAATCCGTCACCAAGTTTGACGGGACCCAGAAACGACTTCTCAGCTTTCCCGAGATGAAACAGATTGGCGGTCGCGCTGGACGATACCGATCGGCTCGGAACCAAACTGAATCCACCCCCGAAGCCAATATCGAGGCTGATAAGATTGGATATGTCACCGCCATGGACCACGCGGATCTGAGGACCATCCAGAGAGCCTTTGGTTCTCCCGTCGATGACCTTCAGGTCGCCTACATTACCCCTCCGGCATCTGTCATTGAGCGTTTCTCGACCTACTTTCCCCGCGACACGCCCCTGTCGTTTATCCTGATGCGCATTCGAGAGCTGGCATCTGTCGGTAGCCGGTACCATCTCCACGTGCCGAGCGATGTGCTAGAGGTTGCGGACACCATCCAGGATATTCCCATGTCCATCTACGACAGGCTGACACTTTGTCATCTCCCTATCCAGATACGAGCCGAGGGGTCTCTCGCCGCGCTCCGCGCCCTAGCCACAATCATTTCCAAGAACGAGAACGGAGACCTCCTCAAGATCAAGGAAATTCCCCTGGAGTTCATGGACGTGCAGCAGAAGGATTTTGACGGCAAGCCGCAAGAGTACCTCCACAAACTAGAGTCACTGCATGGTGCCCTCAACCAGTACGTCTGGCTGTCGTACCGATACTCGGGCATGTTCAAAGACCAGGAGCTGGCGTTCCACGTGCGCCACCTGGTTGAACAACGACTGATCGATACACTGGAGAAGATGGACTGGACAGACGAGGATCTCGAGTTCAGACGAAAGACAGCGCGACGCGACGTGCAAATGCGGGCGAAGTCGAAGGCTGTCCTCGAGGAGTTTCCGCAGAACCCGGATATATTGCCGTCGGACTCAACGGTGGAGTACGGGACGATTGGGGGGGAAGAATGGAGTCCGCCTCCGAAAGAGGCATCCGCTGGGGGACCCCAATGATGTAGGCTTGAAGAATGCATGACGAATAGAGGCATGGCGTTTGGGTTCGGTGCATGGACTTGGAGAATTGTAAAATCATATTGATTGGATGAGGATTGCTGGATATCCTGCATGTAGTTGTAGAACGTGTCATGTAAAACTACAGTATTGTACTATCGGCATATAGGGGAATGGATGGTGTTGGGTACTGGGAACAATGGACTCGGGGTTATTTGACGTCTCGGTCTTTGTTGGTTTGTGTTATTAACTGTCCCATTTATTCATCTTCCCAACAGAGACATGCAGTTATCCGAGCGTAATGCACATGCTGATTGGCTGGCTGTCGTAGCTACTAAGGTACTCAGTAGGGAACCATGAGATGTACCAGGATTCGGTCCATCTGAACGGCTCGTTGGCTTCGTCGGTGCATGGGAACTTCCATGGAGCCGGGAAGATGACGCTTTGCATCCCGCAGCCATTAGTGGCGGGTCGGTCCAACGGTACCGCAGTACCCATCAAAATGGAACCCCTGGACAACGCCCCAGGATTAGATTTACAAGGGCCGGATGGACCCGTGATAGTGGAGGCCAAGCCAAACGCGGGTTCAGTGGCTGCCCCGCCCTACCTAACTAATTAAACTAAAGGCTTCAGCCCACCACCTGCCTGCCCGCCCTGCGTGAAGCCCCAGCTAACAACAGGCAGGCAGGCTCCCTTTTCCCATCAACTTTCAACCAACAGCGAACAAAGCAGCCGCACAGTTTCTCTTTCTCGACAACAGCATCAGACTCCAACTCTCACGACAACTCATACCCAAACCTTCACCGAAACCTCCTCACCATCGCTCGCATCGCAGCCGAAGCCGCCCCAGATGGAGGAGGCAAACAAAGACAAAAACGCCAGGTCCCAGACCTCCTTCTCCACCACCAACAACGCCATCGCGGCCGCGCCCTACACCCGCCGTCCTCCCAGCCCGCCCTTCATTCACATCCCCCCGGCCGGCGAGGGCACCACCGACTATGAACCGCCCATCATCATGCCGTCGTACGCCAACGTCGACTCCAGCCAGCTGACCAGCGACGACATCGACATCATCACCCAGAACGCTACCCAGGTGGCCATCAACCGCGCTGCCAACTGGTCCTATGAACAGCGTCGCCAGGCCCAGCCGCTGCTCGATTATCTCTACCTCGGGCCCAATAGCATCGTCCGTGACCATGCATTTTTAGAGCGCGAGGGCATCACCATGATCGTCGTCGCTCGCGATGCCCGCCTGGCTGGCACGCCGCTCCTGAGCTTCCAAAAGGCCGCCCAGGCCCTGAACCTCGAAACCCATTACGTCAACACTGAAGGCCCCCACCGGATGATCAGCGAGTTCTCCAGCACCATCCGCGCCATCAACAATCACCTGCTCTCCGTCTATCACAGCCAGGGCCGGGGCAAGAACGAGAAAGGCGACTTAATAGTCGAGCCCTCGTCCTTCCGCCGTGGCAAGGTCCTCGTCACCTGCGAGACGGGCAACGACCGCTCTGCTGCCATTGTGGCTGCCTACATAATGGCCATGTTCGGCACGACCCTGAAGACGACAGTGCAGTTCATTTGCATCCAGCGCTTCTGTTGCTGTTTCGACGAGGACCTAAAACGCAAACTCCAGTCTTGGGAGGATATTCTCCAGGCCCGGTCCCAGGTTGCCCAATCGAAATCTGACGCCGCCCGCGCCCCAGAACATGCGAAGCGCCATATCGACGAGGTCATGGCCATGGACGAGCTGTCCCTGAGCACTGCAAATGTAACAATCACAGATCGGGATCGGTTCGAGGGAAGAGATGCGTTTGCTCCCTTTGTGGACCAGATGTAACCTGCACGTTCGGTATTATGCAGTGAGCGGCTCTCCGATCTGGCGGGGTAGGGTATAACTTGAGATGGAATTGTATTTCGGGGCGTTCAGGGATGGTCAGTGTAACATGTTTATTAGATACCCGGTTTGCTAGAACCCTTTGTTGCTGGGGGGGGGGCCAGAGCACAGCGATGTGAAGCATACTACAAAAGGAACATGCTGGTTTAGGACGAATTGGTTGACAGACCAGACATGAATTAGAATTGAATTGTAGATATGAACTTCGTTGATGTGAGAGGTTCCAACTAGCCCGCTGACATTCAGGAGGTTACAGCATGTCAGTTTCAATGAGAACAAACTTACTCCAGATACTCCCTTGAAAAGCCCAGTGACCTACTATATAACATTAGCTCTGGCATTCTCATTCCTTGCTGCCTCTCTGTGTCTGCAGTGCAGTTATCGGCGGATATCCTTTAGTTCTTCACCACGGGATCACTTCAAGTTGACTACACGTTGAAAGACCGATTGGGTTGCAATATTCATTGAGTCCATATTTCCTCTCTTGTAATTCTGGCGCACGATATACACGATTCTCCCATGAGTTCTTCCCGATTGGGTATCGAGGTGCAGCCAATTGACCTTGATTCACCGACCATGATTCACTGACAGCTTTCCCTTTGTCGATCCGGGCAACGAATTCAAAGCATTCACTGCTATCTCTATATTACTCCAGCCTCTTTCGTCTGTTTACAACGCGCCCCGGGGGCAACCATTCAGATAGCCTACCTCGACGCGTTCTTACCGTCCCGTCTTGTCTCTTCACCTCAAAGCACACATCTCAACACGGAACTCACATCCGACATTATCTTCCTTTCACACTGAGCTAGCAATGCGCTCTCACGCTGTCTCCTTTATAAACTCTCACTTGTTCTGAGTTCTGACTCTCACATCCTCTCACGACTCGATCGCGTTGCTTAACCGAGTAGACATCCCACGACGCCATCAAGAGAATGGCCCGCCCACGGTTTCCCGCCTCAGCCCCGAGCCGTCCCTCGTCCCTCGAGCACATACGAGAACCTTATTGCGATTCCCAATTCCAGCCGGTGGATCATCTTGACCCTCTTCTGTCCCAGGTCTCGGAGGTTTCAGCATCGCCGCAGAGTTGCGACTCGGTAATCTACGCGCCTACCGTACCCGGCACTCCACTGGCGACCACCTCATGCAAGTCACCGCATGGCACGACATATACTACACGCGGCTTACCTCTTGGGCGCGAACCGTATACGACATTTTCCATTGAGCACAGTGCTTTGATCGGTGGGGATGCTCCTGGTGAGCGACGCCATCGCGACGTACTATTGCCCTGTTCTAACGTCCACCAGGTTCCCCTGAATGCGCTGACGACGACCTCGGGATCAACCTCGACATGATCAGACTGTCAGATGTTCAAGCAAGTGTGGACTCGCTCGCTCATCCCCTCGTCACAAAGCTCGCAGCCCGTGGTCTTACGTACACCGAAAAGAGCGTTGTGAGCGCCATCTTTGACCAAAATCTGGTTGACTGGGGCTCTGACTCAGACGAGCCTGAGCAGGATCGTTCCTCTGCTCATGCATCGAGACGCCATCTTTGCTATACGGAACCCCCTTCTGTCGAAGATGAGCCTCGTCTCATTGCCTGGGATGACCTCACCTGGGGCATCAAATGGATCATCCTCAAGATCCTCGACGCCAACCACCGCTTCGCCAAGACCGTCTCCATTACTCTCCGTCTCACCCGCCGACAAGTCCATGAATTCATCGCTGTATACATCAAAGAATACCAGCACTGGCAGGTGTACGACGATAGAGTCCAGAAAATCCCTTGGAACGACTTGCGGTTGCACGCCCACGAGTCGAACAAGACCGTCGTCGATGTCATCCACGAGTACCGTCCCCGGCTGAGTACGGACCGGATCTCGCAGCAGGCCATCGAGATTGGGTGTTCGTTCCTGCGCAACAATCGGCTGGAGAACTATGTGCACGAGCTCGAAAGCTGGTCCGGCGTGGGCACCGTGGACTTCTTGTCGTTGAATCTGGAGGGCGACATCCTGCAGGATTGTCTCGATCACAAGGCAGTCAAGAATGCTATTGAGACAGGCATGCTAGACTTGGACGCGTTCCGAAAGCGTCTGGCCCCGAAGCCAGACCCTCCACTCTCGCGACCTGGGAGTCCCTTCTTGGGCACTCTCAAGGAGAGGCTGTCACTCAAGGATTCAGATGAGCCAACAGAGCCACTAGACGAGGCCACCGCCAAGGAAACGGCAAAGTACATCCAGCAGAACGCATCGAAGACTCGCCCCAAGCCCAAAGTAGCCCCAAGACCAGTCCGTTTGGCGCCTCGAGTCTCTGTAAGAGAAGTCGGCAAGGGCGCCCAGTCGCGACAGGAGCGCGAACTGAACAGCGCCGTTTGTCGCCAGTATCCCGATTGTTTCCGCTACATCGACGGCCATCTTGTTTCCACCCTGGTTGAGGAAGATCGGCCTGCGAAGCCGTTCCGAAAAGCAACGGAGTTTCGTCAGCCTCGGCCTGCCAACGATCAGAAGAATGTCCAGAGGGTAACTCCTGTGTCTGTTCAGGGGAAGCCGGCTCGCACAACTTGCCGCAATGGACAAAAGGATCCGCCTGTGAAGCGATGGAGAGGCCCACCAGCGCGAGCGGAAAAGCCTCCTGGCGTCGAAAGCCAACCAGAGGTAAAGAAGGCGAACAATAGTGACAAGCCTAAGCAACCTCAGAACAAGGGACGCCCAGCAGCGCTTACGGCTCATCTTCCACCTCCATCCCAAACACCCCAAGAGTCCATTTCCACATTGGCAAGCTCCATCTCACGGGTTTCCGACAACTTGGATCAACAAATAAGACCCATGATTGAAAGTGGGTTTTCAGCTGGATACAAGACCATCAAGTCTTCGTTCAACACCCCAAACAACATCTTCAGCCAACAGAATGGCCGACCTCGAGCGGGACTTGGGTCTCACAGACAGGCAGCGATATCTGTTCCATCCGAGGAACTCCGCGATCTTCTCAGCGCCAATTTCGTACCGCACGCCAAGCAGCCTACCAAGGAGAAGGAGGGCCAGGATCGCAACACGCGTGCCAGCTCGACAGAACCCGACGATGACGATGTCGGTGAGCCTGAAGATATTGTCGTCCGCGAAGCTGAGAATGACTCGGACTACCAGCCAAAGGGTTTGCGGAAGAGGAAAGCCCCAAAGAAAGCTGCGGCCGGCTCTGAACGGAAGAACGGGCTCTCGGAGGATCATGTTGAGAACGAGACCATCGGCGGGAAGCAAGAGTCGACGCCGGCTAAGGGGCGTCGGAGCAAAAAGGGGGACAACGAGGTAAGTATTTCGTCTGGGTATATGACGCCTACTGACCATGACATCACAGTCTCCATCGCAGTTTACATCCTCCAGAGGATCCCAACGATCGGTTCCGCGAAGACGGTTGAAGGCATCGTCCCCAAGTCGCCTTCAGAGCAACCATTCCCATCAACAAAGCGTGGGAACCGGTCGTCCCTTGTCCGCCACTGGCACAGGACATGAGATTCAAATGCCATTCACTCCAACACTGGTCAAGCACGAGCCTCTTTTTGGCATGCACCGAACCACACTTCTCCCCGGACCTTTGAACCGCACCGACAAGGCCTTCTACGCCTGGTCTGCCGACGAGGCAACGTTTGCCGCCATCTCCAGCAGGGCCCATTTCGCAGAGAGAGCTGATCGCATCGTTCCACCTCGAGAAGGAGCTCCAGCCACCACAGCCGATTCAGCCAAGCATTTCAAGGCGTTGCAGAGCCTGAAGCGTGAGTTTGCTAGAGTCGAGCATGACCAGAAGGCGAGTGTGGCCCAAGATGCCAAAGAAGCCAGGTTCGCCGGTTGCGCCGACGTAGCCATGTATGCCGGGCAAGCTGAAGAGGCTTTCTATGCTCTGAACTTAACAGGAGCTACAGGTGCTGGAATTAATGAGGGCGATGAGACTTGTGTAAGAGTTGAGGAAGAAAAGGGGAATGTCGAAGATGAGGATACGCCAATGCCCGATGCCTCTGATGAAGTCTGAGACACATTACCAATGTGTCCGAGATGTGGCTTATTTGCTTTATGTGATCCCTACTAAGTGCTGGGATCCGTGTTATGATGTCTACGGATTTGCTCGGCGTGTGGCTTTGTAAGAGTAACGGAAGGTAATATGTTGGATGGACGAGCATCTAGGGTAGCTTGCCGTCGGTTTGATGAGACGACACGATGATACGAGAGATTGCGCGACGCAGGGCTCGCAGGGAGAATCAGTTGGAAAGAAACTGAATAATAAAAGGAAAATATTGATATTTTACAGACTTTGGGAGTTGGCGCGGATGACGTTGCCGTGAGTTCGCCAGTTTCGATCGTTGATATGGCAGCAATACAGAATGCAACGAGCATAGCACATAGTAAAGTGTTTAATTAACGGAGTAAGGGATGTCACTAGATGACGCATTTCTTACTTGAAAGCAAATGAATTATAGTGCGATCATGTAATGCCCCGCATCTCCCGAAACCACCTCGTGACAACAATGTTTGCTGAACAATCTCGACAACTGCAGCTACCCGCCCACTGCACAGCACGGACGAGATACACACAAACCAGCGTTGTTGTTTGCCTTATCCTAAGAGGATGATTTTCGCTGCTCAAGCCCTTAGGGTAATCATGTGATCAGAGCAAAAGTCGGAGTGCTGATGTGGTGATTTTGTTGCTTTTGCCCGCCAGCTGCCCGCCGTCTGCCTGCTTCGTCAGGCTGCACCTTGAGCACTTCACTTGACCTCTCCACCTTCCATCTACAACCTCCATCTCGATATCCAAGTACATGAACAAGCTGAGGCGTATGGTTCTTTCAAGGCTTTAATCTCTCTTGACTCTTTCTTCATTATCATCGTCGTTCCTATCGTTAAGCCGCGCGCCTTGGGAGGTCTCCAACGCATCGCCGCGATGGATCTCAACGACCTCATTAGCTTCTCGCTCCCAACACAAATCACAACCGCAGCGACATCACTAAACTCACCTGATTATCCTGTCAGCGCTACCGAAAGAAGTCTCGATGGTGAACGGCCGCCGAGCAGCTCCCAGCCCGTCACATCAACACCCACGATCGACTGCCCTGAAGACGAGCTCGAGGATATCGAATCTGACGATGACGATGTATATCGTCTAACTGTCAACCCTGAGCGAACAAAAAAGGTAACGGAGAAGAAACGTCTCGACACTGCAGCTTTCCAATCATGGATTGCCAAGAACCAGCGCGAGGTCACCAAGGACTCCAAGCATTCGGTCAGGGATCTTGCCTATCAGTCTGTGGCTCGTTTGGTCAAGGAGAGCGAAGACAGGAAGATCATTGCAACTCCAAGAGAGTACCAGGTCGAATTGTTTGAGCGTGCCAAGAAGAAGAACACCATCGTGGTTCTGGACACTGGTATGCCACCCCTTTCTTTCTAGTTGTCACTCTGACAGCTTTTAGGTTCCGGAAAGACTCTCATCGCGGCTCTTCTTTTGAGACACACCCTCGAGCAAGAACTGGAAGACCGCGCCGTTGGAAAGCCCAAAAAAGTCGCCTTCTTCTTGGTCGACAAGGTCGCCCTGTGCTTCCAGCAATATGCCGTCCTCAACTGCAACCTGGAACACCCCATCACCAAGTTCTTCGGCGACATGACGGGCATCATGAAGACAAAGGAATTCTGGGATACTCAGTTCAGCGAGAACATGGTTGTCGTCTGCACCGCCCAGATCCTCCTCGATTGTCTCCACAATGGATTCATCAGGATGAGCCAGGTCAACTTGCTGATCTTTGACGAGGCCCACCACACGAAGAAGAACCACCCGTACGCTCTCATCATCAAGAACCACTACACCCGCGAGACCCAAGAGCGACCTCGGATTTTGGGCATGACAGCTTCGCCCGTCGACTGTCGAACCAAGGACGTCAAAGTGGCAGCTGCTGAGCTGGAAAGCATGCTCTGCAGCGAGATCGCGACCATCTCTGATGAAGTCATGACGGATAGCGACGCGCAGAGACAGAAGGTTGTCGAAACCAAGGAGACGTACGAGAGACTAGAGTTCCCCGAGGATTCCACCACCGATCTATGGCGCCAGATATCCGAACACGTATCGCACAACGCCCAGTTCCGGGCCCTGCTCGAGTTCACAAAGGAGGCGTCTTCCACTCTTGGCCGCTGGTGCGCCGACCGGTATTGGAAACTCCTCATCACCGACAGCGAGATGACGCGCCTTGCAGCCAGGACCGACCGGGACTTTGCGCAGGACTTTGCATCGACGCAGGCGGAGCGAGCGACGGATGCGATCCGAATGGTGCAGCAGGTGATTGAGGACCATGAGTTGGGGATAGCTGAACCGAAATCAACGGACTTGTCTTCCAAGGTCAGGCAGCTGTATAGCATTCTGCGAGAGGCATTCAGCGACTACGGCACAAGCCGCTGCATCGTCTTCGTAGAAAAGAGATACACCGCCTGTCTTCTCGCAGATCTGTTTAAGCAGTCAGAAATGCGGATTTCAGGAATGACTGTCTCATACATGGTAGCATCTCAAACCACCCACCGAGTCTACCAAGATCATTGTTAACATGTCCGCAGGTTGGCTGCCAGTCTACAACCTCGAACCTCGGCAACATGTCCTTCCGCGACCAAGTCCTGACCCTCCAGCGATTCAAACGGGGCGAAACCAACTGCCTGTTCGCCACGCCCGTCGCCGAGGAGGGCATCGATATCCCCCAGTGCGATCTTGTCATCCGCTTCGACCTCTACAACTCGGTCATCCAGTATGTCCAGTCCAAGGGCCGAGCCCGGCAGCACAACTCGCGGTACATCAGCATGGTCGAGGAAGGCAACATGAAGCACCTGCGCGGCCTTTACCAGGCAACGCGAGATGCCTCTGCTCTTCGCCGCTTCTGTTCAGCTCTCCCCGCCGACCGCAAACTACAGGACCAGAGCATCGACGCTGCGGCAGCTGCGCAGTTTGAGCAAGCCGGACAGAAGGTCTACGAAGTGCCGTCCACCGGGGCGCGTCTCACGTACCCCCACAGCCTCGACGTCCTGGCCAGGTTTGTATCCTCACTATCGCCGGCGGAAACGAGCCTGAAGCCCGAGTTCATTGTCACCACGTTTGGGTCCAAGTTCGTCGCCGATGTCATCCTTCCCGACTCATCGCCTCTCAAGTCCATGTCTGGCTTTCCGCAAAGGAGCAAGATCCTGGCTCGGTGCTCCGCAGCGTTCGAGGCCTGCGTGGAGCTGATCCAGAAGACCTACATCAACGAGCATCTCCAGCCTGTTTTCATCAAAAGGCTGCCTGCGATGCGCAACGCTCGGCTGGCGGTCAGCTCCAACAAGAAGGCCGATTACACGATGCTTCTTAAGCCAAGCATGTGGTCTGAGGTTGACACGGAGATTCCGTCAGAGTTGTTTGTCACGGCGATCGCACTCGAGAATCCAGATGTCTTGGGACGTCACAGCCGACCACTGCTTTTACTCTCTCGGCAGGAAATATGCCGGCTGCCGGACGTCCCTCTATTCTTCGGCAATGGAAACTCTTCTTTGGCAATACTGATTCCGAGTAAAGAGCCTCTCAGTGTGACTGCGTGTGACGTCGAGGGGCTTGCCAAGTTCACGCTCAAGGTCTTTGCCGACGTATTCAGCAAAGAGTACGACGCCAGCCCGGAGGAGATTCCTTACTTCCTCGCTCCGTGCGCTGAAGCCCATGTGGATCTGTTGTGGGATGCTCAAGCCCACATCGATTGGGCCGTGGTGAAGACAGTCAGGGACAACGAGCACCTCGCCTGGGAGGATGCACCTGAAGACTTCTTCCACAACAAGTTCGTCACTGATCCACATGACGGTTCCCGGAAGCTGATCATCAACGGCATCAACAAGTCGCTACGGCCATCGGATCCGACTCCGTCGAATGTGCCTGAGCACAAGGGCCGAGCGTATCGAGTCGTCGAGCAAACCATCAAGCAGTACAGCAACAGTCTCTGGCTCAGGGCTCGCCAGAAGGCTCAGTGGCGGGACGATCAACCCGTGGTGAATGCTGAGCTGCTATCGCTGCGTCGTAACTTGTTGGACGAGTTTCAAGTCGACGAGGACGTCAACAACGAGTGCTTCATCATCTTGGAGCCCCTCCATGTGTCACCAGTGAGTAAACACATCACTTCTCCACAGCAGTGGCAATACTAAGAAAACTCCAGCTTCCCATGGACGTCGTCACCATGGCCATGGCCTTCCCCGCCATCATCCACCGCATCGACTCTGTCCTCATCTGCCTCGACGCATGCTCACTTCTGGGCCTCACCATCAAGCCCAGCCTTGCCCTCGAGGCCCTGACAAAGGACAGCGACAACACGGGCGACCACGACGAGGAAGACATCAACTTCCAAGCCGGTATGGGTAACAACTACGAGCGCCTGGAGTTCCTCGGCGACACGTTCCTCAAAATGGCCACGACCATCGCCCTCTTCACCCTCATCCCCGACAGCAACGAGTTCGAGTACCACGTCGAGCGCATGCTCCTCATCTGCAACCAGAACCTCTTCAACCACGCCGTCGACCGCAAGCTGCAGGAGTACGTCCGCTCCAAAGCCCTCGACCGCAGGACCTGGTACCCGGCCCTGAAGCTGAAGAAGGGCAAGGCGCCCAAGACGGAGCTGCGCCACAACCTGGCTGACAAGTCCATCGCCGACGTCTGCGAGGCCCTCATCGGCGCTGCGTACGTCACCACCGACGCCTGGGACTTTGACATGGCCGTCAAGGCCGTGACGCAGATGGTCAAGAGCAAGAACCACCAGATGCAAAGCTTCAGCGACTACTACGCCGCATACAAGGTGCCGCCGTGGCAAACGGCTCACAGCACCGCGGCTCAACGGTTCGTCGTCTCGCAAGTCGCCCAGGCCACCGGCTACGAGTTCTCCTCTGCGTCGCTGCTCCGGAGCGCCTTCAAGCACCCGTCGTATCCCTACGAGGCCATCCCCAACTACCAGCGCCTCGAGTTCCTGGGCGACGCCCTGCTGGACATGGCCATCGTCGACTACCTCTTCAAGCGGTATCCGGCAGCAGACCCCCAGTGGCTGACGGAGCACAAGATGGCCATGGCCTCAAACCAGTTCCTCGGCTGCGTCTGTGTCCAGCTGAAGCTCCACAAGCACCTGCTCATCACCACCGCGGCGTCCATCGGCCAGATCAGCGAGTACGTCGCCGAGCTGGAGCAAGCCGGAGCCGAGGCGCGAGAAGAGGCCGAAAGAGAGGGCACGCCCGTACGGTGCAACTTCTGGCTCAGCGCTTCACAGCCGCCCAAGGCGCTCCCGGACATCGTGGAGGCCTTCATCGGCGCCATGTTCGTCGACGCCAAGTACGACTACGGCGTGGTAGTGGCCTTCTTCACACGCTTCGTGCAGCCGTACTTCGAGGACATGACGCTGTACGACACCTTCGCCAAGCGACACCCCGTGACGTTCCTGGCGCGCAAGATGCAGACGGAGCTCATGTGCACGCAGTGGCGCATCTGCACGTCCAACGTGCCCTGCGCTCTCGACGAGGGCGTGCGCGCCATGACGGAGAGCGACGTTGTGTGCGCGCTGATGATCCACGGGGACGTCTTTGCCCACGCCACGGCCAAAAGCGGGCGGTACGCCAAGATTGCGGTCGCGAAGAGGGCGCTGGAGAAGTTGAAGGAACTCGGCGACGCGGCCAAGACGACCATGGGATGTGACTGTAAGGCCAGCGCTGAGCCAGCCGCCTTGGATAGCAAAGACGACATTACTCAGCCTTATGGGACGGCAATCTGAGCATCAACGCCCATCCAGTAACTCCAGCCCGCTTGGCCCAGTGGTAAGGCGTCCCACTCGTAATGGGAAGATCGACGGTTCAATTCCGTCAGTGGGCACTTACGAGGTTACAGCTCATCAAAGAGCTCTCCTTTTTGCTTTTTTCTCTCTTGTTGCGCCGGATTGTTTGTTTGCTTCTCGTGGCCGTAATGTTTGGCTTGGCTTGGTCGCATTAAATAATGGACCAAGAGGTTGGAGCGCGGCTGAATACAGGGTATAGAACAACGCAAAGACAAGAAGAACCAAGCCAGAGTGACGAATCCATCCGCATTAGAACACAACTCTCAGAATTGGTGGGAACTTTGAGTAGAGGGAACAAAGTCATACTATACTTGATTCCTTAACAGACATGCAGTAAGCAATGTGCCTGGGCATGCGTAATATTAACCAAGACCAATATGATGCGTGTAGATTAGCGACACGTCCTGACACCGACTTCCATCCATCCATCTACCCATCATTAATCCGCGTGCACTTTGTCTGTACTCTGTACTTCACTGTTACTTTGTACAGTCCCCAATAATCCGGGTTGCCCCAGCAAGATACAAAAGAAATAACCGGCTCGTCCGCCATCTAACCCAATGCAAAGTAGCAATCAAGCATGTCTGCCAGATCCCATGATCGACGGCCTGGCCAAGAACCCAAACTCCCTGCTAAAGACCGTCCCATCAAGGACGCCATGCAACCCACCAACATAAGAAATCGTAGAACATGTCTTCTTTAGTCCTCGGTATCGGCAGCATCGCCCGACTCTTCTTCCCTGACTCGGCGTCGGTACGCAGACTTCGGCCGACGACTCCGGCCAGACGTCACCGTATCTGCCCTCTTCAGATCTTTCTTTGATCGCGTCGTCGTACGGACGTTCAACTGGGCTTCGTCGTCATCTTCGAATTCGTACATGCTCCGCCTATTATTACGTTTGTTGTCCGCGCCGAGGCTTGACGCCATCATGGAGCCTGCGCTGCGAAGAAACGCGTGCTCCAATTCCAAAAATGCCTCCAAGTCTTGAGCATTAATAGTAAATGCATGGCGAGATTCGAGGCTCTTGTGAGAGCTCGAGTGAGGTCGCGTATGGCTGGACCGTGGTCTCGAGCGGTCCTTGGGCCTCGTCTGTGGGGACTTGGGGCCACTCATGGCTGGTTTGTTCATTTTTCGGTTGGACGCCCGGCCTGGAGCTTTCGGATTAGGGAGTGAATCGAACAACCCAGGAAGCCCCCCTGAAGCGCTGTAGATAACTTCATTGAAGAGAAGCCCTTCCTCCCCAACGCCATGTTCCCGAGTCTCCACAAATGAGTCCACGTCCGAATCATCGGTGAATCCTGAGACGTAGTTGGTCATAATGGGACTATCTCGCGTTGGCAGATTCGGAGTGTATTCGAGACGGGATTTGTTCTGCTCGTTGGCTCTCCGGGGTAATCCCAGGGCATCAATAGAGAAATCGGCCTCCGCAACAGGAGAGTACATCGGACGAGGATATTCCAAGCTGGGCAAGCTGGGGGCCAAATCGCCCTCGTAAATCTTGTCAGATCGCGCTGGGAGGGAGGCATCAATCGATGTACTGGCTGTATGTTGGCTCTGTGATCTAGGAAATGCATTGCTGGAATACGCTGATGATATCGTTGTCGGAGTGAAGCACGGCTGAGAATGAAGCCCCAGCGATGAAGTCCTGACGGGAATGTGTTCGGTGATATCATCAAGACGGTGTCGTGGCTGGATTGATGTGCCGCCTATGGAGCGAGTTCGAGGACGCGAAGGCGAGGTGGAAGAGGAGCTGGAAGGGCGTGAGAAAGTGAGGGAGAGTTCTCCTCGAGGAAATTTGGGCTGGGCCTGCCAGTCGTTCTGACCGTTTTGAATGTCCGAGTACGAAGAAGATCGCCTTCGGACATGTCTGGTTCGAACAGGGATAACTAATACTCTCACATTAGCGTCACTACAGAGCCTTGAACGAGAGCACTTACTCGGAGGTGGTGCTGCGTCATCAAATGCCCCATCCATCAGGCCTTCCACTTCGGGATTTCCAATTGCATATAGCTCAGATCCTCTTCCCGTTGTCCTCGGCCGATAGCGGGACAGCGGTGGTGGATACGCATCGTCATCGTTGAAACTAGACATCGAAGGATGCAGGCTTAAAGGCCTGGGCCTGGATCTCTCCTTCAATTGTGCACTAGCAAGTGAATGGAAAGACCTTCTTCGATCTAGCATGAGTTGGTGTAGATCCTTGATCCTAGGATTTGCGTATTGCATCTCTCCCCGTCTCTCGGTACGTCGACCACGAGGATATTCAGGTCGCAAGAAATCAACCTCATTGACCTCAGAAAACGAGTTCCAGGTAGATACCTCTGATGCCTTGCCTAAAGATGTTGTCGACTCCCGTTTCCTGGGTTGGTGAATGCGAGATGGTTCGCCGTTCTTGCGTCTTGCCTTGGCGATGGTCGGAGGGGGCGCGCTTTCGTCAAGATCAATGGCAATATCGGAAATGCCATAGAAGGCTTGGACGACCGGACTGGATAAGTCATGGCCATTCTCGCCAATGTTACGATCCGCAACATCCTCCCCAAACTCACGAGCGCCAGCGGCATTAACTCGAGATCGAAAGTTGGCGGGCTTAAACTCGCCCTGGGCGTCGAGAATGTCGATGAACCTGTTTTGCGAAGATTCGAGAGAGCTTCCGCGGCGGCGGTGGTGGCGCTCGGGGATAGGTGGGACCGGTGGGAGAAGCTGTTTGTGAATGGAATTGCTGTCTAGGCGGAGAGCCGTCCCAGGGCTGGTGCCCCGAGAACTAGGTCTGGCGGACCTAGTACGCAGGTTCAGTCTTGCAATATCTGGAGCAGAACTCGGTCTTGTGTCAAAGTTCTCACGAAACCGAGATACCCCAGGGGGCGGCGCCGGTTTAAAAGAGTCAATATCAATAGGGTCTTCGATGACGGGAAGTTGTGCCAGGCTCCGTTTCCTCGCCGCTTGCTGCAGCTTGTCAAGAGCACTAGGCCCGTTCCCAGAGACAGGATACGTCCCTAACTAGGTTAGCTTTGAAAGGCGCGAGAATGGGTGGGTTGCTTACCTCGAACTGGTGGATTGGCAGCAATTGTCGAGTCGTATGCTTGAGTCTTGATCGAACGCCCTAAGCCGCGATCGCTCGACGTTTTCCGGCTTAGGAAGCTGAGGAAGCCCATGATGGCGGCGACCTTGGTCCTGCCATGCGCCGGCCAGGAGTCGGGGGTTGAAGAGTAGTGTCGATATCGGTGACAGCAGCTGTTGGATGGCTCACGATGTTGTAGTCGAAGGCCTCATGGGCCTGCCGCGAGTGAGTGAAGGGCCCATGCAAAGAATGGGGGCGGCCTAGCAAAGAGAAGTGAAAATGGGCGTGTCCCGCCTTTAGTAGAAATGACGAGTAATAAGGGGACGTCAAGAGTTGGTGTCGATGGAGAAGGACGCTAATGATTGGGGCCAGGCGGACTAGAGACAGCACCCCTGGGGCAGGTCCAATAACCGCTAGCAGAGTTTCTGTAGATGGGTTAGCAGGAGATCGTGATCTAAGTTCAGCATGCTTCATGTGGAGGGCCGCTATTCTGAACACCAACTTGCCAGACAGTCTGGGTTCGACTAGGTGGACCGACCGGCGACAGGACGAGGCTAAGGTTGAAGGAGACGCACTCACATGGAGATGCGATAGCACGATTCCGGAACGACGGGAGACGGATTTGGGTCCACAGGGAGCAATAGGAGTCTCAAGGATGAGATGCAGTAGCGTCCATGAGCCAGAGGGGACAGACGAGGGGCTAATAAACGGAGATCCTGCGAAGGCGAACGAGGTGTCCTTACTGTGCCTCGTACCGCGACAGCGACTGGGATGAAGCGAGAGAAGCGAGAAAAGCTTCAATGTCTGTTGTGTCTGGATCTGGATCAGCCTTGGCGTCTGTGTGCGGTTTGCCGACGGCGCAAACGCCATAGACCATTCCCAAGCGCCACTCGAACCCCATGATTGACAGGATAGGTAGTGTCCGTAGCCCCTCTTTCTTCGTCCTCGGCCGCAGCCCGCAGGTGACGTTCGCAGGTAACTCTCCCACTTGGGACTGACCCGCAGAACTCTCCGTCGGTTGCGCAAGGGAAGGGGGCCAGCGGTGGGAATGACAGGGGGGACAAGGCAAGCGGGAGAGTTCCCAAACCCAGGTTGGATGGCGTTTGACTCGCAGCAAGACGGTGACGGGGGTGTTGACTTGGATCTCAGGAAGCCTCGGGCCATGTAACCCAGCTGATGCAGGGACAAGGGGCGTACCTCGACGGACTCTTTGAGTGACAGAACCTCGCGCTGCACTAGAAGTTGTCCGGCTCAATGTCATCCAATGCCTTGCAGATTGTTAGTTGGGTTGGGTCCCACAGACAAGACTAGTAGGTGGATTTAGCACCAAGCACCGGCATTCACAGTTCACTGCTGGCTAGTCTGGTGGCCAAAGCGAGCAAGTAAAAGAGATAAAGGAACGCCTCCAACCGGTCGAGTGAAACCACTTTAGCTCGACCATCACCACCACAGTGCGTTATGTGTTAATAAACGAGGGTTCACTCTCCTTGATATTCGAGACCCGGGGTTGTTGCTGGGGCCACCTGACACTGTGCCTGGTTCCGGTCAGACTTGTGCCTGTGAGACGAACCCCGGCGACGAGTCATGTCTGTCTGGACTCCACGTGGAAGACATGGGTTCCATTCGTTTGTTCGCCGACAGGATGTTTGGATCCTGTTTGACGCGGTGCCAAGTACAACCCATTAGCGGCCAGGCACACCGTACGACCACAGCTGCGATGTCTGAGAGCCAAGCTCCCCCAGGACGCCCAGGACGCCGCCGCCCAAGACGACCTTGACAGACCCGGAATGGTGGCACCGATCCTAATTTTGGTGGCCAAACTCAGGCTTCCGGTAATGATTGGGCCATCTCCTGCCGAGTCCATTGAGCGAGCGGCGCGACGCGCCAGTTCCTTAGCCAGTTGGGCCAGCAGACGATACCACCCGAGACAACCGGGCGACGACGGCTGCAAGACATCCATCTGAGTCATGCTGATACTCATCCGGTATTAGCTGAGGAACAGAGCACTGCGTACGGAGTACGAATAGTGGCGATGCGTCCGGCTCGATCCAATTCCAATTCCAATCAAGCCTTAGTAGCCGAACCTTTGCGTCGTACCGTGTCAGCATCTCATCTCGTGGATCAATTGCGAGGGAATGCGGCGCGCCGTCTTTGTTTGCAAGTCGTCGGTGGTCTGATTGTGGTCTAGGCGTTCCGTATGGTAAGTAGGCTCCGTCCATTGAGTTGGACGGGCGGACGGACGGCGGACGGACGGCGGACGGGCGGACGGGATGGCCACGACTAGACCAGACGACGATTCAGGGCCCGGGCCTCAGATTGTGCACTGCCATTGTGCGATTCAGGTGTTCCCGCGTGCGGCTTGATGCGGATGCGGATGCGAATGCTGATCATGATGACTGAGAGTTGAGATGAAAAGCAGATCAACCGGGGCCATCAATAGGCACGTGCGGGTTCCTGGCGATCCAAAAGGCAGGTGCCGTCGATGGAGACGGAGAGGTATTCCCAACCCCAAATTAGGAAAGAGCGCAGCCCTGCCTCAGGAAGCGGCATGTCAAGCTATGAACAGCTGCGCGACGGCTATTTCGTGACGCCTACCTGACTTCAGCACACACCTTCTCACTCTCAATCCTCCACAGATCAACCTAGCTTGCAATCAAGAATCTTTACCACCTTATTAGGTTGCCCCACGAACGTACGCATCATGACTTCTCCCAACCGGGAACCCAAGGGGTTCGTCCTCTATTACCCTGTATCAAGCCAGCCATCAACCGCCGACCCCTTGTCTCAGAGCCTTCATGACGTTCACGACGATCCCCGACACGCGGGCTGGGAAAGACCCGTAACAAATGACTCCATTGTTGCTCAGCCTGCGACCCAGACATAGGATTCCTCGGGGAAATGGCGCCCAGAGACAGATCCCAGATGGATCGCTCCAGCCAAGATCGATGCCGTGTTCCGCAGACAGTCCAGCGCCGTTGCTAGGTCCAGAACTGCGTCGACCAGTTTGCCAGGTAAAGTTGAGGGCAGCGGACTGGATGCATTAGAGGTATAATCTGATTTGTGGCGTCAAGATGGTAAGCTCAGTTCGAACGACAAGAATAAGCCCGACGATGAAGCTATCATGGATGATCATCAACGGCAGGGATAGCTCAATTACTGGGGCAGTCGACATTGGATCAGCGATCGGTCGACACTGCGAACGAACAACGATCGAGCTGAAGCTCTGGTTAAAGGACAAATGGTTGTTTTCATTCGTGGCTCAAGCCATGTTTATAATGGTAATTCTCCCTAAGGTAGTCCAGCAAACCATTTGACGAAAACGCTTTGATTACTTTTGGTTTCATTCACGAGCGCGTCGGCGCATTATCAAGCCGGCAGTTGAGGTCTGATGTCATCTGGGGTAATAATTAAGGTACTGAAACTGCAGGCTGCAAGGCAGCAACGTCATAGTACACTCCTACACTTCCACCAAAGGGCGCGGGGCCCAGACCACCCCACCACCAAAACATACTCCAACTGCGATCGCCACCGCAGCTTGACAACTCCAAATAAATCTATTCTGACACTTTGTTCTCTCTACCCATTCCACGCCTTCCACCTCGACCAACCCGCCATGTCGACATTAACAAACCCAAACGTCCCGAAGGATGAGGGGCGCCCTGCCTTCATCCCTCTCGAAGCAAACCCGCAGCTCATGACGAGCCTCATCCACAAGCTCGGCGTCAGCGAAGCCCTCCAAATCCACGATGTCTACTCCCTCACCGATCCCGATATGTTGGCCTTCATCCCTCGCCCCGCCCTCGCCCTGCTGCTCGTCTTCCCCGTCAGTGCCACGTACGAGAGCCACCGCATGGCCGAGGATAGCTTGACCGAGGAATATAACCGTAAAGGCGAAGGCGAGCCTGTTCTTTGGTGGCGCCAGACCATCCGAAATGCCTGTGGCCTCATGGGGCTTTTGCATGCCGTGAGCAACGGCCCTGCAAGAGATTTTATTGGTACAGTAGACCCTGATCGAAATAATGGTGCATATTTCTAGAAGCTAACCAACCGTACAGAGGAAGGATCTACGCTTGACGATATCATCAAAAAGAGCACACCCCTCGCCGGCCGCGAACGATCTCAGGTCCTCGAAAACTGCGCCGAGCTCGCGACCGCTCACAAGGAAGCCGCCTCCGAAGGCGACACCCCCGCACCCGCCGCCGAGGACGACATCGATCTACACTATGTCACCTTCGCGAAGGGGAGCGACGGTGGTCTCTGGGAACTGGACGGCCGTCGCCAGGGGCCGATCAGAAGGGGCGACCTGAACAAGGACGAGGATGTTCTCAGTGCCAAGGGCTTGAGTCTCGGTGTGCTTAAGTTCCTCGAGAGAGAGGGCGGGGATTTGAGGTTCAGTGCCGTTGCTCTGGCTGGAACTCTGGACTGAGCGAGAAATGCTACGAATTTCTACGTGGTGAAACTAGATTGATCTTGTAACACACTCAATCTTGACTTTCAAGGTTGCCATCAGCAAGACGCGACAACGAACCAGAAAAGGCAGTGTCTACGCACGTAGTCTGGAACTGGGCAGAGGATATCACATGGCACATTTCTCTTCGTATGCCCGTTGTATGTAAAAATAAAAATAAAATTACACCTTCTGCAGTCATTCGCGTTGATTATTCCAGTGGTTTCCGATCATCGTTCAGTACAACTGCAAGGAGTAAAAAATAGCCAGGCAGATTTGGAGTTCACAGCCCCCAGACTAGACTAGACATCAATAAAGCTCGTAAATTACCATGGTTCCGTATTCTGGTTGATGCTACGTTTTGTCCCTAGTAACTAGCTCCTTGACCAGCATCAGCCTCTTCGTTAGGTGGCATTACCACAAGCCAGGCAGACGAAGGCTGAAGCCACATGTTCAGCTCCCCCACTTCTCAGAGGCAGCAACTTCAATATATATCCGCCGCGACTCTTTCCTTTCACACCGACTCAATTTCCTCTCCTCAACAAGAAATTATCTTCTCGACGTGAAGAAACGAAATGCGTAAGCTCATGGTAGTCCTACCCTTCGACGCGTATCCATTGCTAAATCTAGATAGGTATCGGTCGCTGGTTGTTGGGCAAAGGCCCCGAACATACTGGGGTTCTCCTCGGCAGTGATGCCGCTGGGAAGACGACGTTTCTGTACCAGTTGAAGCTTGGGGAATTGGTATATGCGATTCCGACGATTGGCATGAATGTCGAAACCCTCGAATATTCGGATGGAGGGACTATTACTCTCTGGGATGTCGGAGGTACGTGACGATGTCTTTCCCTTTCTCTGTCCTTGGGAGTTATGACAGCACTCAACAGCGTGTTAATCACTGCAACAGGTTGCGACCAGATGAGAGCCCATATCCGGCATTACATCCACAAGGACCGGTTCCTCGTGTTTCTTCACGACTGCACTGATGCCGAGAGACTAGACTATTCTATCGAGCAATTGCACACCGCCGCCCGATGGATGTCTGAGTTTGGATGCCGCCACATGTGGATCTTATTCAACAAGCAAGATCTCCTCCCTCCATCGGAGCGAGACACCATCGTCGACGACTTGAGGGGCCGTTTTCAGTCAGAGATGAGTCAGTATCAAGACAAGCACTGCATCAAGATCATGGATACTCCGGGTCTAAGCGCCGCATCCGGGGTTCAGCTTGATTCTGTCATGAAGGAGATCAGACAGACGCTTCGACAGGTACCAGAGCCCGCGCAGGACGTCACAAAGGCACAAGTCAAAGAGCTGGAACAAGGTCCCAGCGAACAGGAGCTCGTTGAGCGGATCAAAAGTGCCAACGAGGAGAGCGCGGAGCCCGACCAGTTCTGGGGAGATTTTATACACGGCAATCTTGTCTCTTGGGATCATTACGCTCATCTCAGAGCGGGTTACTTTGTCATGTTTGAAGGACTATCTCGAGGGTCCACCCTCCTCGATTGCGCCACTCTCTTCTTGTCTCGCCTCAAGCAGCTCAGACTCCAGAATCCTGACAAGTTTCGCAATACTGCGCACAGGTAGGTCACTTTAAGGTCTGAAGAGGGTACTGCCGACTGATTTTTTTTTACAGGACAATGACGATATTTTGGCTCTATCAGCTGCAGCTTGCGGCGGTAGCGTATCAGATGGACAACAAGCTCGAGGAGTTTCCACCGCCTGCCGACTTCTGTGACATTCTACTTTTCACACCGTCGTTGATGAACTCCAGTCTTTGGAAAAATTATTACTCCAAAGACTTGATGTTCAGCCCAGGGGCTCGAGAAAATTGGAATCTTCCCGACCTTCGAGCCTTGCCTTCTTTCCAGAGAGGAAAAGAAATTTCGACACCAAGCGCAGCCGCATCGGTAGTAGATCACTACAGGCTTCCGCGCTTTGCATTTTCCGTGGTGCAAAAGACGCTTTCATCGAATCTTCGACGCGGAGGCGTTGTGAAGCAAGCGCTGGCGGCGCTGCAATCATCCACAATGCGCCTTCGAGCGACGGATCCCTCGATCCCGCCGTATTCAGAGACCCAGGCGTACTTCTGGATTCAGTTGATACACGCCTCGCTGAAGTCGCTGGACATTCCTACCCAAGGGCAGTCTTGTTCGCCCCCGACCTTCGACGGGCCAGTGACGATGCTCACATTCGAGGCATTCACGACTCTCTTTGACATAAACGGAGCGGAATGGAGGCGGTATTACACTCCGTCAGCGTGGGAATCCATCTCTGCGCGTATGAGCTTCGTCAACCCTGACCTCAAGGCTCTTCCAAACGTCTTCGCAGGCCCTTCTAAAGCGAAGGTGGACCTTGCTCGTTTGCGCATGGCAAATGCCGCCACGCATCGGTTCACCACGCCAGCTGAGCTACCTCCGCGCGAAGAACTCGACTTTTCCGCTACTATTGTGATTGATGAAGCGAACTTGATGCCTGAAGGGAGCTTGAACGTTGTAATCCATGCGAGCCTTCTTCAATACCTACATCGTCAGCTGTCAATCGCTCCATCTGTGGCAACAGAGACCGAGAAAAGAGGACCTTCAGGTATGGTGGCAGCCAAAACGGCTCTGGCCCTTTCCGAAGTTTTAGGGTCGACGCAGAGCATGTTTTGGGTTCAGCAGGCCCAGATCTCAATGGCCAATGCGGATGGACCGTTGACTTTTGAAGAGTTTGTCACAAGGAGCCCGCACTTGGCTTATGAAGATCTGCCTTTCTTGTACTACTCACCTGAGCTGTGGTGGAGCACTGAGGCAAAGGAGGTGTTTATGCCTCCTGACCGACGACCGCTTTCCAGTGTGGTTTCCCAGATGGCTTCCAAGTAAATTCGGGTGTCTGAGTGTTGATATCGGGGCTTGTGAATAAGGCTGAGATGGATTATTTCGGCTGCTATCTCCTAGACTGCGGTAAGACGCCTTTTTTGTACTGACAGGGATTGTGGTGGCTGAGAATCCAGTGTTAGGGGACATCAACGACCGGGAATGTCACCTTAATTATACAAGGAGTAAGAAGTATCTCGACTAACCTGAGATACTCCAGCACATTATATCTTAGGCGGCAAGATTAGTACTATAGATAAATAGATGATGTACCAAAAGGGCGCCTTACCGCAGTCTAGGAGATACAATTAATTCCTTGGATCTATGGCTGATTTTATTACGCAAGAGTTTTTCAGGCCCCCAGTGGCACTCTTCTAGAACAATCTAAAGAAGTAGTTTATAATATGCGGTAGATATGGACACACTATATTCTACCGTAGAGTGCTTGCGAGGAACACAACGTGAAGTACAGGGTAAGGAGACAACCCGAGGTTACAGGTTCAGAACAGTCAGATACAGCTCATTTTCCCCAATATTGTGGAAGACAGGTTCTGCCTTTCGGTCCACGAGCTCAAGAGTCTGTTTGTGATATCCGAGACCGAGACTTCTCCAGCTGATTAGTCATATCAGTTGACTTTGAGGATACTGCTGGACCATTTTCTTTTCATCTACGCCGTTAAGAACGTCGTCCAAGTCTGGTAGGGTATGGCCTCGACGTCCTTGCCATGAGCCGCCAGAGTGTGGCCTATCAAGAACGACGATTATCTGGATCCAATACTCACTGAGACACTTCAACCAGTAGTTGATGCAGCAATCGAGTAAATGACTGTTGGGTTATCCCTTAGCCTATGATTATTTAATGAGCTGGGTGCGGGTTGCTGGCGTCAAGTGGTGATATTACAAGCCGAGCGCTCGACGGAACAAGCCTCTGCATCATCCTACAGGAAGTTTTCATTAGAAACTTATCTTTTGAATGTCTCAATTGATTTATCTTTGATTATCTATGAATATTTTGGCACGGGGGGCTGAATGATGCATCTGTGAATAGTGCGCTCCATCATGCAAGCACTTCAAGGCACATGGAGCAGACGGGGAGCTATACGCAGTGAGAGAACCGTTGTGTTGTTCAAACCGTCAGTCAAGTCAGTTATTATGTGTTCGATGTGTTCACTCTAGTTAGTGCTTGGAAATTTGCAATGAACTCATCAGGTGTTTATTAGTTAAGGATTAATACTTCTTTCAACAGCCATTAGTTTCGCATTTATACAAGCTTTTCATAACCCTGCTATGGAAGTGTGCTTTAGTAATATGACACTCACACTATACTCTTCCACACTTGTTTTCACTCAAGTCCGCCTATAACTGCCACGCTGGACTAGACTATCTACTTCTTGGCTCTTTCGACTAGGCTCTAGCGGCTTTCTAGACAGAGTTAGCCCAAGGCGCACCTTGCTCAATCACAACTATTGTAGAAATATGAATCTTTCTAGTTACCAAATAAGTCTTCTTAAGTTATCTTTCGTAAAGTACCTAAGCTGCTAGGTTAGGAGCTCTCCGAGTCCATGCCGCGTATTCGCATGCCAAAACGACGAAGGAGGCGTCCTTACCACTCAAAGTCATGTTCTGAGGTATCGAATTGGCGATGGACCCACAGCTGTGCAGTATATAGCTGGCAACACTTCCGAGCTGATCCAAGGGTGGTGGTGTTTGTCGTTGGGATTCACCTTTCTAAGAAACCATTCAGATTCGGCTTGAAACTAGCGCGCGATCAAAGTGTCCACAGTGTAAGATTTCCGTGGATGATATAAGGTCCGACGACAAGAAAGAGGAGGCACAAGAATGCAGTGGCAAGACAGATGGCGAAGTTGAAGTTTCAAATGGAGTCCAAAGACTGTCCTAGCCTCGAGTAAAAAGACTACGCCAAGCTATTTTCCTCTCCAGGCGTTCAATGGGGCATGGTGTGTGGATCGTACTAATGCAACTTGATTAACATTCGGAATCTAATTTCATAGCGTGTGCATTAGCTTCCCCCCAAATTCGAAAACGGCACATGGCTATCTTTCAAATCAGCCACGAGGGCCAGAGCTGTCTCAAACTTTGATATTGATTCGATGAGATCTGTGGGGGTACTTTGCCCCTCATGGTATTACTTTTTGATGTTCCTTCATCTGGTATAATATTCCATCCAAACCCGAGGACTGATACTCTTCAGCTCTCTCTTAGACTTGATGCTCAGCCTTGTTATCAAACTCCTTCGAATCTCCAATCTCAGCCATCTTCTGGTTGACCATGGGAGGCATGGCATCGTCGCCGTCGAACACAACAGCCATCTGCTCCAGAGTGTGGCCACGGGTCTCAGGGTAGCCGAAGTAGACGGTGATGAGCAGCAGAGTGAGCATGACGATGAAGACGATGTAATACCTCCACTGGATAGCCTCGAGAGCGATGGCGTTGACGAAGCTGTTGACGAAGATGGCGGCGACGGTGGAGCACCACGCCACGGTGAGACCACGGGATCGGAGGCTGAACTGCCAGATCTCGCAGGGGTAGGCAGTCAATAGGGGTGTCCTTGAGAGATGGTCAGTATTGATTTCAGGTGCGTTCCTTTCATGGTTGACTTACATGGCAATATCGTAACCGGCGAAGAAGATGAACAGGAAGGGGATGACGGCCAAGCCAACGCTAGTCGATCCCGACTCGGCAAACGAACCGCTCAGGCCGGTGACAATGATGAAGCTCACCAACATGACGCTGGCCGAGGTGAGGAAAAGGAAGCGGCGGCCCAGCTTATCGACACTGACAGCAGCAGCAACGGCCCACATCAGATTCCAGACGTTGAGGCAGGCCGAGATGAGGGTCTGGTTGGTGACCGACGTGACGCCGACTGAGTTGAGGACCAAGGGAAGATAGTAGGATACCTGTGTGATGTTAGTTACTGAAGCATATCCATTGAAAAATGAAAGATTCTTACCACTCCGTTTCCAGCCCACTGCGCAAAGATTCCCAGCGTAACGGAGATGAAGAGACGGTGGCGGTTACCAGGCGTCTTGATCATCTCCGCGTACGAGGCGCTCGCGGCGGCCTCCTTCTCAGCAGTAATAGCGGCCTCGATCTCGCGCATCTGATAGGTGACGATAACAGCCTCCTTATCGCCACCAGCGTGGAACTTGGCAAGGATATCCGCGGCCTCCTCCCTGCGACCGACGCTGATAAGCCATCGGGGGCTCTCGGGGGACATGACGAAGCCAGGGAGAGCCACAAACGGCAGCACGATCTGGATGATGACAGGCACACGCCAGCACCAGCTGGAGGGGATGTTGCGGCAGCCGAAGGTGACCCAACCGCAGACGGTGCCGCCGACGTACCAGCCGCACATGTAGAGGGCGTTGGCGATGGAGCGCTGCTTGGGGTGGGCGATCTCGTTGATCAGCAGCGGCGAGGCGTTGCCCAGCCACGAGGCGGCGATGCCGACGAAGAGTCGGGACACGGTGAAGGTCTTCTCGTTCTGCGCAGCGCCTTGCATGCCCACGCCGAGGACGAGGAAGACGTAGCCCAGGTAGATGCCGGGCTTGCGGCCGTAGCGGTTGGACACCCAGGCGGCCATGGGGAAGGCCACGCCGTTGCCCAGCCAGTAGATGGCGGTGATCCAGCCGAGATAGACGCCCGAGGGGTTGTGCATGAAGGTGTTCCACTCGGGGAGGGCTAGGATACCTCCCATGATAGAGCCATCGTAGCCGTTTGCCGAAGCTGGCGAAGGGATGGGAAGTTAGTTTAGGTTTCAATGCTAGGACGAGCATCGCGGAGAGTCATCGGGGACTGTTTCACTTACAGAAGAGAACTAGGGAGAGCGTGATGTAGTTTAGCTTGCGCAGATAGCTATGCTTCCACCAGGGCGTGCCGTCGTCCAAGCTCGCCAGGGTAAGCTCGCCAGTCATGACGACGATGAATTAGTGCAACGCCGTGAGAATGGCCCTAAGACTGACGTCGTGTTGCTGTAGTTCGTCGGCTGTTCGGTGGTGGTGAAGGGCTCAGGGCTTGTTGTTCCATGTTGCAAAGACCGGGGGTGACGCGGTCTATATACCACCAATTTTCTCGCCCGTTCGCACGCAAGCGGGCGTTCTAGGCCCGCCAGAACGGTTCCAATGTATGGTACTGTAGCACTGCGTATCGGGCGAGTGGAGTAATGGAATTTTTTTTCGTCTTCCATTCCCTGTTCAATTGACATCCATCCAGGGCAGGGCTCAGGGCAGTCGTAAGTTGGGACCTGTCAGCTGTCTCCCAAAACGTGGTGTTCCCGGCGCCACATCCTCACCCGACAATTACCTACTAGGGAAAGAAAAAAAAGTCTCCAAGACTTCTACCCCGTGGAGAAGGTCTAGCTCCATTTTCCCCGTCGCGGAGCCGCGGGCGGGGGTGGCCTCGTGAACAAGTTTCCCTTGTCGGGATCCGTTCGTTTCGGGGGTCTGACTGTGCATCGGCGCGGAGAATTGGGTCAGGGGCCGCGCGAAAGGGTTGCAAGAGTGTGTCGAAGCGGAGAATTACCAGGGAAAACTCAGTGTTAGGCCTCGCGATAGCCATCGACCGTTACTAGCTTGAGCAATGTGATTCAATTCTCCGCTTCAGAACACGCAAGACTATCGCTTCCTCGCTTCCTCGCTTCCTCGCTTCCTCGCTTCCTCGCTTCCTCGCTTCCTCGCTTCCCCGCTTCCCTGTCAATTTGTGACAATCTCGCCGTCCGTGTCCCGTATTCTCCGCGTCAACTGACGAGCAGACGCTCTTCTAGTGGATTACAACGGCCTGTCAACCTGTCAACCATGTGGATCTGGCATGACGCCGTTTCGGCAGTGGGATAAGACGGCCTTGTTTAACGGCTTGAAATCTTATCTCCAAATCAATCTCCTTCATGAGCAGCCGTTATGACCCTTTGTTGCTGGGCTCTCTCAAATCTGTCTTCGCTTCTCTTATCCCCAGCTTGCATTAGTCTGTGAAATCGGTTGTCGACGAGCTTCATTGCATCATCCTCATCCGCATCCTCACCCCCATCTTATCCGCACAATGGATGTCGAAGCCCTCATCGGGCAGTTGACCCTCGAGGAAAAGATTGCGCTGACGGCTGGTTTGTCTCACGATCCATCTTGAAATCGTCTTTCCGTCACAAACTCACCATCCGACTCAGGTACTGGATGGTGGCACACCACCGCTATTGACCGCTTGTCAATCCCCTCTATCCGTCTTTCCGATGGCCCAAATGGAGTTCGTGGCACGCACTTCTTTGACAGTACGCCTTCAGCATGCCTCCCATGCGGCACAGCCCTAGGCTCGACCTTTGACACTCATCTGGCCGGGCGCATCGGTCGTTTGCTATCAGATGAGGCACACGCCAAAGGCGCTCATGTTCTGCTTGGCCCTACTATTAACATCCAACGCGGACCTCTCGGCGGGAGAGGTTTCGAGTCCGTATCGGAGGACCCGATACTGTCCGGTGTCATTGCTGGACACTATGTCCGCGGTGTCCAGGAGTCCGGAGTATCTGCGACGTTGAAGCATTTCGTGTGCAACGACATGGAGAGTGAGAGGATGGCGGTCAATGCCATCGTCACGCCTCGTGCCCTGCGGGAAATCTACCTGTTGCCGTTTATGATTGCCATCGAGATGGCTCAGCCGCGAGCCGTCATGACTTCCTACAGCAAGGTCAACGGCTGCCACGCCGCAGAGAACTACCACATCATACAAGAAATCTTGCGGGATGAGTGGAAGTGGAAGGGTCTTGTCATGAGCGACTGGTACGGAACCTATAGCACCTCTGAAGCCATCAACGCCGGTCTGGATCTCGAAATGCCCGGTCCGACGCGGTGGCGTGGACAGTCTCTCAGCCATGCCGTGACGGCGAACAAGATTAAGAAGTCGACACTGGATGAGCGGGTGCGGAATGTGTTGAAGCTGATCAAGCACGGCCTCGAGAACACTTCCATCCCTCCCAACGCTCCAGAGAAGCAGCTCAACACCCCTGAGCACATCGCTCTTCTGCGGGAAGCCGCCGCCAAGTCCATTGTCCTGTTGAAGAACGAACAGAGCGTCCTGCCTTTCAACCCCAACAAAAGCGTCGCGGTGATCGGCCCCAATGCCAACATCGCGACATACTGCGGCGGCGGCAGCGCCGGTCTTCGGGCGTACAAGGCAGTCACGCCTCTCGAGGGCATCAAGAGCCTCGCCAGCGACGTGGTGTTTTCTCAAGGTGCATATGGCCACCAGATGCTACCCCTGTTGGGCAATGCGTTGCGGACGGTCGACGGGAAGCACCAAGGATTCTCACTCAGATTCTACAACGACCCGCCCTCGGCCAAGGGCGGTGCGAGTGCTCGGCCAGTTTTAGAGGAGCGAATCCTCGACGATACCAACACATGGTTCGTGGATTATGAGCACCCAGACCTGGCGCCAATCTGGTACGCCGAGGCAGAGGGCGTGCTCAGTCCCGAGACGTCTGGGGAGTGGGAGTTTGGCCTGTCAGTTCACGGAACCGCAGAGCTGTTCATCAACGGCGAGTTGGTTGTTTCCAACGTCGAGAACCAGCGACTGGGTAACAGCTTCGTCGGCTGCGGAACGGTGGAAGAGACGGGAAGCATCCAGCTCGAGGCCGGCAAGGAGTACCGCATCCTCGTACAATGGGGCTGCTCCAAAACCAGCAAGCTGAAGGTCTCAGGCATGGTGGACTTCGGGCAGGGCGGCCTCCGCTTCAGCGGTTGTCCCAAGCTTGACGCCGGCGCGGCTGTGCAGGAGGCCGTCCGCGTCGCCAAGTCTGTCGACCAGGTGGTTCTCTGTGTCGGCACCAGCGGCGAGTGGGAGTGCGAGGGCCAGGACCGCACCACGATGGCTCTCCCTCCCGGCACCGACGAGCTGATTGAGGCTGTCATCGCAGCCAACCCCAACACGGCCATCGTCATCCAGAGCGGCACTCCCGTGGCAATGCCGTGGGTGGACCGGGCCAACACGGTGCTGCAGGCCTGGTTCGGTGGAAACGAAGGCGGGAATGGCATTGCCGACGTGCTCTTCGGAGCGGTCAACCCAGTAAGAAGTTCGTTGAAGTATGTACCTGTCGTGTTTCTAACGTGTGTGCTAGGCCGGAAAGCTCCCCATCACGATGCCTCGGCGCGTGGCGGATAATCCCAGCGCTCTGAGCTTCCGTTCTGACAACGGGCGGGTCCTGTACAGCGAGGACGTGTACGTAGGATACCGTTGGTTCGACACGCTGGACATTGCGCCTCTGTTTGCCTTTGGGCACGGCTTGTCTTATACGTCGTTTGAATTGTCGGGCGTAGAAGTGTCTCAGGGCAAGGGTCAAGTCAATAGTCAGACTAAAGGCCATACATCCAAGGGAGACTCCGATGCCCTTGTTGTCGAAGATGCTGAAGAGCTTACCGTTCGCGTGCAAGTCACCAACACCGGCTCCCGCGCAGGCGCCGAGGTGGTGCAAGTCTACGTCAAGCCAGCCGCGTCAACGCCCCTGACCAGCTCGACCCGGGAGACGATCACGCGACCGGCCAAGGAGCTCAAGGGCTTTGCCAAGGTGCATGTCGAGGCCGGAGCCACTGAGGCGGGCGAGGTCAAGCTGGACTTGCTGCGGGCGACGAGCTACTGGAGCGAGATGGAGGATTGCTGGCGCAGCGACGCCGGCTCGTATGAGATCCTGGTGGGCACCAGCAGCCGCGGCAAGTTCCTCGAGAAGACGGTTGCGCTCCGACAGAGCAGGACGTGGAAGGGGCTGCGGGCTTGAAGCGACGATGATGCTAGTATGTAGCAGAGGTTACTTGAGGACTCAGGAGCATAACGGTTAGATGCATCACAGGCACATGATCTGGTACTTAGGAGGGACATGGGCTAGTCTATTACATAGTAGACAAGGCGTTTCGGTAGGTATTTAGGCAGAAATCAACCACAAGGTTCTTCACAGGGTTCATCAGTATAGATGTATATGTGCCAAGAAGCAGAGATTTGCAGTAAGATCGCGGCTGAGTGAGTCCCATTAAACATCGTATCCTCAGATCCTCCTGGGCTGGAGAGCGTCCCCACCACCCGCAAATAGCTAATGCACCCACCAAGTCACCTTAATCGGGAGCCCTGGGGAAGGCGGAGGCGTGCCTGTGGGGAATGGCACGCTGCACGCACGGCATCAAAGCATGAAAGATGAATACCGGGGGAAAAGGATACTAATAAATAAACTGGTGGGTGAGTGGGTGGGTGGGTGGGTGGTATCCAATTCGTTTCCTGACCGATCTTCTCAGTGGCCTGACCAACCAAGCCTCCCGGCTCCCGGAGAAATTCGCTCCATTTCTCCGCCTCGCCCACCTTAATTCTCCTCGTCGGGCTTTTTTTGGCATACGCGCGAGTTGACTGCATGACGACCGCAGTGATCCACGCCCGACAGCTAGACTATGCGCCGCTCTAGGTCTCCTCTTGCCTCTCCCCTCGCATCGCCGTCTCCGTCCGCTGCCCAGCACAATCCCGACACAAGCGCCAATGCGGCCGGCACCGGAAAGCAGCCGCAGAGGCTGGCGAGACGTGCCTGCGATGCGTGCCGAGCCCGGCGACGGAAGTGCGTCTTCGCCGACGAGCAGCATCCTCAGTCGGCCTCGGGACCACCCCAGCCGGGAGAGTCCAGGTGCCAAGACTGTCTGAGGCTCGGCATTTCGTGCAGCTTCCTTGTCCCGACAAGGACGCGAGGACCTAAGCGCAGGTTCGTCCATCTCACCTCCCCACCACGCCACTTACTAGTTGGCCACTTCACCACTTCACTATCTCACCAACTCACCATATACTCCATCTTTGTACTCCATCTTCATACTCACCATCCCACAGGAAAAGACTCCCCTCTACTCCACACGACAGTGGCGATGAGCAGCAACCAACTCAGCAACCCCTCAACCCTACCGAAGCCCCGGCATGGCAGTTCACCACCGTCCAGGCAGAGTCACGCAATGAGATCCTCCCTCTAGCCCCCATCGTAGACCACTCCTCTCCGTACGGACCCTCACAACTCAGCATCGATGGCAGCCGTCAAAGAGCATCGCCGGCGTTGACTGCCCAGAATGCCTCTCCGTCCATGGCCGGCCCCAGATTCCCAACCGACGAGCTCTGCTCCCGCGCCCTGCTCAACATCATCATGAACGACTACCTAGATCTCATCTACCCCCTGGTCCCCGTCGTCCACCGTCCGAGTTTCCGTGCTGACCTTGCCTCCAACCGGGATCTCACCGACCCAGACTTCCTCGCCATCGTCATAGCCATCGCTGCCCTGACCGTTGGACTCTTGCCCTCACGCTTCCCCGTCTATCGGGCCATGGCCCCTGATGTTGCCATGCGCTTCGAGACGAGGATGGCCATGATCAACTGCTGCGTCGACATGTGTATGCGTGTGAGGACCTACAATTACTGGGATCACGTCAGTCTCCGGAAATGGGCCGTCTGCTACCTCTTGTCCGTTGGCTGCTTCCAGACCGGGCAGACCAACCGCAGTCGCATGCTCGAAGTCGAGTCTATGCAAATCGGGCGCTTGCTAGGTCTCCATCGTATTTCTGATTACGACGGGCTAAACTGCATCGAAACTCAACTTCGAAAAAAGGCATTCTGGCTCATGTTCTACACCTATGCGTGAGTTCATCATCCCAACTCTTTCTCCTCTCTCAATAACTAATCATCTCTCTAGGCATTCAATGCTTCAGTGTGGCCGTCAAGAACGACTCGCCTTTCTCGATCACTCGATGATGCACGAGGTCAACTTCGAGTCCCTCTTCCCCTTGGACCTAGACGATGAGCAGATTCTCGAGAAGAGCATTCTGGGCCCTCCGTCGCCCGTAGCATCTCCGTCCGTCCCGGCCGGTTCACAAGGACAGCCAGCCCCTCTCAGTCTCACCAGCGGCTTTATTCTGCATTCCAGAGTCTTTTTCAAGGGTGCACAGGAGGTCCTCTATCCCGGAAACTGTGATTGGGAGCGTCGTCAAAGCCCGCAGGTGCGACTCTCGCGCCTTCGTGATCTATTGCAAGAGGTCCGGTATATGCTGGACGACGTACCCGGTCCCATGAGGCAATGGGCTTCCACGGGCGACTACAGGACCAGTGACAGCCCCTCGCAAGCCGTTGATAGCTTCACACCAAGACCTACCTTCGACGATCTGGGTCGGACGGGCCACATGACTGACATCAGCGACGCAAATGCGAAAGCATTGCCGGGACAAGTTGAGATCATGAGGGCCAACCTTCACGGTACCCACCTGTGGTTACAGAGTCTGTTGCTTGATCAAGTTGACGTTCTTTTACAAAAGATATCCCAACGAGCAGACTCTTCCGTAGAAACAGATTCCCATACGGCGGCTCTGAAAGCGAGCTGGTCAGAGCGAGAAGACGTTTGCCGCCAGATGCTGCATCTATTGCACAGCATGCCATACGCCCACCTTGAACCCAACGGGCTCTATCTGGTAACTTCTCCCCAAAATCTAGGTGTTAAGATCCGTTTAGCAGCTTCTAACACCTCTGCAGACGTACAAGGTCCGCGATGTAGGCGTCACCCTCCTCAACTGCCCTTACGAAGCCCACGAACGACCAGCGCGGCGTGCTGCAGAGTACATGCAAGACTTTACTCGAGCGCTTTCCCGTCTTGACCGCAGCGAGATTGTCAACACAAACAGTCTTAAGAGCTGGATTGACGTTGACCGTGAGAGACCACCGTGATGCAAAGTTACAGCGAACGGCTGAATGTCTTAACTAAAAAGAAAAACCAGTGTTGGATTCATGTATTGATCTAACGTGTCATATTTCATCTTGTATAAGTGATGCCACGGGCAATGATGGGATGCAGGGAACATACGATGCATGTCAAAGAGGCGCCCAATTCCAACTCGCCTGTTCTCGTCTTTGTTCAAAACCATGGTGAACAACCGTTTTGTATCGTCTATCTTTGTCGTTCATCCCTCAACCACCCAGTCTTGTTTTATAGGAGCGCCACTCCTCCTTTGTTTCACCCCTACCGTCTTCTGAACATATTAACATAGCAGCTGTGTTAACCCGATCTTCGAACACACCAGCCTGACCATGTTCAAGCCCGTAGAACCTCATTAGTATATAACTAACACGACGCCTTCACTTAGGACAGTATCTCATCTAAGTCAATAGCAAATACAGCATCAGCGGCAACTCAAAAACCAAGGCACAAAATGGAGCACGCGTTCGACATCGAGATGGCAGACACGAGCAGCCATCAACCCGAGCCAGCCTTCACTCCCAACGCTCCAACACTACCAAACACCCCTCAAGACCCATCCGGATTCTACAAAGCCTTGGAAGCCACAATTCAACCCCAATGGCTGTCCGACTTCCTCTCCAAACCGACAACCCTCCTCAGCACCATCCGCGCCCAGGACCTCACCCGCGAAGCCGAGCAGCGCGAGCTCTCGCGGAAGGCGCGCGTGTGCCAGCAGATGGTGCAGGCGGCGCACAGCTGCGAGCACCTCGCCGGGCTGCTGGGCCACGCGCCGCTCGCGGAGCTCTACCGCGCCAACAGGGAGGAGCTGAGTGCCGTGCACGAGCAGCTGGGCGAGGCCGTTGCGGAGGCGCAGGCGAAGAGTTGGAAATGGGGGGCTGCTCTTAATCAGATCGCGGCTGGCGGTGATCTGGCCGCCTTGGGGTTGTTGAAGAGTGCGTCTCAGGATGGCAGGAGACATAGGAGAGCGTACGACCGTGGTAAGAGAGCCAGAAAACAGCAAGGGTATGATACATCAAGAAACATCAGGTAGTAAAATGGCTGTATTTGGAACAGCCAGATATGACTTTTTTTTATATCAATTTCCAACCAAAAGATAATTTACAAGCCCAGATTTGCCAGAAAATAGGCAGAAGTTGTATGTACAAGGGTATAGGTTCGTCATCTCATCCATTCCCATTAACAATATCCCGTCCTGCGAGTCATTCACTTCGCCGACCTCGCGTGCTCTTCGTAAAACTCCAACGTCAACGCTGCCAAGAACCCAGGAATACAGCCCTTCTCGCGCACCCAGAAGCCGATCTGGTCGCTGATCCTGCGGGCAAAGTCACTCCGCGGGCCACCGCCGACCTTCATCGTGCCGCGCTCGCCGTCGAAGATGATGGAGTTTTCGTTCTCGTCCGTCTGCGACGGGTAAAAGGTGCTCTCCACCCGCATCTTGCCGTTGGGGATGAAGGTGACGGTCCAGCCGAGCGTCGAGAAGATGGCCTCCTTGAACTCCTGTGACTTGGAGCCCCAGACCTCCTTGAGCCGTCGGGCAGACTTTTGTGCCGATGCTGTCTCTGCCTTGGCCGCAGCGATCTCGCGTTCCATAGCGCTGAGGACCGACGTTGGGATCATCGGCACCGAAGACTTGCCCTTGGATCGCAGAGTAGCGAGCAGATCCGTGTTCTCCTTCTGTAGAGCGTCCAGAGTAGATCGCTTAATGGCTTCAAAGTCGGAAGTCGGGTTGGACTTGAGCGACAGAACCCTGGTTTTGGTCTGTTGTTTAGCTGCCGCCAACTGCTCGCGGTTCGCAGACAAGTCCTTCTCCAGCAGTGCCACCTTAGTCTGCGAGCTCGACAGCTCCTCCTGAAGCTTGCGGTTCTTACGTGCCAGCTGTCCAAGCTGCTCATGAGCATTTTCATCCTCGGCGCGGCTGCGCTTCCCGGTAACGGGCTGCGGCGTACCCGTAGCGGATGGCTCCATCGAGGCCAGCTCGTTATGAAGACTCTGGACCTCAGTCTTGTACTTGTCGACCAAGTCCTCAAGTTCTTGAACCCGTAGTACTCGCGCCTCGTCGTATTGCTCCGGCTGGAGCGTTTCGTCCTCTGTATCAAACGTCTTCAACTGAGCCCGGAGGTATTCGACTTCCTTCACGGCCAGGGCGCGTTGTCGGTCAAGTCGGAGACGAGCCTTGTCGGCGGTAACAGCATTGGCCGAGGTCTTTGCATTCTCAACCTCCGCCTTCAGCTTTGCCTTTTCGTCCTGCAGGGTCTGGATGGTGTTTTGCTGAGCCAGCATCTCTCCTTGGAGCGCGCCCAGCTTGTCCATGTACGACGCAGTAGTGTATCGCTCTTGGACCAGTGCCCTCGCCATGGCTTCTGGGGAATCGAACTCGGCATCGCCAGTCTCTGATGCATTCTTGAGGTAAGCTGTCCAGGCCAGTCGTTCGTCCTCGAGCCTCTGTCTTTGTATCCGGGCCTCCGCAAGCTCCGCCTCGGTCGTCTCTGCAGCTTCAAGCTTGCGATACAGCGTGCGCTTCTCCTCCTCAACCACCTCTACCGCCTTGCTTACGGCGCGCAGGTGCTTCAATTCAGACAGCTGGTCACGATTGGTCGCCTCGAGGCTTCGGATGTGCTGGACTTGCTCTGTTAGCTCCCTGCGGATGATCTCCATGGTCTCGGCGTCGCCGCTCTGAGCCTTCAGGCGCAGCACATCGGCCTCCAGGTCTGCGATGTGGGCGTCCTTGTCCGCGACTTGGGCCTGTGTTTGTTGGAGGCTAGCTTCCCTTTGCTCGCCCTCCTGTTCCAACTCGTGCAGCGACCGCTGGAAGGCGGTGACTTGCATTTCTAAATCGGTGATCTTTCGGTCGGCGATTCGCGCAGCTTCCTCCTTGGTGGCTGAAAGGTCCTCTAGTTGCTCCTGCAGGAGTCGTGCTTCATCTTCAGCATCGCGAGCCCTACGCTCGAGGGTCTTCTTGTCGTGCTCAATCGCGTCCTTGGCATCCTCAAGCTCTCTTCGGATTATCTCCATCTGCGAAGCGGCCTTTTCCCTCTCCGCCTCGGCAACCTGGCGTTGTTGTGCCTCATCCTGCTCTCGTCGACGAGCTTGTTCCACCTTGCTGTTCTGTTGTGATACGGTGATCTCCTTCTCTTGCTCAGCTGTCTGCATGCGATACTGCAAAGTACCTATCTCGGCCTTTAAGGCCTCAATCTCCTTCCTGTACTTTTCATATTCGTCGGCATCAGGGGGCGCCATATTCTCCTTACAGCTATCGCGAGACCCTGGGCGGACTGACTCGGCGATACGGCCCTGGCGAGAAGTAGGTCGTGAGTTGCCAGTCTCGGCGCCGGTGAAGAGGTTATATGTCGGTTGCGTTGCGCGGAACGAGCCAATCTGAAGGAGCAGTGTGGTTAGGATCCGTGAGACAAGATTTCGGGAATGTTGCGTTTGTTGTTTTTTGGCTTATTGACTTACCCTGGACTCGCGGAGAGAAGTCTGCGGCCGGCCGATGGCAGAAGTACTCGACCGGAACCTGTTGGAGGTAGAGTTTCGACGGCTGCCAGAGGATTCGCGCCCCTGTGGCGTGTGAGATCGCATTTTGAGCGGTGTTGGAGGTACGCGTCGTCGACGTTGAGAGTCGCGATCTGTAAATCGTGGATTGGCCCATCACCACGGTAGCTGTGCGGGGTCACGTGACGTAGCATCATACAAATCGTGTAGGGTAGGGATCTTGGCAACGAAACAACCGTCGATTGTTGAATTCTGGGATGCTTTGGAGAAATCGTGCTGCTACATACAAAAGTCCGAAGGAGATAAGTTCAAGTGGAAAGGGTATTGTGAGTGTTTATGGTGCGCTTTAGGAATCGCCACAGGCTCTATTCACATAAAAAGAGCCATAAAAAGAGCCACGAGAGTTGACCTAAGCTGGGATTCACCATGCAAATCGGTATGTTTAACACATTTTCAACAAACATGACCCAACTTCAATCCCACAGCCTTACACTCAATGTACTCTCCCAGTAGAAACTGTATAAACCTTGGTTTTCGTACCTGAGTGAATATCCGCTAAAACGTGGCAGACCTCAGGTACCTCCTAGGTAATGACATCTTCTCCCCTCCATGCCAAGGTCCAATTCTCCGGTGACGTAGCATCCCGCCCGCTTCAATGATTATCGGCCCGGTACGTACCTCACACATGCGGATGATGCGGGAGGGACCTGACCCTAGCCGGCCCACAGCTGATCATACACGTGATTGGTCACTCGCAGCGCACCAAGGCCTCGGGCCCACTCGGCATTGGACTTTGCTTCTTCAATTCCTCCACCAAAGACGAAGCTGTTCCCAACAACAAGCAGCTACGGGCAACATATCGATGACGGATTACGGACCCATTCGCCGAGACTAACACCCGTTAAACCTACTTCTTCTCAACTGCTCCCTCTACCGACGCCCTATCTTGCGATTGAGGCCTGTACGGACTATGCGATTGGGTAGTCTTACTGCAGCTTGAGCTGCCCGCCCTTCCCACGCTTCCCTCTGATCGCTCGCTCCCTTGAATTCACAGCCAAGTCACAACCAAACTTGCTCGCCAGACCACCCGACTTCGAAATGGAATCCCTGTGCTTGAGGGTAAGGCGCCGACCCCTCCACCATGTCTCTCGATGCCTTGCTCTGACATTTCTCACAGTCCTCCGCGACCTCCGCAACTTCCGTGTCCCGAGCCATCGCCCTCCGCAACGTCCCCACCACTCGTCTCCTCCCGTCTTGCCTTCGACAGACTTACCCTCTCAAATACCGAGCGCCTTTATCTTCAAGATGGTCATCCGACTCCAAAACCCAAGCTAGAAGTGCATCCTCCAGCACTGGAAGCGACGGATCTGGCTCCTCTTCAACCACCCAGTCTACGCCCGAGCGCAGCGCATCTCCAACATACACCAGTGTGTCCTCCGGTCCCAAGGTCAATTTGTTCGACGGTGACTGGGAAGATACCTCGGACCATTCAATACAATCCTTTCAAGACTTGCCCCATCGGCTCTTCGGCGCAAACCAGCACATGATCATCAATAACGAGGTCAAGGAAGCCCTACGCCTGTTGTTGCGCCAGTTTAACGCACCTATTGTCTACGCTTTCGCATATGGGTCTGGCGTCTTTCCTCAGGAGTCCTCCAAAGGCAGCGTGTCTGACGCTCAATTCCGTGCCGTACACCCTCACCCGCCTGAGGCCTTGGTGAAGGCGCAGAAGGGATCGCCGAAGATGCTTGACTTCATCTTTGGCGTCACCCATACCGAGCACTGGCACTCCATCAACATGAAGCAGCATCGAGACCACTATTCAAGCGTCGCCTCTCTGGGTTCCGGATTTGTCTCGCGCGTCCAAAGCTGGGGTGCTGGAGTCTACTTCAACCCGTACATCGAGATGAACGGCATGCTGATCAAGTACGGTGTGACTAGCATCGACAACCTTGTCGAAGACCTGTCTTCGTGGGATAGCCTCTACCTAGCGGGCCGTCTTCAGAAGCCTGTCAAGATCCTCAGAGATCACCCCCGTGTCCGGCTGGCGAACCAGCACAACCTGATCGCCGCCATCCGGACAGCGCTGCTCCTCCTCCCTCCCGACTTCACCGAGGCGGAACTGTACAGCACCATCGCCGGGCTCAGCTACCTGGGCGACCCTCGGATGGCGCTCCCGACGGAAAACAAGAGCAAAGTTAATAACATTGTCGACAACAACATCATCCACTTCCGCCGCCTGTACGCGCCCCTTGTCCAGACGTTGCCCAACATCGACTTCGCTGGCGCATGTCGACTAGACGACCAGGATTGGATCCTGAACCCTGAGGCGAATAACAAGCTGCAACAGGATATGGACCCCATCAGGCGTGGCAACATGGTACGACGCTTACCAAAGACGTTCCGTTCGCGACTCTACTTCCAGTACCGGAAGAAGTTCTCCATGCCAAAGGAGGAGTTTAACAAACTCATGAGCGCCTCATCCGACGACGAGACCACTTCGATCCAACGACGACAAGGCGGCGACTTTGAGAAACGCATCGCAACTGGCGATACTAAAGAGCTGCAGGAGACGGTCCGCAGAGTCATTAAGCAGACAGTCACCTGGCCCAGCACTACGCAGAGTATGAAGGGCGTCTTGATGGGCGGCTTTGCCCGCACAGTTCGCTACCTCAAGGAGAAGATTTCCAAGTGGAAAAAAGGGCAGAAACAGGCAAAGCTGGCCCAGACCTCTGCCAAGGACGTTTCAAATGAGAAATCGGAGTAAAAGAGAAATATACCATTTCCTTGCTTCTCTCGATCATCTCCCTGAGATGCGTTGATTCGGAAAGCCTCACTTGTATACCAACACCACGACTATCTGCCTCACAGGCAACTCAGAGCTCCTACGAGCACATCTTTCCCATTTGTAAACCTCTCTGTACTATGCACGGCTGAAGGGGCCGCGGGCATATCAATGCCTAGGAAAAGGTGGATGGATGGTGGAACACCGCACGTAGCATTTGGCTGTCAGCGTTTTATACATAGAGGAGCATTGAGCTTGGATATAGTGACAAGAAACAAACGATCATCAACAGTCATGATTCCAGTAATTATGCACCAGGCCCACAAGTGACACCCCCAAAAGCTCAGTGAAGTATCCAATATATGCATATTCAGTTAAAACAACACCAACAATGCCCGAGATATGCACAGGTTTCTTTAGTCGTACAGACTACATACACTTTCCACTCGCTGCCAACCAGCCCTCAGGCATGACACCAGGAAACAAAAAAAAACAAAAAGAATTAAAGAAAAAAAAAAGTAGCAACCAAACTACAAGACAGGATTATCCTCCAACGTCACGCTCGCTATTCAATGCGCTTCCCCAGTTGGATAGTCGGGGTAGTCCGCTATCCATATACGTCACGTCGCTTTGGCCGCTTGGCCACGGTTCCTTCTTTTAGGTGCCTTAAATATTGTATGGTGGTTCCATCGTGTCGTCGTCAGATGAATGCAGCCTCACCTGCCCTCGTATTTTCCGCCCACAAGGGTTCGGATGACGGGCACATCTACCCACTGAGCTTCTTGGCTCCCGGTGGTTAGGGTCTCGTCAGCAAAGGGGTCGTCTTCAGACAGCTCCTTAACCTTGCCCTTTCCTTCGTCGAGCCTGGAGATAGAGATGCCGCTCCCTACGGCCTCTTCTTCAGAGACGGTGTGTTCCCATCTGACCTCAACGTGGCCCGGGTTGGGCGTCACGCCGTCAGCACCAATCATGCGACACACAATCTTTTGCGTGACGTTGGTGAGCGTGACGTCTCCCACGCGCCAGTAAACCAAATGCTTTTCCTTCAAGTGAGTTCCACTGGGCTTCGTCTGAGCGCCACTTGCGCGGCCATCGTACGTAGCCACAAATACAACATTATGCAGGGCGACGGGAGCAGTGAAATTAGAGGCTGGGTTAAGTTGGTACTGAATCAGCAACCCGAGCTTGTCACCTTGCGGCTTCCACGCTAGCTTCACTAGGAGAGGAGCGTGTTGGCCGAGGGATGGGATTTCCGATTCCTCAGCAAGGAGTCGGTAGGAGAAGGCCGTTGCGGTTTTACCGAGGTGCGAAACATCCAAGGAGAACTGATCTTGCTGATCAGGGGATGCGTTTTGGACGAAAATGCGGTTTGGTCCAACACGCTCGAGCACTTCGAAGTTGTTGATGCGAATCGTCTCATGCTCTACATATGGTTAGTGCGGTGCAACAGTTGATTCGGACAACAACTTACCTTTCGCATCACCTGTGTCGCTGGGGTTGTTGACAAAGGCAACTTCGCCCGCGACGGAGGCAGACTTCAGAACTCCGTCTTCGAAAACAGCCGACACAGTCTCGATGATGGATGAGTTTAGACCAGGACCGATCATGTCGGGGTGCTTGGGGTGTACGAGGCTTCCCAATGAGTTCCCTGATCGAACCGATTGAGTATCCGAAGTCGCAGCAATGCTGGCTTCAGACGCCAATGCAGCAGCCGCACTGGATTTGGAAAGCGAGGCAGGCAGACTGGGAGAAAGTGGCAATCCTCCAAAGTTTGACCCAGCGGTACTCTCGGGCAAAGCCGGCGGCGGGACATATACCGTATGGCGAACATCGCGGCGACCTCTGACGGTGCCGGTTCGACGAGTAGCAGGGCCCGCCTTGAGAGTGTTGAACACACTAGACATGGCAGCTTGCTTTGCCTGTGGATCCTCGTCCTCGACGGGGGTTTTGGAGATCTCGAGCTTGAAGCCTTGGTCAGCCTCGTCACCGGCTGCCTCCTTCTGGGCCTCAGAGATGGGGTCGTTCATGGGCGGAGGAATGGTAAAGCCTTCCGCGTCCTTGGTTGCAGAGGCTGGCGGTTGACTTTCTTGCGAATGAGATGGAGGCGGGCCGGGAGGGGGCGGTACATCCAATACGTCTTTCTCATGGGTACCGTTGGTAGTGCTAGTAGGAGCAATTGTGGTCATCTCCATGGTGCCGTCGTGAAGCGTCACTCCGTTCGTGTTCTCATGTGAAGCTGCCGAATTGGATGGGAACGAGTCTGTCTCGGCAGGTCTGGGCATGTCGGGGGTTTCGGCTAGAGACGACAAGCGGCTATGGTCTTGGTGAAGGTTGGTCGCAGACGATCTGGGGGAGACACCCCGACCCTGGTGACTGTGGCTGCTACCCAATCTTCCAAAGGTGGGAGCCTTCTGGGGAGACAACTGGCCGAAGCCAGCGTGCATGCTCTGACGTCGGCGGCCGCCGAACATTGTCCCGAGACGCCTCAACTTGGATTCTTCACAGAGTTAGCAATGAAGCTTTTAAGGAGATAGGGTGGACAAACCTGGCTTCGCATCGGTTGGGACCGAGTTATGCTCGCTGACGGCATCATCATCTGCATGGCCTTGGACACTGGGAGACTGGACACTGGGAGACTGGACACTGGGAGACTGGATGCTGGGAGCTTGGATGCTGGGAGCTTGGGTGCTGGAAGCCTGGATGCTGGGAGGTATGTTGGTGCTGCCTCCCGTGCTCGGGGGTGCCGGCGCAGAACTCGTGGTGCCCGTGA
Organism: Neonectria hederae; assembly: GCA_003385265.1. Lineage (NCBI taxonomy): Eukaryota > Fungi > Ascomycota > Sordariomycetes > Hypocreales > Nectriaceae > Neonectria > Neonectria hederae. The sequence goes on from QGQB01000229.1 coordinate 71,289, forward strand.
TGGAAGACTGCCTGGTTGAGGTTCTTGTGGGCAACTTCGTCTTTCCAGCAGTGGCCTTGTGGACGAAGCTGTGAACTTCCTTGTCCGTATCAATTTCGAGCATCAAAGCGAGGGTCTCGACGGCGTGGTCCTGGCTGCGCTGGGCCTGATCGGACTCATGGGACTGGTACTGAGTCAGGATATCTCGGAGGCTGTTAACCCGCGACTCGTCCAGAGCCTGGAGAGACTCGAAGATGAAAGGGGCCTGGGCCTCCCATTGCTGGGAAGCAGCCTCGAGCCTGGATGCAGCGGCATCGACCTTTTGGGTGTTGGCGCGACCGCCCCTCCTGCTCAGCTTGTCGGATCGCTCCTGGGCATCCTCGAGGTCTTTAGCCATGACAGCCAGGCTGGTGGCCATTGTGTTCATGTTCTGGGCATCGGTGCGGTGGTGGAAGTTGCGGAGCGGGTGCTCAAGGTCCTTTTCGATGCGCTCGCCGAGGAGGTGGTGGGAATGGGCGATGGCCTCGACGGAGTCGACGACTCGATTCCATGGGGCCTGGAAGACGCTGTGGGTTTGTCAGTATTGTAGAGTCAGGTGGACGATGATTGTTGGGGGTTGCTTGGGAAGCTTACCTTAGCTCCGTTTGCGCATTGGGCACCTTGAACTGAGCCAGCTTGCGCAGACCCTGAGCGTATTGCTCCTCAACGCGACGACGCTCCTAGACAGAATGGTTTAGCTGCTTGGTTCTTTTGTAGCTGGGAGAGGGTTCCTCGAGGCTGGATCCATGCTGGCAGCGCGGCGGCATTGGCAGGTCCCGTCCCGAGGTTCCGTGGTCGTACCTGGAGCCAATCCGCAATTTCGGCATTGATGCGGTTGATGCGCTTTACTCGGTCGGCGAGGATATTGGCGGCCTGGGTGGGATGGAGGCTTGCCTGTAGGGTTGCGCAAAGCCAGTTAGTTGGGGATTGAGATTGACGCAGAACATGGAGGTGAGGTGGGCTCGTGGTTCTGGAGGTCTCGACGGTGCGGGACTTGGGGATGGCCTCACCAGCATGGCGGGATACTCGGTCCTAGCCATGTCCTCCATGATGAACCCGAGAATGGATGGATGGACGGACGGACGGCGCAGGGAGAGAGAATTCGGGATATGAGTATCGGCTTCGTAGGTGGAGCGGCGGAGGGCGGAGGGTGGATGGAGGCGGCGGACGGAGGCGGCGGACTGACTATTCGGAGGTCAAGGGAGACGAGGTCGAGCGCATGGCGATGGCGACGGCGATGGCAACGGCGATGTCGGTGGCGTCGTGTCGTCGGGGGGAACAAGGAGCGCTAGGAGGTGCACCAGAGACACTCCTTGGAGGAATAGGAATGATGTCGATAAGATACGTTAGGTGGTTTGGTTTGGGCTCGCAGTCTAGAGCCGGAGACAAATACAAGAATAGACCATGGCGAGCGATGATGGGGATGTGAATGCTAATAGAATGGGCCGTTCGGGACGGGAAAGGGAAACTTGGAAAGGCTGGGCTGGGGCTGGCTGGGGCTTGTTTGGGCCGAATGACGGCAAGCTTGGGGGGGGTTTGGGGGCGACTTGGTTGCTTGGAAGGCAGGAAGGAAGGAAGCGGAGCTTGTGGAACGCCCGCGGATTGGCTGGCTGCGTCTCCGGGCGGCGGAAGTGGTGGAAGTGGTTGGGTTGCACCTGCTGTATTCGTACGAGTATGCCCCAAGTGTCCATCGCCTTTTCTTCTTCTATTTTTTTTTGCCGCTATTTTTCTTTACAGCTGTCTGCCAGTTCGCCTTGTTCTGTCGAGAACCAACCTCTCCAGCCACAGCTCCAATGCACCCATGGCCAGCGAGCTCAGCAGCCTCGGCACATTCCACGTGTCCAACAGCTGGCACCAGCCACAGCCGCCACCACAGCAGTGGTAACGAGCTTCGGGAGTAGCGCGCATTGTACGAACAGCCAATCCAAGAAATACGAGGAATAACCACCTATACGGGTTTTGAATAGATGCACAACATCTTACGATGCAGACTCGACGTTCTTTTGAACTTGAACTTGATAAACCGAAACATCGCGGAGAATAGGCTTTCGTAGTTTCATGTATCGAAACAAAGAACCAATGTCCTTCACCTCCTCAGGCAGGAAGCGGCTAGTCCTGAATTGAAGTTCATGCCGACCACCGCTGTGCTGGAACGTCACCGCTTTCCAGTTGTGCAAAACAGCTTCGTTTATGCATAAACCTCGCGTGCCTTGCTAGGACATTTCGGTAGCATCCTGTGTAGTTTCATATCGGAATATTCCCGTCGCTTGTTTGCCGTGATCCCGACTCCTGGATGCCGATACGATCGATGAGTTACCATTTGACTTTCCTGACATGTGTCTTCCCGGCTGGCACAATACACGTATTGTCGGGACGTTCGGGGTTTGCTGCCCGCAGTGGTTTTTGCTAAAAGGGCAAATATTAGTCCGATCCCATTGTAACCTATACACTATATATAGTCAAGCTTATACCCTTCCTCATAGAAGTAACTCTTCAATCAATCACTTAATTCTCATTATAATAGGTTATAAGCCTAGAAAAGCTATCTATAAATTTGCTAAATCTCTCTATTTAAAACTAATATATTAACTTAATAATTTTAGGGCCTAATATCCCTCCTTCTACTATATATAGACTAAATAGATAACTTATCTAGTACTTCTATAGACTAACTAAATATATACTAAAGCTATAATAGATTTAATCTTTCCCCTTTCCTAAGAGGATTATAAATACTTACTATATAGAAAAAAGAACTTAATATTAGCTTTAGCTTTAAAAGAAATATTAAAAGAGCTTTTTAATCTCCCCTTAAAAAGTAGAATTTTCAAGTAAAATTATACTAATCTATAAAAATTACTAAGTAATATAAATATAACTAAGATAATCTACTTACAATTTCCTATACCTATAGTAAAACCTTTAGCATTAGGAACCTCTATACCTAAATATATTAAGATATATATATACTATCTATAGCCTTAACTACTTATAAAACCTATACTTTTCTACTTCTTTAATAAAGAAAAGTTCCTAAGCTTAATATTAGCTATTAATACTTACCTTAACTAGACTTAACTAAGCTTAGATAATAATAATTTATCCTTCTATATCTAAACTCTCTTTAACTCCTCTGAAGTTATACTAGATTAATCTAACTATCTAGACTCTTTCTTAAATATATCCTCTATAGATATCTAAGGCCTAGAAGTTAACTCTATTATACCTTCTAACTCTATTATAATCTCTAATTCTAAATAAGAATAGTTATTTAGCCCTATATACTCCTCTATTAACCCTAATAAACCTTTACCTAATAATAATTAATTACTCCTTAATCCTTATCTTATAACTTAATATCTCTTAATTAAATAATTTATCCTTTGTAATATTTAACTTAGTAGATATTATTAATAGACTATCTAGAATCCCTCTACTAAAAGCCCCTAGTAATTAGATTAACTAGAACTATAAAATGTAAAATTACCTCTTAATAGCTAAGTATAGAAACCTATTTACCTAAAATAAAGCTTAATCTAATAATAATATAAAATCTAAAAAAGTTAAAAATTAGGAAATTAAGTAGAAATAAGCCTATAGTATTATACTTAACTAACTTAGATATAATATATAAGACTTAGCTAAGGATAAGAAGATACTTACTAAGATATTTAAGACCCTCTAGAAATACTTTACCTTAATAGGAAGTACTATCTTCTAGGAATTTAACTAGAGATATAATAGACTATCTTTCTAAGTCTATATTAATATCTCTAATTTTACTACTTAACTTTATAAAACCTATACTAAACTCCTAGCCTTAGACTAAATATATTAAATCTATAAACTATACTTTATTAGTAAATTCCTTATAGGACTTAGCCCCTTATATAAAATCTTCCTCTCTACTTTCTATTAGAATAATAACTTATTCCTAACTTAAGATAATAATAGTAATATTATAAAAGAAGCTATTACTTTTAATACTTATCTTAAAATAGTAGAATATAATAAATATAATTAAAAGCTTCATAAGACTTAGTATAGTACCCTTACTATTTAAGGACCTAACCCTAATAATAGATATAATAAACCTATCTATATAGGCTATAGAAAAACCAGCTATCTAAAAGATAGCTATTAGTAGGACTACTTAGAACTCTAAAGATAGTAAGAATAAAAGAACTTATATAGAATTAATTAAGGATAATAGTAATATAAGTAGAATAACTATTAAGCTACTAGTAATAATAAAGATAGATAAACTAATAAAGCTATTACTATACTTACCTAACTTAATATAGTTATAATTACCTTTAAAGGTAATATTATAGTAATTATTACTATAACCCTAAATAAATATATTAACTTCCTTAAGAATATTTATATCCTTAATAGTAAAGCTTTATCTTATATTATATATAAATAAGGTAGTTTTTAGTAATTTAATCAAAATATAGAAATAGTTAATAGCTTTAGTAGTATAATAATATTAATAAGTAGCTATAGAGTATATATACTATAAATAAAGGGAATAAGTAGGAAAATAGTTACCTTTAATAATACTCTCTTTATTCCTACTAAATATATTAACCTTATCTTAGTATTTACCCTAGCTAATAATAGATTTAAAGTAGTATTTAATAATAAAAAGGCTATAGTAATCTAAGATAATAATATTATCCTTACTATAACTTATTACTTTAGAATCTATATTATTAATAAAAATAATACTAATCTTAACTTTATACTTATTACTTTCTTAATCTAAGATAAAGACTTAAAAATCTAGTATATAAAGCTAAGATACCTTAGTAAATAGAATATAAAGAAACTTATTATTATATCTATTAGTATAAAACTAATCTAAGTTAAATTATTCTATAACTCTTATGCTTAGGGAAAAATAAAAGAATCTCCTTATTAATACTCTATTAAAAAGGGATCCTAACTACTTAAAAGCCTCTATACTAATATTACTAATCCCTTTAAGGTTATAGGACCTAAAGGGTACTAATACTAAATTACCTTTATAGATAACTTTATATAGATAATATAGGTCTTCCCTCTAATAAATAAGTAAGAATTTACTAAGAAATTCTAAGCTCTTCTAAACTAGCTAAAGACTTTAACCTAATAGTACTACTTCCTTTAGCTAAATAAAGCAGAAGAAAATATTCCCTTTATCCTTATCCTCTTCTACTAAAGAAAAAGCATTAAACTTTCCTATATAGCTACTAAATAATCTGAATAAAATAGTATTATAGAATGAATAAACTATATACTTATAGAAAAACTTATACTTACTTTAATTAGTAATAATCTTAATCTTAAATAATAACTCTATATACTTAAGGGAATAGTCTAAATATAAAACCTTAGCTTATACTTAATAATAAAAATAATATTCTATAAAGCTTAGTATAAAGAAGTTCTAGACTTAATCTATCTCTATATTATTAGAAGCCCTAAATACTTCTTTCTACTAAACCTAAAGAAATAGAAAATATAAATAAAGACTATATAATATAAACTACTTAACTTCTAAGGAAGTATAATCTATATTATCCTTAGGGTAAATAAGAAGATTATAATAACTAATAATATTATATTTAATAAAGTACTAATACTTAAATATAGTACTCTTACTCCTAATAATCCTAGGCTAAAGTAAGTAAGAATAAATTATATATACTTCCTTAGTATCTTAATACTTAGTATATTATAAATTATTAAACTCTATAATAAAGACTTAGAAGAACTAGAATAAAATATACTTATACCTTTAGATTTAGACTTTAATATACTTATATAAGAAAATACTAATAAGCTATAAAATACTATTACTATAAGGATAGATAAATGAATTTCTTATATAGAAAATAATAAGATTAATAACTATATTACTATAATAGATATATTAATATATTATCCTAAATTATATATCCTTTAATCTATTTATTTAAACTATAGAAACCCTTATTATATACTTATTTCTAAGCTTTCTAATAAAGAGAATAAATAACTTACTTAATTTACTCTTTTATCTATATATATTATACTTACTACCCTAGACTAAGACCTAGCTAAGCTATATATATACTAATAAGTAGAATAATCCCTAAAATAGATATAATAGTAAAAAGCTATAGAAAATAAACTCTAATCCCTCAAAGAAAATAGTACTTAGTACTTAGTTACCCTACTGAATAATATCTATACTCTATAAGGCAAATAAGTCTATAAACTTAAATAGGGAAGTAATAGTAAAATCATTCAATATAAAGTAAGATTTATAGTATAAAGCTTTAAGCAATAAGAAGGAATTAACTATTATAAGACTTTTACCTTAGTTATAAAGCTTATAAGCTATAAAGCTATATTCACTATTACTATTACCTTAGACCTTAAGGTTAAACAAATAGATATTAAGACTATATTCCTCTATAGATATATTAATAAAGAAATCTATATTAAGTAACTATAGGGCTATAATAATAGCTTAGGAAGGGTTTATAAATTGAAAAAAGCATTATATAGCCTAAAATAGTTCCTCTAGATCTAGTATAAAACTCTCTCTAACTTCCTAGAAACTCTTAGCTTTTACTCACTTTATATAGATATTAGTATCTTTATAAAAGAATCTACCTTTATTATTATCTATATTAATAACCTTTTAATTATTAGACTAAATACTAAGGATATTAAATCTATTAAGTTATTTCTATTAGAGTAATTTAATATATCTAATCTTAGTCTATATATATATTACTTAAGTATAATAGTCCACTAAGATTAGCTAAACTAATTAATTTACCTTAACTAAAGAGTATATATAGAGAAAGTCTTATAAGACTTTAAGCTTAAGGATAATAACTTAAATATAATATTAGTCTTTATAATAAAGTTTAATATCCTAGAAGATATATACTAAGCCCTAGTTAAGCTAAAGAACTAGTATACCTAAGCTATTAGATTACTAATATATATAATACTAAGTACTTAACTAAATATTACCTTTAGAATCTCTCTTTATAATTAATTCCTTAGAAATCCTATAGAGGAATACTATATAGCTATAAAGAGAATTATAAGATACCTTAAAGGGATAGTAAAAATAGAACTATACCTTAGTAATAATATTTAACTACCCTCTAGATATACTAACTTAGACTAAGTTAGTAACCTTAAGACTAAAAGGTTAATAACTAGCTATATCTTTAACTTAGGATCTAGAGTAATTAGCTAAAGCTTAAAATAATAACTAATAATTACTCTATTATTATATAAAGCTAAGTATATAAAGTAAATATAAGTAATAAAGGAAGCTATTTAGCTATATAATCTCTTTTAAGAACTTATATTAATAAATAATATTAATATAATAATTATCTATAGAAATAACTAAAGTATAATTATAATATCTAAAAACCTATAGTTCTATACTAAGATAAAGTATATTAATATCTAATATTACTTTATTAGGGAAAAAGTAACCTCTAGGGATATTAAGATATAATATATCTCTATAAAAAAGTAAGTTATAAATAGACTAACTAAAGCTCTACTAAAAATAGACTTCCTTACCTTCTATAAGGTACTAAGACTTATTAGTTAAGATAAAAAGAGTTCTTAGGTTAAGATTAAAACTATTATTATTATCTATATATACTTTAGCTAAACTTAAATTACCTATATAAACCCTAAGTAAACCTAAATTACCTAAGTAAACTTTAGCAAATTAAAGCTTAATTAGTAATTACTTTAGAAAGTAAAAAACTTAGACTAATTATATATAAATACCTATAATTATAAACCTATTATTACTTAACTAATTAATACTCTATAGAAGAATAAATATATATACTTAAATTATTAGTTCTTATAATCCCTCTTTATAACTTTTAAGAGTTTCTTATTACTTCCCTTATAATTAGTAAAAGAAAATAGGAATAAATTAATTAATTCTACTTATTAAATTACTAAATAACCCTTAATTACTTAGTAAAGACTTCCTTAACTTCTTTACCTAATTTACCTACTTTATATAAACTCTATATATTTATTTAAAAGCTATTTTATTTAACTATATATAATATAAAGTAAACTAAATAAGTTATCTTCTTAATATAACTTACTAAAATACTATTATTAACTTCTATAAATCCTTAAAAGCTAAAAAATATATATAGATTAACTTCTTTAGCATAGAATAAATTAATTAAATATAATATTAGAATAACTAAGAAACTAAACTATAGTACTACTATATTATTACTATTATCTAAGACTAAACTAAAGGAAAATACCTATTTATCTATAATCCTAACCCTAAGGAAGATATTAATATAAATATACATATTATAATAGTACTATATAGACTCTAGTAAAACTTATTCCTCTATATATAAAAAGAAAACATAAAAACCAAAGTATAGTACTTAATTAATAGAATATACAAAGGAAAAGACTAATACCTTATATACTTACTAAGGAAAGTATAAACCTAGGCTTTAGTAGGAAATATAAAAATATAGGATTAAGACTTATAAGCTAGGAACTATATCTAGCTTACAAAAGTCTAAAAAAAGAGGGCTCCCTTTCCTACTTTTACTTATAATAGTATTTTATAGGTTTTAATAGGGCTAGAGAGATTAGAAGGAAGATAGGATTAGAAGTAGGTTATAAAGGGTTCAAGTGGGAGTACTAAAAGGGCAAATATTAGTCCAATCCCATTGTGACCTACACACTATATGTAGTCGAGCTTGTACCCTTCCTCATAGAAGTGACTCTTCAATCAATCACTTAATTCTCATCACAATAGTTTTTTGACTGTCCCTTCTGTCACAAATCTGTACTATCCGTACATCGGCGACGGGGATAAACCACTTGGATAGAAAGATGACGAGGTCGACGCCGACAGATGATTGGATGTGTGATCGTGGGGAGACGAAATACCGAACATTGTCATGCAATGGACTGGTGTTGTGAGGGTCGACCATCACTATGATAGACGCGGCTTTGGATGACTGCGAGTGGAGGCTTCCTGCTTTGAGAGCTGTTAAGTCGCAGAATTGGCACGAGGGTAATGGTACTAGCAGGATCGGGATATATCTTAGGTGACTTGGTGTACAGAAATGTGACCTTCGTGATAATACGGCCTACATTCTTCGCTATGGAGTAGAACTTGCCTTCATGCACCTACATAGTACAGCTGCGAAGAAATTCTGGTAGCTAGGACTCTGGCCCGGTGGTTAAGCTGCACGCGTTGAAAGCCCACCCCGTCTATGGTGTGCGCTCTCTTGTAGTACATGGCCGAAGAAACCGCAGCGATGGAGTTTGAATGGGGCCAGTCACCCAGGCAAGTATCTCGCTTCTCAGAATGACACCTTGGTGATTTCATGCTCGTCTGTATCCTTATTGTGTGATCCATCTCGCAAGCCAAGATGCACAAAGCCACCTGCTGAAGCTCGCACGACAACCGCCGCGGCTGGAAGCGCGGCCGAGTTGATTCTACTAATTAGCAATAACCTCCGACCCGTAGTCGCACCTTGCCGAGACGATTCCTAGCCGTGTATCCGTAGTTACGCTGAGCAAACTCCGAACACTAGGCCAGTAGAAGAGACGGATAACTCATTCTTCGTATCCGTATGTTGATACGAGACGGATGGTATTGCTCTTCACTCTGACTTGGGAAATGGACATGATTGCTTGGTTGCTAGGGATGGAGTTATTTTCGGCCGGGGTTGTGTCCCTGATGCCAGAGATGATTTCCTGACCAACCAGGGATTTTTCGCAATCTCACACGAAATATGACATTACTACGTACGGAGCAGGGGCTTGCCAGAAGACTGATACGTATCCGGGATTAACTGTATCAACAGACCTTCATCTCGAAGTTTTATCTTGCTTAGATCACGCCACGTGGGGGGAGATGTAATTACGCCGTGACCGTTATTGTTGTTGTTCGGCAATTAGTGTGCCGAAGTGCCCTGTGATATCCAATGGATAAATAGTCTGTCTATGGGACTAGGTATCATGGACGAATTGATCATGGATGGACGGGAATAGTTCCATAGTTACATGCCCGCCAAGCGACCTCCCCAGAAGATGTCTAGTACCTGCCCACAGGGTGTCAATGCTCTGTATTACTACGTAATTTACCATACCGAAGTACCTACTGTACTCCACTGTCAACCTGTCGTCAGCCTTAGAAGTTAGGGGCCTGGAACGCGCTAATTGAAAGCTTGTCAGACGCCAATGCCCCCCATCTTCGGGGAACTGAAGCCGACCTAGTGGAGGTCCCCCGCCAATCGCGAATCCCCGGTTTCAACTTTGGTGCTGAGTGGCAGAGCGTTCAGCGCTCACCTCCTGAACCTGAACGCCCCTTTGCACCGCAGAATTCCGTAGTTCGTACGTAAAATAGAAATGCTTGTCTTGCATCCCTTCACTTTTTGCGTGCTTCGTTTTTCTTCTGTAATTCCGCCTCTCCTTTACGGCACCATTGGGTTGTTCTCTTTCTGTTACCTATTCGACCATCCTTCTGTGTAGATAAGACAGGCTTCCTCTCTCTCGGCCGTCGCGTCGCATCCGCCGTGGCCCACTCCTCACTCTGCTTGGCAGCTTGGGCGATAACCACCACGACATTCCCGCGACGATACGCAACATGCCTCACGACAACGAAGAAGAGGCTCGCAAGAGCCACTCGTCCAACACCCGCGTGTCCTTCGAACCCCCGACCGAGCCCGCGCCCGCCCGCCATGTACGCTACGACCTCACTGTCGACACCGAGAACCTCGCCCCGCCGGTGCAATCGCCGCGACGGCCAGCCCGCTCCGACACCGACGGCCAGCGTGGCTTCGACCTCTCGCCGATTCTGCGGCGGCGGATGACTCGCGCCGCCACCTTCAAGACCGTCGAAGACTACGATGAGTTCGAAAACCCCTTCAGTGCCCGGCCCGGCTGGCAGCCCGGCTCCGAGCCCGGCTACGATCCCATGCTGCCCGATGGTGGGCACGCGTCCATGCCAGCACTGAATGCGCCTTGCGAGATCTCCGTTGTCGACTTCTCACACACCAAGATGGTCAAGAACCACTTCGAAAACGAGGACTTCATCAACTTCCTGGAGACGCCCCAGCCGGAATGGGCCAAATGTCGGTGGATCAACATTAATGGACTGAGCTGGGATGTTATCCAAGCTGTGGGGAGTAGGAAGGGGCTGCACAAGTTGGCGCTGGAGGACTTGATGAACATTAGGAATAGAACAAAGGCTGATTGGTGAGTGGGCTTCAACCGTCATGGTGAACAAGATGATCGGGAGGAGCACAAAGCTAACTCGTTTCAGGTACCCAAACCATGCCTTCATCGTCCTGACGCTGCAGAAGCTCGTCCACCTAGTCGAAGACGACTCCGACTCGTCCGACACCAGCAGCGCGTACTCGCACAAACCCCATGGCGCCCTCAAGGACTCAATCAAGGACTTTTGGAGGAGCCGCAGGCCGTCTACGGACGCGGAGAAGGACATCATGGCCAACCCGACAGACTTCGTTAGCGACAATCTACAGGAGACATCTATGATCCGTACTCTGCAGCGGTACCACTCATCTGGCAACGACGCCCGGACTGAGTTTATGGAGGCCCATTCGTCCCTGACGCCCTACAAGATGGCCATTTCTGCCGAGCAGGTCTCCATCTTTCTCACCTCGGACAACACCGTCATTTCCTTCTTCGAGGTTTCGGCTGGAGACGTTGAGCGGCCGATTGTCACTCGCCTTAGCACGCCGGGGACGATCCTGCGGGAATCCAACGATGCATCGCTCCTCGTCCAGGCCATCATTGACGCCATCATCGATCTCGCCATCCCCCTGACGTCCGTTTACACTGATATCATCAGCGATATTGAGCTCGACGTCCTCACTGCGCCAAACATGAGACAGAGCAAGCGGCTCTACATCTGCATCAGTGAGATCAACAAGATGCTGAGCTTCCTCAACCCCATCGACAATGTTGTCAATGTGTTGCGGGACCACAAGACCTACCTCACCCACGACCAGGCAATGAAGGAGCTCGAAAACCCGAACTCTGGTGTCGTCGTGACACCCATGACCCATACCTATCTCGGCGACGTTCTTGATCACTGCATCATGATTACAGAGGCTTTGCAGCAGCTAAAGCAATCATCTGACAACCTGATTAGTCTAATCTTCAACACCATCTCGGCCAACCAGAACGAGTCGATGAAGCAACTGACCACCGTCACCATCATTTTCCTCCCATTGACTTTCATTACGGGATTCTTCGGACAAAATTTTGCCGAAGAAGGATTCCCAGATATCCATCACGGCATCTGGTACTTGTAAGTGACCGTCCATAAACACCGCCCATCAAAGGCGCATATGCACTAACTGCTGCCCGTCTAGCTGGGCATGTGCTGTCCCAACCGTGGGTGCTACCATCTTAATCCTAATGCGAGAAATGATCTATACTTGGTTGATCCGGATCGTCCAAAGGAAGCACATTGGATCAATTAGGAAGAAGAAGATAAGAAACCGCAAAACGAAAATGAAGCTCAAGGTGTAATATAATATTTGGGAGCGGCATGAAGGGCTTGGATGCTGGATTGATTTGGTATAATGATACCCTGGCGTCGGATAAACTATTGCTACATGTGACTCGAACGGGACTGAGGACAGTTAAATTCAACACCTGTAGGACATTTGTAAGGAGAAACACTACGGGCTAGCCCAGGATCACATAAATCACTTGCAATGCTGCATGCTAATTAAGGGGAATTAGTTTACTTTTGTCTATGAAGAGTCTCCTATCTAGGGAGTTGGTCGTAACAAGTCTAAAGGTCTAAAGGACAAAGGAGTCAATCTCTCCACCGACGGCCTCGACTTATTGGAGCCACCACAAACTTAGCTGCTTTTCAAACTCGAAGACGAACTGCTGCCGCTGCCGCTCTTGTTGTCGTCGACAAGAATGATGCCAGGAACCCGCTTCAGAATGCCCCGATTATCCAGCTTCTCCTCCGTGAGAATCCCTTTGCCAGATCCCGCCAGCTTGAACTGATCCCAGTAAAAGCTCATGCTGTTGTCGAAGGCGTGGGTGAGAACCGTCTTCCACCGGTCCGCTTCCTCGTGCTTCTGCGCTAGCAAGATGTTCACCTCCATCTTCGAGATGACTTCCTGGAACCGGCTTGTCTGCGATCCGACCGAGGCATAGCACAGTCGGCCGAAGAGCTGCAGCCAGTTCTGCATACCCTCTGCCACAGGGTGCCAGACCGAGTAGCGGAACTGAAGGGTGGGATGGGCCTTGCCGTCATGCATCTGGATGGCAATGGTGGTTTCGCCGTCGGGGCTTTTGAGGAGCTCTGAAAGCTCTCCGATAGTAGTGGCGGACCAGATCTGCTGGATGCGTTGCTGGAGACAGGAGTCGTTGAACTTGCGGGGGATGTGCCTGTCCATTTCAGCGGCTTCAAGGGCAAACGCAGGCCTGTTCTCGCTGAGGAGCCTATGGCATTCGTCGCTACTGAACTTCATATAGCCCCCCGGGAACAAGGATGGCTGCTGGGCGAGTCTGGAACACTCGGTGACCGGCAGGTAATGGTCTCGCTCGGGATCCTTGACGCCGGGGCGGAGGACCAGCATCAGATGCGGCTCCATCATCCAGCAGAAGGTCATCATCTTCTTGATGTGGACAAGCTCGAAGCCTTCGGGTCGAAGCGCAAAGTGAATCCGAAGCTGGCAGGTCGAGTTGACGTGCATCTTGATCCCGGCCCGGAGCAGCCCAAGCAGCGTCTCCATCTCGAGGCGATTTCTTCTCGTGGGCGGCGGCGATGGTGTACCGTCGTGGCTGACTGAAGGCCTCAGAGAGACAGCGGACGCGGCGACGGAATCGGCATCAGACTCGGCGTCGGACTCGTCATCACTCGGCTCGCTCGATTCACTGGTGGAGTCGACTTGAGCCATCTCTTCGCCTCTCAGCATAACGCGAGAGTAGCGACGCAGCGGGCAGCGCATTCTGATGCCAACCCAGTCTAGCTCCTTGGGACTGTCTTCCAGCGGCTTCGCGTTGGGGGCAGGGCAGAAGAACCAGTGGCTCATACTCGGGACGACGCCCGGACGAGGCGCCGACCTGTCGACATAGTGAAAGCCGGGGTCTTCAACAGGCGCGTCGTCGCCTCGGTAGCCCACGCCGCCGACGACATGTCCCTTTCGCAAGGCGTACTTCTCGATGATCTCGGCGCAGTACTTGGCGCATGTCTCCGCAGGATTGGGGTCGTTGGCCGGGCATGCCCAGCGAGTGTCGTCCTCGGAGCTGGAGCTCTCCGGTCGCTCCTTGGCGACGAGGAACTCGACTTCGATGCCCCATTCGATGCGGTCTCCAAATTGATCTCCAGGCATGGCTTGTGTTTCCAATTGGTGGTTTCTGAGTAAACTTGCTAATCCGGTGAGAGTGTTGTCGATGAAAGCCATCTCATAGCAGAAGTTCCCTGGCGACCTTTATACCAGGGAGCTCCTCAAAAGCGATCCCATTCACTTTGCAGTATGTCCATACAGACATGGGAAGAAGTTCTGAATGTGAAGTGGTGGCCGCTAATTGGTGTCCCGTGAACAGCGCGGCTGCTACATACGACGGCGCGACTCGTGATATGTGACACAGAATCACAAACATCTTGGAAGCACACGGCGACTGTGAAAATGGCGGGTTGAATTCTATTGTTTGGAGTCTCTGATTAAAAGAAGAAGAACCGTGAACAGGCTCAATCGCTGCTGGATTTGAGGGAGCTAAGCGGGACTGCGATCGTGTAAGTCGGTGAACATCAATGGAGCCGCGTAGGATTGCAGTGTGGGTGACGAACTGTCACGTCCACTAACAGAGAAGCTCCAGATGAGCACAGTTGTGTCCCATCGTAGCTCATGAAAGGTGTCAGTTCCGATGCCGCGGTCCGAGTGATGTCAATCTCGGAGGTATATCAGGAATAGCTGCCATGCTCCGAAAATCCATTTAGCCCAATAGCAGCGCCTCAGTGGCACGGATGGTAGGCGAGTGGGTTGAGTGAGCTGGAACGTTGTTGCTACTTTGTTTCTATCTGCGATAATGTCAATCAGATGTAAATCACTAGAAACTTGATTGGAAGAATGTCAATGATTGGAGTTTGTGGCATCGTAACATCGCAATGATGAGGGCGACGAGTAGGGATGATTGCTAAAGGCTGATGGCGAGAAGACAGTGTATTAGCGCATTCCGATACAGATTCACTTACATCGCTGGCAACATTGATACGGAACTTGGAGCACTGTAATACCTTGGATCGAGTCCCTATGACTGATACTGCGCCTTGGGCAGTTGGCGCATAACATGACGTTTCTTGACCGTGTCTCTCCGCCCCTAACGATATCCTACGACTTGCGTGGGAATGCATGTGTGCCTAACATATCGCTCTAAGTCAGGGCAATTTTGGTTGACCAAAAAGTTATCTAAACAGGTAGGAGACTCGGAGAAAGATCAGTTCTCGCGAGCTTGGAGAGTGAAGTTCGCCTTACGTAACACACACACCAAAGGAACGTGCGTTAGCTGGTGGTGGAAGCGTCTCAGCACCACTTCCCAGGCAGCAATGGCTTAGCTGAGATTCCCTCTGTAATGCGTTCATCTACTTAATGCATCTCCAACCCGCCATCATTCGTTTACCACGTTCCCTACAATGACAGCCGCTTAAATTTGTATGTTTGGGTAAACCAATACAAATTCGATTCATTGAGCGAGCACCCTGCTCCGTTTCTCTCTATTGCGTAGTTCAATAGTTGTGAGCTCAAGCGGCGCGACAACCATCGTTCACGTTGCCATGAGCACGCCCACCAAAGAGGAATCCCAAAGCGGAGATGCCAAACGGGAGGATGAGATACAATATGGCGTCGTCGGGATGACTTTGGAGGAGTTGAACGAGACGTTCGCCTTAACCTCCTGTTCTTCAACTTGGTCTAGCTGCTAACATGGGCACAGGTATCCAAATCGGCCCAGGAACCACTCCAAGACGTTGGTCTTTTCCGAGCTATTTCGGGAGCTGTTCAATCCTCTCAACGAGAACAAGAAGCAGAATGTAACTGGTGGAGGCCCCAAAAAGGCATTTCGGGGTATAAACAAACTGTCGCCTCACGAACAGCGTCGGCACATCATAGAGCGATTCATCATTCGATGGCGCAAAGAGGTTGGCAATGACTTCTACCCAGCGTTGCGATTGATTCTTCCCGACAAAGACCGTGACCGTGGAGTCTATGGGCTCAAAGAAAATGCTGTTGGCAAGCTCCTTGTTAAGCTCATGAAAATCGACAAAAACTCCGAGGATGGATACAATCTCCTTCATTGGAAGCTCCCAGGCCAAACTGTCGCTTCCCGGCTGGCTGGCGACTTTGCCGGTCGATGCTTTGAGGTCATTTCAAAGCGTCCCATGAGGACTGATGTCGGAAAAATGACCATAGCTGAGGTCAACGAGCAGTTGGATAAACTAGCTGCCTCAACTGGCGAAGCTGAAAACCTTCGCATCTTCGAGACGTTTTACAATCGCATGAATGCCGAGGAGCTGATGTGGCTAGTCCGAATCATCCTCAAGCAGATGAAAGTGGGAGCTACCGAAAAGACTTTACTGGACCTGTGGCACCCAGACGGGGATGCTCTTTTTAACGTCTCTTCCAGCTTGCGGCGCGTATGCTGGGAGCTTTACGACACTTCAGTCCGACTACAGCAAGAAGAAGCCGGAGTTGCGTTGATGCAGTGCTTCCAGCCCCAACTCGCCCAGTTTCAGATGCCCTCATCGTTCCAGAAAATGATCCAGCTCCTTCACCCAACTGAAGAGGACCCGGAATTCTGGATCGAGGAGAAGCTTGACGGCGAGCGCATGCAAATGCACATGATTGAGGACAAGTCGCAACCTGGCGGGCGGAGATTCTGCTTTTGGTCGAGAAAGGCCAAGGACTATACTTACTTGTATGGCGACGGGCTTCAGGACGAGAACTCAAGTCTGACCCGGCACCTCAAGAATGCCTTCGCGCCAGGCGTCAAGAACTTGATTTTAGACGGCGAGATGATTACTTGGGATATGGCCGTTGACAAGATGGTTCCCTTTGGTACGCTCAAGACCGCCGCCATTTCCGAACAGCAGAACAAGTCTGACACGGACTCTGCCGGTCATCGCCCGTTGTTCCGGATCTTTGATATCCTCTATCTCAACAATAAACAGCTGGCCCAGTATACGCTTCGAGATCGATACCGAGCACTTGGAAAGGCCATCAAACCGGTCCACCGACGCTTGGAAATCCACACCCACACGAGCGCTACGTCGCCCGATGCCATTGAGCCTCTCTTACGAGATGTTGTCGCCAATGCCTCGGAAGGCCTGGTACTCAAGAACCCTCGCTCCATGTACCGACTCAACAGCAGAAATGACGACTGGCTCAAAGTCAAGCCCGAATACATGTCTGAGTTTGGCGAATCCCTCGACTGTGTCATTATCGGCGGTTACTATGGCTCTGGAAAGCGCGGTGGCTTTCTGTCGAGTTTCTTGTGCGGTCTTCGTGTGACGCAGAATCATATACAGGCTGGTGCCAATCCCGAAAAGTGCTTCAGTTTTTTCAAGGTCGGCGGTGGCTTTCGCGCCGAAGACTATGCAGAGGTTCGGCACCGGACGGAGGGAAAATGGATTGAGTGGGATCAGAAGAGGCCGCCATCGGAATACATTGAGCTCGGCGGAGGAGAAGCCCGGCAGTTTGAACGTCCCGACATGTGGATTCGACCCAAAGACTCTGTTGTCGTCTCCGTCAAAGCAGCAAGTGTTGGGCCCTCGGACCAGTTCGCCCGCGGCTTCACCCTGAGATTTCCGCGATTCCGACGGCTGCGACTGGATCGAACTTGGGATACGGCCCTGTCGCTGGAAGAGTTCCAAGAGCTGAAAAAGCGGGTGGACGAGGAGTCAAAAGAAAAGGCCATGACGGTCGAGGACCGGAAACGACGGAATCCGAAACGTGTGAAAAGGGAGCTGGTTATCGCAGGCGAGGATGCGGCACCCGTTGAGTTCAAGGGCTCCAAGACAAAGGTCTTTGAAGGATTGGAGTTTTGCGTCCTTTCCGAATCTCTCAAGCCGTACAAGAAGACAAAGACAGAACTGGAAACCCTGATCAGAGAAAACGGTGGCACCATCTCGCAGCGAGCTGCACCGGGCACTAACATGGTCCTCATCGCAGACAAGAAAGTGGTCAAGGTCGCGAGTCTTATCAAGGGAGGCGACGTCGACATGATCCGCCCAAAGTGGCTGAAGGACTGCCTCGAGCAGGAATCCGGCAACTTCACCCTCCCCTTCGAACCATCCCACCTGTTCCACGCAACAGAGGGGCTCAAGCATGCAGCGGAGCAAAACACGGATCAATTCGGCGACAGCTACGCGCGGGACGTGTCGGTCGAAGAACTCAGGGATCTCATGAACCAGATGCCCAAGATCGAGGACGGCGAGCCCTTTGACAAGAGCGAGTTTTTGGCACAGCTCGAGGATCACGGCAAGGACTTGGGGAATCTGAGGAGCTTCATGTTTCGGCGCTGTGTGGTGCTCCTTCACCAGGTCGACGTGGATGACAACCGTATCTCTAAGCTGAAGCACTACGTTCGGTATGGCGGCGGAGTGGTCCAAGATGACCCGGATGACCCGTTTGTGACGCACGTCGTTATTGAGGGCGAGGATGCGATGCAGGTAGGTGAGACAGCAGACATGGTGCGCAAGGAGTTGAGCTCGAGGCGCATCCAGCCCAGGATAGTAACGGGGAAATGGCTTGACGATTGCTGGAAGGAGCATACATTACTTGACGAGGAGCAGTTTGTGATTCCCTGATGTACAGGATTGATATCGGATATTCTTGTCTTGCTTGTGTATTACTACCTGAAATTCATGTAATCGTAAGCTGATGCTGCATCACTCTATTTGACCCCCTTGCATGGTGCCTAGTCTTGCTTGCCGGCGGCCAAAAATAGTCTGTTTCCGATATCGCCGATGCCGGGTTTCAACATGCGGGAAGCAGTCAACTCCTTGTCCACACCAGCAACCCAAATTTCAATGGTTGGCCAGTTTTCGTTGGGGTTCTGCTCTTTTATGAACCCCTCGACATATCGAAGGCCCTCTTCAGCGGCAATGATGGCGATGACGACGATGCGATCGGCGAATTCCTTAAGCATCTGGAGCGCTGCGACGCAGGTACCACCGGTGGCAATGATTGGATCGACGAGGATGGCTAGGCTGCCTCGGCTGCCTTTTGCCAGAGGGCTTTCCAGGTTATTGTAATACTCCACGGGTCCGCCCTGATTGCGGTACAAGCCAATGTGATGAATGGGGACGGGGTTGGGAAGGACTGTTTGGACAGCTACAGAGGTGTCAGCTGGCGGAATTAGACTGGAAGGGTAGTAGTTGCTTCACCGACCTTCAACCATGCCAAGACCAGATCTCAGAATGGAGACAATAGCTATTGTGCTAGGCTCGACCGTCGAGGTGGTGAATTGGAAGCCCAAAGCTGTCTCGTCCTATGTTGAAGTGGTATCAGCATCGTCATGATAGTTCGGCTGTGGAAGAGCTCCGTACCTCGGGACCATCGGTAGACGTGGTTTCCTTCGCGAGCACCTCGCAAGAAAGGATGATGGAGATCTCATGGATCAGCGACTTGACGTCACGGGCGCTCGTGGACTTGGCGCGGAGCTGGCTGAGCTTAGCGCGAACGCACGGGTGGTTAGAGACGTGGACGATGTCGGGAATGGAAGCCATTGTGGGAGGGGAGCGGAGGGACGGAAGATCTGGTTTAGGCGTCTATAGAAAGAAATAGCTATGTTGAAGAGAGAGACGGTGAAGCATCACGGAGGGATGGTGGGACGTGGCCGAGGAGAGGAGAGGAGAGGAGAGGAGAAGAGGAGAAGAAGGAGAGAGGAAAAGAGAAAGAGGAAAAAAGAGAGAGAAAAAGAAGGAAAGAAATGGAAGAAGAGTCGGTGGGAGATGGCTTATGTAGGTCTTCGGTACCTGGCATTGGAAGGATGGTGGATTGGATGGCTGGACAAGCCGCCCAGGGCAGGTGCTACCTGACTTACAGCCACCAAGTCAGGCAAGCACCCAAGCAGCGTCGAGAAGATCACAAGGTGCGGGCGGGAGCCGGTGGATAGGTTGGTTGGTGGGTTGGTGGGTTGGTGGGGCAGACAGTTCGGAGCGGGGCGGTTACGATAAGATAAGAGCTTCGGAGCTCACCGTTGCAGCTTTGGCGGCGGCATGAATTGATGAATTGCTTCCAGCAGCGCACTGGTACATACTCCGTACATCATATTGGTATCGTCTGACCCGCAGGTAACTAAGTAGTAGGAGTACAACTAACTTACGTAGTAGGGACACATTTCTAAACCGAAATTTCTTGGAATCACAGAGATGGAAGAAAGGCTAATCTAACCATACGTCTTGTGATAGGGAAACGCCAACATCCGCGTCTCTACACTAAGTTTACGCAGTAGTAACCTAGCTCATCTCCGTATCTGGAATCCCGGGGTTCATGGCCCACACCGTCGCCTCCTGCAGAAGGCACCTGCCATTGTTATCGCCCCGTCGCCGTGCTAAAAGTTGCTAGATCCCTGCACTCCGCAGTAACTCTAGCAGCCTCCTTCCTCCTCCGAAGCTAGGCCCCTCACTTAACTGACTAACATCGACGGCGGTGGCCGCTCGCCGCTCCGGCAGATTCTCGGGCTGTCTACTCGCGCTCAATGCCGTCATAACCGGCGTCGTCATTCCATCGAACTTGTCTCTAATTAGAAAGTATTGTTAGGAATTAGCCTTTTCCACCTCTTGGCTATGGCTCTATCGTGACAACGAGCCGTTTCGACTTTCAAAGGGAATTGGGGATAACGAACAGCCGACGAGAGGGACCGGCGGCTCAAAGTGGGACCACACAACCCAACGACGTCACCGGCAACAGCAACAGCAACAGCAACACGACTACGACCACGAAACCATGACCACGTTGGAGAGTAGGACCGACGACCCGAGAGATGGAGATCAATTTGGATTGTACGACGCGCCAGACTCGTATCGTGAACTTGGCGAAGTTTCTGCCAAACCACCAGTTCAAGATGAACCCGATTCGTCCCGGGAGCAAACGCGGCGTCGCGACGGCGAGATTCGACATGGAGAACCAGTGGTGCGGCCTGCAGGAGGCGACGAACAGAAGCGGGAACAGCTCGAGGAGCAAGGAACGAAAGAAGTCGAAGTGTCGAGGTTAGCCACCCAAGTCTACACACACTCGTACTTGGTCCTCTTTGCTATTCTTGGTACCCTCGCACGTCTGGGTTTGACGGGGTTGACCCGGTATCCCGGCACCCCCGTAATCTTCAACACGGTTTGGTCCAACTTCGCAGGTAGCCTCATCATGGGATTCCTGGCCGAGGACCGCATGCTCTTTCGTCACGAATGGGGCAATCCGATTTACGACCAAGCCATCCGTCGCGCGAAGCAGAAAAACCGCGACGAAGAAGGTGGCTCTGGTTCGGCACTTTCGATGGACTTGACGGCGGCGAAGAAGGCGCATTTGGCAACGAAGAAGAGCATCCCACTGTACATTGGACTGGCTACGGGATTTTGCGGGAGTTTTACTACCTTCTCAAGCTTCATCAAGGATGTGTTCCTGGCGTTATCTAACGAAATGGTGACACCTGATGTAGCAGACTCCCCAGCTGGTCGCAGTGGCGGATACTCCTTCATGGCTATGCTTGCAGTACTGATCACGACCATGTCACTGTCTTTGTCAGGGTTAGTTATCGGAGCGCACCTGGCCATTGCGTTGGAGCGGGTGACGCCCTCCATCCCGTTCCCGTTTGCACGCAGGGCTCTGGATCCTCTGGCCGTATTACTCGGCTGGGGCTGCTGGATCGGTGCCGTCCTACTGTGCATTTTCCCACCCAGCGATTCCTGGCGTGGCCAAGCGACCTTCGCCCTGGTGTTTGCGCCTCTTGGTTGCCTGGCCCGCTTCCACCTCTCCCTGCACCTGAACGGGCGGGTGGCGACATTTCCCATGGGCACGTTTGCGGCCAACGTGCTGGGTACTGTGCTCCTGGGCATGGCATGGGATATTGCGCATGTGCCGATTGGGGGCGTGGTTGGGTGCCAGGTGTTGCAGGGCGTGGAGGACGGGTTCTGTGGGTGCTTGACAACCATCTCGACCTGGGTTTCTGAGCTTAATAGTCTGCGAAGGCGGAGTGCATGGCTTTATGGCACGGCCAGCGTCGCAGTGTCGTTAGTATTGATGATTGCTATCATGGGTGGGCTCCGGTGGAGTGATGGGTACAGCAAGCTGCTGTGCTCGGTATAAAGCATCTGAGGCGTAATAGAAGGACTGTAATAATAACCCAATCAAGACCGAGAAGATCTCTTGTGCAGGCATCATACTAGTATCTATATAGTAGCTGCTTTGACTACATTAGCCAATGCCAAGTCATAGAAGTATCGTTGCGAAGGGACGCCAAGCAGCGTTACTCAACACCAACGCGCTGGCACTTGCGAATTTCCCTCGAACCGATTTCCGCAGGAGCCTGCTTCTGGGGAATCTACGGCCTGTAACTGACTTCCCGTGTTGTTTGTTTGCCTCGTGCCCGTGCCAGGTTGCCGCTCGCCTCAGGTTGCCAGCCGTTGACACCTGCGGGCAAGCGTTGCTCCGCCTTGGTAGGTACTTACCTTTCCCTCTTCACCTGAGCAACTCAACAAAGCCAACTTCATCTGTGCAACTCTTCTGTCAACTCTTCTTCCTTGACTTGATACATACGTCCTACATCGCCAACCGTTGAGATGCTACCACAGTACTCAGCCTCCCAGATGCCGCCACAGTACTCTGCCCCCCAGATTCCACCACAGAACTCTGCCTCCCATATAGGCCCCTCCTATGCCCCCAGCGCCTCGAGCAACTCGCAGATCACTGTGCCCAGATGTCCAGCTCGGTTTGCTTATGGCATGTACTGTGGGAAAACGCCAACAGTTGCTTGCCCCGAATGCCTTCTCGTGGCGGTACGCTGCATCTCGTTACTTAGAAGAGTGTCCTTCTATCTACTAACATCTTCCAGTACTGTAGCCATGCGTGCAGAGTGAACGACTGGCCAGTTCACAGAAACGACTGTGTTATGTTTACTGTGCCTGAAGACAGTCCAAATCTTAAGAGCGGAGACGACTCTTGGGAGGATCCGTGGTACTGGGCTAAACACGCGGCGATAGACGTGCTGAACCTTGAGAAAAACGAGGGCAAGGAGTTTGACGGTGATCTGGATATACTGCTGCTCGGAGGTATCGACTCCGAAAACATCACTGGTCAAGCCATCTTACTGACGTGCATAGAATCATGTCTCCGTCACCTCATCTACAGCGTTGCCAAACTTGCAGAAACGGCCACCCCCAAGATCACCGCCACCCTCAACGAGACCTCGCCTCAACACCTAGCCCGATTGATCTTAACCGTACTAATTCTTACCGATGAATCGTCCGACCCAATGCTCAATGCCGAGTTGGCGGTTCACCTCTGGTATTCAGCCAAGCTCCCCTACGCCTTGTTTCGTCACATGGAGCACATTGCAGGGAACACTCTGTTGACTGTCATGGATGATGTCAGGCGACTGTACGACAACGGCCAGCTTACGGAGGAAGTGAATTTCCCCATCTCAATGCCGCGAGGAAAGTCATCGGTGATTATTGACATCAACCGGGCTCAATGGTGTCAAGTCGTCGGGTTTTTGAAAATCGCCCAAAGCCTCAACGAACGCGAATGCGCTCTCATCAGATGCTTAGATTGCAAGAAGTTTGCCCAGCCCTTCCCTCAACTCCTCCAACGAATGACTCGCGCCAGAGCCACGGGAATGAAGCGTTGGCGATTCGACGGGCTCTTGTTGCCATACGCACACCCTCGTGAAGATTTTACTATTTTGAATCCGTGAGGTTTTTTCCGTTATTAGCCTAGCGGAGCAAAGTTGACAGCGTCAAGGGTTTTCTTCAGTGATAGTATGCACTACCCCATGGGTGCCACACAAGAACCCCTTTCAGAGTGGCCGATGGAACTTCTCGAGTACGATTGTGGGCCAGCACAGAACGATGTTTATGGCAAGATGTTCTACTATGTCCGAGACTTGTGCCTCATCTTCCAGAAACGCATTAAGATACTCCCCCTAGAGATTCGTACCATCTCAAAACTCATCCATGAACTTCCTGCCTACCATACGATAGGGTCCTCCAAGAAGCAGTTCGACCGCATCGAGGTACGTTCCCCGTTCTTCTAGGGCGATTCCCCGAACTACGTGGCTAATTCATCTTAGGCTGCCCACTACTGGGATAGAAGGCCGTTTCTCACATCTGTGGTGATGACCGAGCTTCTTCGACACGAGGACGAAAACCCGAACGCTACGTTGTTAACACTCACTGGGAGAAGTGTGGTTCATCAGATGGAGTCGGTGAGGAGGGATCTCGACATAGAGCGAGAACTATTGTTCGAAAGAGCCGGAACCGTGCTAGACGAGTACGCTCCACCCCTGACAGCGGGAGACCCGGAGGATACCAAGGTAGCTATTCGTCGCAAACTTGGTATCGTTTTATGGCGAAACTGGGACAAGTTCTCTGAGCAGTAAGGTACCCTGGTTATGTTTCGTGTCTGTCACTAACATTCACTCCCTAGCTACCTTGGTGCATCACACTACTTCCAGCTCCTTAACATGGTCACAGGTGTCAACCGACCGGAGCGTGGTCTCGTCGCCACGGGCTTTCTTGGCCTGGCCCTGAAGGCGAAGAACAACATCACCCGCCGCTGGCCAAATCGCCTTGTTCACAACCGTACCGACAGTCCGACGCTGCGCGAATTCAACCGCTGGCTGGGCTGGGGCAGCAACATACCTCAGAGGTGGCTCGAGTGGAAGAAGTTTGACGATATCGGGAGTGAAGCGTGGCACAAGCACTTCGACTTGGCCTTGTCCGAAGAAAGGGCGAGATCCAGCGGCACTTTGCAAGAGTTGAACTTGGACCAAGCCATCATGGAAATATTTTCGGTCCACCAAAGACTAGATGGTGAAGAGGCTGCTCGTGTAGCAGCGGCCAATGTTGAGAAAACTGAAGATGAGGATAACTCGAAGCGGCTTCAAGACATCAAAAATGGAACTGAAAGCAATAAGGATAGTAAGGTTGCGCACGACGTGGAAAATGGCGATGAAGAAAAAAATGGAAAAGGGGAAACAATCGACAAGACCAAGACGAAGAAGAAGAAAAACAAGAAGAGTAAGAAGGGGGGAAAGTGATACCTTCGGGAAGGGGTTTGCTGTTGAGTCACTCTGATGGAAACAGACTGTATCTCGATATTGCAAACCTGGAGGAAACGTGTCATAATTGCCTTTCGGATGCGTGTTCTGTTTACACTTGACTACAATGCGTTGAAGTAGCAATCCTGAGGACTTGTTTGCGAGTAGTTTATGTGACAATAAGTGCGGAGTGAAGCAGGATTACGTATACATTTGCCCAAACAAACAAGACAACAGGACTCATTCTCTCCCCACAATGGATCAAATTGAGAAGTATAAAACCCAGTATTATCATCATTCAAGGTCTTAATCCATCACCACTAGCCCTCGTATACCTTTCGCACTCGAGATGAGTATTCGAAACATCCTTTTGACACGAAGAGTTTCCAGCATCCCGACCCAGGATCTTCGTCTGTCTTTAGTGACAAGGAAGCCAAATTTTTTGATAGACGCTATTCCCCAAGCTACATCGTTGACAAAGCGAACCCGATGGTCGAGAGGCCCTCGGCATGTCCCACTAAACCTACATCGACGGACAGCCTGAGGTATCAGTCATGGTAGGGGAATGCCAAAGCTATCCAACACCGATGTGAAGGCTCTGTCTTGATCTCCGACTTACGACGCTAGTTGTCGTGCGGCAACACCGTCTTAAACGTGGGCCATACATCCCTCGCAACAGCCACAGAAGAGACATTACACTTGCATATAATCTATACAAAAAAAAAACATCTGCCGACATCAGTCCCCACGGCCGGCCGATACACGAGTTGTTAAATTTCTCGATATTGCCGAGGGACCATTTATATATTTATCGCCGTTGGACCACGATGGAGCCCAAGGCGCACACAGAAAATGAGAGGTAAAGAACACCTCCAAATCTAATTATAAACTTATATGGCGGGGATAACAGTCTGCTGCCCATCTCATGCTAAGCGGATAAGGCAACTGCTCTGGCTGGCGAAGAAGTCATGTCGGGACTGCATGGTGGTATCGCAATACGCACACTGTAGAAGCCGCCACCTCCGTCGCTGAGCTTGGTGCTCACTGCGTCGGAAATCCTATAGCACGTTATCCAAGACTAAGACTACACCATTCAACATCGCAGGAGTGCGACTTGATGTGAGCGTGGCTCTTGTTCCGAAGGGCATTTGGCAAGACCCCGAGTATGAGAGAAAATGAGGAGAGACAGACCTTTGGACTGCTGCGTTCCTCCTCCTCCTCTGAGCCGCACTACTGTTCAATCAAAATCCGAGGTTTATTGGTGACAGACACAACCGAGAACGCGGCCGCTCTGGTGGAAGAACCCGAATAAGCTAGAGAACCTACCTTTACGCGATAGTCTTGTTCGTATCCCTGTACTAGGGGTACCGTAAGGTATGCACAGCCTGAAGAAATCCAAGAAAACAATCGGAATTTCTGTATCCTAGACCACCAAGATGGAAATAGTCCTACGGGCACTCACGTCATCATGGCCGAGGGAGTCGCGTCACAGGCCGGTGGCTGGCCGCTTCTTGATATAGAGTTGGCGGCTTCGCGTCGAGGATAGGTCAACTGAACGGGGCTGGGATGGACTAATCAGGCGCGTAGGGCAGCGTAGGACACAGTGGGCGGGTGTTGCATCGGTGACACAGTACAGACGTTGCACCTGCAAGGAAACACGACTGTTGCACCGGTGTCCTTTTTTATTGTAAGTGGCTACACTTCGTACGGGGACGACGTAGTAATAAGCGGCGAAACAAGCATTGATGCTCACGTAATATTCGTATGATTGATTGACAGTAGGATTTATTAGCAGTCGTGGGGAGATGGGATATAAACGATTTGGCTGGTTCCTGGGTGACTGGGATTCAGGCCAGTCAGAGCGTGGGGCAGTGCAGATGCAGACCAACTCCAAATAGAAACACTGGAAACCGGAACGACCCAGCCAGTGAGTGGGTGAGTGAGTGAGTGAGCGACTGACTGACTGAGAAGTGACATGCCAGGGGGACCATCAGAAAAGCCCAGACCGCGAGGAGGGACGACACGGGCAGACTTGGAGGATTAGCGCAGGCAGAATCGAGATGGGTTGTTAGAGGAGAGGAGAGGTTGCCTGAACGGTACTAGAGTGTCCGCCATGGCACAAGCTATCATCACTCTATCCGTAACTAACTTGTTGAACCCACTGCAATGGAAGCAAGCCACTGGGCAAGCAAGCGAAGCAAGCCCGCGTTCGATAGCGCCGGGCTCAGGGCATTCAAGCCTCAAGGACCGTCGGAGTAGGTAACAGGGGCTGTGGCTATCCCTGTCGCGATTCGACGATTTAATCGGATTGTCTGTGTGCATTGTCTGTATTTGCATCAGTGTATCCTTATAGGCATCTGTGCGGCTTACCGGGTACTGTAGCAGCCCTTGTTGACTTGAGCCTGCTGCGCCTTCAGCCTTACCTGCATCCAACCAACCAACAAACCAACCCACCCACCGGCAGTCCGTCCAGCATCCTTGTTCAAAGAAAACCACCCCCTGCATCTTAGGTCCGGTGGAAATCCATCTGAGCAACTCCCATGGCCCCGTCCCGTGTCCTTCTTGTCTCAGACTCTCCCTCAGGCTCTCGACAACGTCCGCCAGCATCAAGATGGGTGGTCAAAATCAGCCTTGGCGTCTTGTGAACGGTCAGGTATCCATTTGACCAATAAATTTCACTTGACTTGCAGAACACTCATCCACATCCCGGAAAATCAACCCTGGTCGCAGCCTAATGAAGGGGGGGGCTGGAATGTGCAACCAGCGGCATGACAACAAACGCAGCTAGGCGCCACGGCCCCTCCCAACCAGACCTGTCCCGGCTCCGTGGCGCTGGCGCAGCTTGAGTCTGGACTCTTGGCACAGCCGTGGTATTGGCTTCTTCCGCGTCTAGGCCGGCAGTTGCCTCAAACCAGAGGCCGGCGCTGTCTCCTCCATCGCAGCCATGGCGCGCTTGGGGCTTTTGAGGCTTGGGGTTTTAAGGCTGGAGGGCTTGCACAGCTTTGAGAGCTCGGGCAGAGAGGGCGCTGCCTGCAGCTCACGCCTGAAATATGTAGAGGCCTGCACCCACCGCGTCCTGGTGGGTTGAATCATCTACTCTGGTAAATCCCTTTCTGTCTGGAAGAGTACGGGAATCGTCCCAACGTCGCCCGCCATGTACTCCAACCAGCAGGGCATCGACGCGGCCGCCTACGAGTACGACCCCCAGTACCAGCCTCAGTCGCCTGAACACCAACACTGGGACGACACACAGCAGCATCGGTCGCAACCGACTCAAGACCAACATTGGAACGAGGCCCTATACCAACTGGATCCAGCTCAAGACCAACGATGGAACGAGGCACAGCATCAAACGCAACCAGTCCAGGAGCAGAACTGGAGCGAAGCCCAGTACCAAACGGAGCCAGTCCATGATCAACACTGGAATAACGCCCAGTACCAAACGCAACCAACCAGAGATCAGCACTGGAACGACGCCCAGTATCAACCACAGTCCACTGAAGATCGATACTGGGATGACGGCCTCACCAAGCACCCAGTCCCGAGGAAGCGACCAGACTACAAGCCTACGCCGCTGAGGTGGTACTTCGTCGTCGGTCTTATTACGGCCCTGATGGCCGTCATGGGCCTCGTCGTGTGGGCGAGACAGGCGATGCCCAACTCCGATAACTCTGCTATAATTCGACACAAGCGATTTGTCTCAGGAGAGCTTGAAGCTCGACAGGATGGGAACCAGACGCAAAATAACGATGGAAGCCAGAAGCAGAATGACGACGGAAGCGATAATGGCGATAATGGCGACAATGGAGACGACGAAATGAATGCCAACTACCTGGGAACAACCACCTACACGAGCCACGTCTCCAGCATGGTCACTGTCCCAGGTACAACTGGTAAATTCACTACCATGGTCCCAACCACAATCTACGAAACCGTCACCATAGAACCATCGGAGTTTTCTGAGGGAGGCTATACCACATGGGAGCCCGTCACTCTCACTAGCAACATTGTCTCCTACGTGACCGTCACCAAGCCAGGCTCTGTAATTCAGACGGTCATCACCAGTGAGAGCACCGGCTACACCGTCATCATGGGCTCCGTAACGCCAGTGGCCAGCAGCGCCTACACTGCACACTACAGCTCAACTAAAACCATCACCATGCCAGGCGATGTTGTCACTTCCAAAACGACAGCAGCAGAAGAATACGTGTCGAAATCTATATATACTGTCTCAGGGGCTCTGTCGACCGGAGCAATGGAGGGAACCGTCGTGACGCGGCCCGTTGCGACGTCCAAGGTGGAAAGCGTGGGGACGACTACCAAGGCTGCGAGCACCTTCATTACAATTGGTGAGGTCACTATTACTTCGGAATATACCCAACCGAACCCGCCCGATAGCAAGCAGACGGACAGGCCGGGGGACAAGTCAGGCAAGAATAAGTCAGGTGATGACAAGTCCGACGACAATCCCGACGACAACCCCGAAGACAAGGCGCCTCCCAAGCCGACCGTGAAGCCCTCAGCTAAGGTCATCGACGTGGTCAGCGTTGAGCCTGACAAAACAATCAAGAAGGTTGAAAAAGTCGACCCCGTCACCTTCGTCTCTGAAATCCCTGGCGGCGAGACCGTCATCGTGGTTTCCCAGGAACCAGAGACTTTTGTCAGCGAGATTGGCGCCTACACCACGACCATGGATATTACCATTTGGGGCGAGGATGGCCTACCAACAACTACTCAAGTCGTCTCGAGCTTTAGCGGGGTCCTTACCATCATCGTCAGCTCGGTTGAGCCGACAACGTTTGTCTCAACCAAGTCGGCATTTCTCACAACCATTACGTCGTCGGGAGACGAGTCAACAACCATCGCCTCGACCAAGAAAGGGAAGACGAAGACCCTGTCCTCAACCTCAACTGCAATGATTACGGTGACGCCCACAGTTTCCGATTCCGACCCCGAACCAACAGAGGCCAATGTCAAAGAAGTGATCAAGGTCTATAAAATGACCAACGGTGGCTATTTTGTTGGGAAATTCCTCCCTCCGTTCCTGTCTGTGATCTTGTCGATCCCGGCCCGCGTTATCGACTTCAACGCCCAGCTGTACCAGCCTTTCTATGCCCTGAATCGCCCTAATGGTGCCTACGGACCCAACTCCATGACACTTCATTTCAGCGGTTGGGCCGGTTTCCTGAAGCCATTCGTGAGTCTCGGTGAGGGACAGCCGGTCACATTCTTTACCATGCTCATCGTCTGGTGCACCGCCCTGATGACTCCTATCGCGACAGAGGCCATTGGTGTCAAGATGCATGGAAACTGCACGTCTTTCAACCCCCAGGGCTGCGCTACCGCCCTGGGAGTTTCCCCAAACCCTACCCGAGCTCTCCTTGCTCTCCTCGCCTTGACTATCGTGCTCCTCTGCCTTCTACTTTTTTTCCTTCGAAATTGGGAGACAGGCCTGTACGCAAATCCTTGGAGCGTGGCGGGCATCGCTTCCCTTGCGACAAACCGCGAGATCCGGCCGCAGAGATCCACCGAGAGGAAGATTGCCAAAGAGATGGCCGAGAAGCGCTATGGATTTGGCTACTTTGAGAACAGCAACGGCCAGACGGAATATGGCATCGTTCTTTACGACGACGCCGGCCAGAATCTGAGTGCGAATGAAGTGACTATGGGTACACTCTCCGAGGTTAGCTCTCTGGACTCGCTTGATGTCACGAGGAAGAAGCAGAGAGGCAACCCCTTCATCGCCCTGGGAATTGTGTGGCGATTCTGCTTTATGCTGTTTTTGGCTGGGTTGATGGTTCTTGTCCTCTACTACGGTATCACGTTCAAGACGCAGGACAACTTTCAAGGTTTCATGACCAGCCAGACCTTTGGCATTCGCTTCATGTTTGCCGTCCTTGGTGTTATCATTTCGTTTGGCTGGACAGCTCTTTTCATCAGTAAGACTCTCCCTTCTTTTGCATCGAATCCTTTACTGACTTATTGGCAGGCGTGGCTATGATCGTTCCGTACCAAGTCATGTCGCACAGTCCCCAAAGCGCGTCCAATTCCGTCCTCCTTACCCGACCGACAAATCCGTTTTCCGGTATCTGGTCCGCTCTCAAGCACGGGCAGCTTTTCCCGGCCGTTATCGCGTTGATGACTATCCTCTCCGAGTTTATGCCGATTCTACTTGCCAACATTCCGTACACCATCACGCAGACCGAGATCACGCATAACATCTGCCTTTACCTTTCCGTTGTCATCATGGGCTTCATGGTCGTGGCTCTTATCATCAGTTTCTTCGTCCGCTGGCCCCACATGCCGGTGGATCCTCGCTCTATCGCAGGTGCCATGTACTATGTTTCTGAGAGTGGAATGCTGGATCACTTCAGCGGGATGGCGAGTATGGATAACAAGGAGCGAGAGCAACGGGTGCGGGAGGTTGGGGGTCGGTACTGGTATGGGGAGGTTTTGACAAGAGCTGGCGGCACAAGGCCCGCGGTGGAGCGGGATGATGGCACCCATAATGAAGTTGTTGGTCCGGCGGGACAGTCGGTACACGACATTGACACATCGTACCACGGATATCAGTCTTAAAGGGGGATGGAAGAATGACAAATAGATGAGGGTTGTTCATGCTTTATACGGCCTTCGGATACCCTGTGTGCATTATTAGCGAGGATTTTGGTTATTGGGACTCGGATAGAATATGAAGGCTGGATAGGCACTATTAGACATGGACACCGGATATGATGTATCACGACTCGAATTAATTGTATCATGAAATTATACGAGCGTCATATTTCAACTCATTTTATCTTGAAGCAGAAGCTCGGGATTTTCAAGGATCTATCTGGCCATCCTCTTCCAGTTCAGGATAGTGACGATAGATTCCATCGCCGTAGGGCTGTCGGCGCTCGCTTGCGAGATAGCTACTGATGTTGGGTTGTTTCTTTACTTCCTCGTAAAGGTCGAACACACCCTTGTATTTACCCGACTTCTGTAGCCTTTCGACAGATTTCGGAAACGCGAACTTGGTTCCATCGAGACACTATCGGCGCGGTTAACATACTCGAATGTTTATTTCCTGGTACTTGATCGGTTACCTGAAACAGGACCAGGTCAGCGTAGGTTGGCTTTCCGCCGTACAGCCAAGGTCCTTCGCCGCTCGCCTGGGAGTCAAGAACGCGCTGGACATAGCTGAGGAACTTGGGGATGCGCTCTTCCACGTAGGACTTGGACCGTCTTTTGGCCTCGGGCTTCTGGTCCTCGTAGTACAGGGACACGGCAATGGGATGGTGGGTCTCGTGCATTTCATTCACGAAGCCATCAATGAGGGTGAGCACGAGCTGGTTGAGAAGAAAGACGCCGTCGCCCTCCTTCGGGGCCAGACCCAGCCTCGGCGCGAGGTAGAGGAGGATATTGGGCAGCTGGTGGATGACGAGGTCGCCGTGCTTGAGGATGGGCGGAGCCAGGATAGGCAAGTTCGTAGCGTCGCCGACGTTGTCGACGGAGATGTGCTCGAGTACGGTCTGGGCGGCTTTTTCTGGCGTCCTCGCGTGGTCAACGTACGGGACTCCGGCTTGTTCGAAGAGAAGGCGGATCCATTCGCCGCGGCCGGGTAAACCGGGCCAGTAGATGAGCTCGTAGGCCGGATCGTCGTCGTTGGTTTTGAGGCGTTTAGCGTTTGGAGACGACATGGTGTGGTGGCGGGGAGGATGGAACGATACAGAAGAAGAAGAGAAAAAGTTTACGCTGTTGAATAGAAGATGAAGTATTTATAGGTGACGATGAAGTTGAAGTTCGATGCATTTTTACTACGTCATCTGTTTTTATATATGTGACGCTCAGGGGCCTTAACATCTGACATGGTGTTTCGCGGAATCAGGCTATAATCGGTCTCTCCAAAGTCTCACCCAATGAGAATTCCATGCTTCAATTACTTGTCAAATTTAAACCATTATGTGGCTCAAGTAGTTAATAGTTTAGGAACAGTTAGAAACCATTTTATCAGCCTTATACACCTCCTCTCACAGCTGTCCTGTTGCTACTATGTAGACCTACTTGACTCCTTGACTCGGCAGTGATCAGATCGCGGTATCCACTAAATCTCCACTGGACCCTTGCTGCAACAGCCCGCAATTGCCGTCCCGTCGCCATAGCGGGGCTTGATTGCTATGTCGCAGGTGCTCCGCACGTCGTCATGGGACCTTCTCTTTACGGGACGGCTTGGAGCTCTTATCTCCACCCGCCCGGCCGCCCTTTAATATCTCCTTACTTTAATATCTCCTTACTTTAATATCTCCTTACTTTAATATCTCCTTACTTTAATATCTCCTTAAACTTCCTCAGTCAACACCTCGCAGTCCATTCTTGTACCTCATCCAGGTACCTCAACAATGGACGAAAAGGCTGCTCTTCCGCCGTACAGCGCCCTGTCGCTGCCTCCGCCGGCTGCTGCTGTTGTTGCGGCCCACGGCAGCCGACTCAGAAGCCGCCGAGCTATGCGCCGATCGCGCTGCATCAAGCTATTCGCGCTGGGATGCCTCGCCTTTCTCGCCTTTGCGCAGTGGAAGCAGATGCAGCCGGACTCCGAGCCCCGGCTGTCGCTGAAGAAGCTCCACGAAGACCTCGCGACGTGCAAGAAGATCCGGACCAAGCCTCAGGACCCAGCGGGTCTGGGCCGCGATAAGAACGCTCGCTACATTGACGGCGGCAAGCCGACGCTGATCAAGAATGCTACCATCTGGGTTGGCGAACCCGTCGAGGGCACGAGCGAGGAAGACGCGCGAGCTGGCAAGGGTTGGGAGTGGATCTCCGGGGACGTCTTGCTCGAGCATGGCCTCATCAAGAAAGTCGAGGCCAATATTCCGACCGACCTGCTGAGCGACGATACCATAATCTACGACGCCGGGGGGCGGCAGTTGACGAGTGGAATTATCGACATGCACAGCCATGCCGGCGTCTATCCATTGCCGTCACTCGACGGCAACTCGGATGGCAACGAGATGTCTGACAACATCACGCCCTGGGCTCGTGCAATTGACGCCATCTACCCCTTCGACACCCAGATCCAAATCATCAAATCTGGTGGCGTAACAACCTCGCTTGTTCTACCTGGCTCCGGCAACAACATTGGTGGAGAAGCCTACATCATCAAGCATGCCGTCGGCAAGGCCGATGGGCGCAAGGAAATCAGTGCCGAGGACCTCCTCGCAGACCCGGATCGCAACTGGCGGTACATGAAGATGGCCTGTGGAGAAAATGCGAAGCGCGTCCACGGCGGAGTTGGCCGAAGACCATTTAGCCGAATGGGCGAGAGCTATGACTTCCGTCATGCCTTTGAACAGGCCCAGGAACTGGTGCAAAAACAGGATGATTGGTGCGACAAGGCCGAGGCTGTGGGTATTGAGGCGATGGACGGCTATTTGCCCCAAGTCATTGCCTGGGAGGCTTTGGCTGCTGCTCTCCGCGGCCAGGTTCACATCAACACGCATTGCTACACGGTTCCAGACCTTGAGGCTATGGTTGATCACACCAATGAGTTCAAATTTCCTGTTCGGGCCTTTCATCATGCTCACCAGACATATCTGGTGCCAGAGGTTAGTATGCCAGGACATGAGAGAATTTGGGAACCTTCCAGCTAACAGGCGTGGCTAGATTCTCAAAAGAACATGGGGTGGCCGCCCACCTGCTTCGGCCCTCTTCGCCGATAACATGTACTACAAGACAGAGTCCTACATCGGCTCTGAGTACGCTGGCAAGATTCTCTATGAGAACAACCTGACCACTGTCTACGTCAGCGACAACCCTGTTCTCAACGCTCAGCACGTCCTTTTTGAAGCCGCCAAGGCATACCACTACGGTCTACCCTACCATGCTGCGCTCTCTAGTGTGACTTCTGCACCCGCCGATCTGCTGGGTATGGGTCAGCGACTGGGCAAGATCAAGCCGGGATTTGATGCCGATATTACCGTCTGGGACAGTGATCCCTTGAGTGTAGGTGCGACTCCTGTGCAGGTTTGGATCGACGGTACAGCCCAGTTTGAGGATCCAATCGAGCTTTCGAAACCATTAAGTGCTCCGATCAAACCTGACTCTTCTCTCGGCGAGGATGTCAAGGAAGAGCCCACCATGATAAAGGATGCGCTATTTAGCGGAGTCACCAAGGTCCTGCTCTCCGACAACAGCAACTACGAGTCCTCTGGGGAATCTTTCAACGTGGCTATCTCCAACGGAAAGATCTCTTGTATCGGTACCTGTGATACGGAGTTCAAGGCTGGTGCTGCTTCTGGTGCGAAGGTTGTCGCTCTGGAGAATGGGTATCTATTCCCTGCCCTTACTGGGGTGGCTGGCACCCTTGGTCTGAATGCAATTGATGCCGAGGCCACGACTGATAACGGCCCGAATGTCGGTGTCTTCTCCCGGGCTGTTGACGGCCTGATGCTTGATACCAAGAAGCTCCACGTTGCAGCCAGATATGGTGTGACACGGGCGATTTCTGCACCAACCTTCTCTGGGGGATCAACGCACTATGGCACCAGTGTAGGCTTTGTGACGTCGGCTTTGACGAGCCTAGAGGAGGGTGCTGTATTTGCGTCGGATCTGGCGGTGCACTATACCCTTGACGTGAACGTAAGGGCCGTGGGCAGCTATTCCGCTGCGTTCGGGCTGCTGCGGACAAAACTGCTGGCTGCCGCAACGTCTGCAGAGCCTGCCAGGAGTGCTCAGGAATACCGGGACAAGGTACTGAATGGAGAGTCTGTCCTGGATCCTTACTCAGAACAGACCTACCTCAAGAAGGTACTGAATGGGGAGCGGGCCCTTGCGCTCACGATCAACGGTGCCGATGGAATTGCGACGGCTCTGAAGATCAAGTCTCAAATTGAAGACGTCATGTTGACTTCCCAGACAGCCCCCAAGATCAAGCTGGCAATCCTTGGAGGTGCCGAAGCTCACCTGGTCGCCGACGAGCTGGCTGAAGCCTCGGTGGGCGTCATTCTGTCGCCTATGCAGTCGACGGGTGAGAGCTGGGACTCGCACCGCGCGTTATCAGGCGCACCACTCACCAACGGCACCACCATCGACTTGCTCCTTGACGCTGGCGTAGAGACGGCGATCGGACTGAGGGAGGACTGGGAGATACGCGATCTCACGTTCGCGGCGGGCACTGCGTTCAAGAACGGCGGCGGACGGCTGAGCGAGAAGGCGGCACTCGATCTTGTGAGCACTAACATCTACCGCATCCTCGGGGTGAAGGTCGACCAGATCGAGGATGCGGGCCACTTCATTGTCAGCGAGGGCAGTCCGTTGGAGGTTGGACATCGTATCAAGGCGGTTGGATCTGGCAAGGATAAGATTGCCGTGTTCGTTTAACCTTCTGAAGTTGGCACCGTTTTCCTTTCCATTCTAAATTAGAGCATCTTATTAAGGGTTTCTAGAACATTCACGGTCACGTAGGTTAAAGAATTTGTGCCACTGGAAGTAGCCAGCCCTCACACCATCACTCCTCGTCTTCCCCGTCCCAACCACGAAACCTGCGCTTACGAGTGTGACATGCCTTTCTTTCCCAGCCTTTTTTGGCCTCAGCCGACAAGCCACAAAGTTACCATCCTCTTTAGCTTCTCGTCTCACCATCTTGAGTTCCTCCCCTGTTTTGTCGAAAACGCAAGTCAGCTTCGAGAGCTTCACGATTTGCGAACGATTTCGAAGCAGCTTCCCCCAAGTCGGATCTGGGGGGCGCGTATATGTATTGGAATCCCTACCCGGACCTGAGGGTTGTGCTTGACCATTCAAAAGGCAGAGAATAACTAGGCTGGGAGGTACTGCGTAGTATATCGGGGAAAATACCAAGCATGCCGAAGGGTCTGATGCCTTTGATGCCGAGGTGGTTTGCAAAATTTGGTATATCTCTGTCTTTAACCTAACCTTGCGCTTGGTGCCTGATCCATAGTGCTGCTGCTCTATCACTCCCGGGAAGCCTTGAGCGACCTGTAAGTGCGAGAATCTGCCCGTAACTCGATATTGCCTACTTCAATGACGATCTGTGGGACAGAACCAGCCCCTGAGGTGACGAACAAGATGGAGTATATGAGACTTAGTGTACATTGCATAAATCTGAACTACCTTGAGAAGGATACATCTATCAAACATGCCATGTTTCAACACAATCAGCACGATTGTAGGCATAATCCTTCTTCCTAGCTTCTTTCTACCTTCTTCCTTGCGCTAAACTCAACACCATAGGAAAGAGCAACAGCGAAGGCGCATGCAGCTATGCTTCACCAACAGTGTTGATTCTTCTCGATGGAAGCAAACACTATGCGCACCAATCGTCAATCTGGAGGGACATAACCGGTTCATAATCCACTCAAGGCCGCGCGGAATCGATTAAAATCTGGTCAGCGGCTCAACGAAACACCAGATGAGCACATTCTGTATACAGCATCACATCCGCTCTTCCTTAGTCTAACCAAGAAGCATCAAACTAGTATCGGTTCGGTGGCGTCTAGGAAATCCTCTATTGTGTTTTCTTAGTTTCACAATCTATGAGAAAGGCCCACCAGAAACACCATAATGTGGATCGTCGTCCCCTCATGCCACATACGACCATAGCTCTTAGAAAATACGGGATCCCGTCCGCTCTCCCTTAGTCAAGCTGAGAAGCGGTGAATTAGTACTCGGGTCGGTGACGACCGGGGAATCCTCACTGTTGTATGTTTTCCTTTTTGACCTTTGCAAGTGATTTTTGAGGAGAGTAGTTGGATGGACTGGTCGCGGATATCTCTGCAAGTCGAAGTTTGTCGGCCCCTCACTGGGGGTGGCGCAATCCCTTTTGGTTGTACATGATTACGAAATATGTCTTGATAAGGCGGAACATTCGATCAGTTACGGAGTAGCTTCTGCAAAGATGCGATGACAATTGAGATGGAGCATCACCCTGTTGAGTTGGGTTTGAGGTAGAAAGCCATTGCCGACTTCACAATGGAAGAGGCTCGCAACGACAGTCTTATTGACTCGAAGGAAAATAGTAATCTTTCCTCCATGTAATACGGTGATGATTTCACATATGCTTCTCCTATTCTCTTATAAGCACATTGCCTGAGCCAAGAGTAGTTGTGGTGAGCAATCAGGGTGAATGGTTTCGAGTCCGCTTTCTGCCGTACCTAACCACCGGCATATGACACTGTACTTTGGGTGGCTTATCACCGGGAGCTATCATTACTGGACACGGGCACTCTATAATAGATGTGCATATGTTGGAGGAGAGGATTGGTGATCCGTTTCTCTACATGAAGATTAGGTGCCTGGCTTCATGATTCTTTCTGGGTACATGGTTGTCCGCAATTCATACGCAAGCCTGTTTTTTTTTTCAGTCAGCTCTTCTTACTCATGCTATTTGATCTTCATAATATTGATTTCGTTCTATGCCTGGTGACCCATTCTCGACTAAAACTCAATTCGAAGGGACGTTGTCATGGCTCAGGCCTCATCAAAACACATCATCATCGCCGGGGACGCTCCCGTGCAGCTCTTCCTCTATCCGCCAACCGAAAAGTTCAACCCGAATAGTAGACATGACCATGGAGCGAGGGCGCATTGGTTCCGCGTTGGCGCCGACCTTTTGGCTCAGCTTCTGGATGCTGGACTCCCGAGGCTTCGGCACACGAGCCCGCCAGTCTCTCTATTGTTGTCATCCAAGAGACGAAGATCGGAAACGCTGTCTCTGGCAGCAGCGACACCAATGCTATCGCCCTCTTCAATCAATGCCGACCATGTTTCCTTGTCCATCACATGGCCCGTCCGCTCTGTAGCGGCAAAATCTGGGAGACGGTCCGACATGGCCCTCTGCTAGATACTGACCAGCCCGATCCCGAGCGCCTCATAGTCATCGTAGATGCCGACGACTTGCGTGCAGAGGGAATCGACATATCTTACGGGCTGTCATGGGAGAAAACCTGCGAGGACTTCGTCGAGCTGCCAAGATTGCACGTCAGATCGTCAAGAAAGGCGCCCTCTCCCAGCTAGCCAGGTTCCTCTCGCCAAGTTTGGCAAGCTTGTCCTGTTCGAGTATGCACATGAAGTGGGGAGGTTTGTGACTGGGCGAGCTCTGCAAGGCGAGTCCGGTAGGGTCGTTGTGGTCGCTGCAACAGAAGGGGTCGAAGACTTGACCTCCAAAGACCCGTCCTCCAGGCTGTACCCAGGAAAAAGAGCCCCGATGATTGTCAGTGGGCAGGCGTATGAATCCGGCCGACTGCCCCCTTTCTCTCATCGCAGATAGTATGTCACGATGACTGCGAAGACCGAAACCCCAGTCTGTAAACCCAAGCCAGCGATGACGGCTGCCCAGAAAACAGCAGGGGATTTTCTCCGATCAAGGCACCCAGCGATGGGCTCTCACACACGCGAACCGCGGAGATGACGGCGGTCAGGATGCCCAACGACACCCACAACCGCACAGTTTATGTTAACCATCTCCGTCTATTAAATTATTGACCGCCAGATATTAGCAACGCCAAGAGCGGCACCAAATGCTATAGGAAGCTGATCAAACAAGGATCGCCAGGTACAGCTGGCCGTATTACTCAGGGATGTTGGCCATCCGTTCACTTATCACTCGCAGTTCGTTGCGTGTATAAGATCTAACAGGGCCTGCTCCCCACTGGACGTGTGGTGACCCGATGTTGGAAGTATAGTAATGGTACTAGCATCTGATGAACCAGATCTTATCTAGGTATCCTATCTTATCGCGATTTCACACAATCTGAGTCCAGGCTGCTCTAAACGTTAAGCCGAGCCACTGAACGTGCGAGATTTGGTAGATTATTAATGGCGGCGGGGCTTCGCGCGCGCGTATGACCAAATAATCCGGCGGCGCACGCAAGAGTCAGCAGTCAACGGGCCGCTCCCCAGACTCAGCTGTGACAACGGCCCACTGATTCTTCGCGCCACCCACCAACGAGCGACGAGGCGATGGAAGCATTTCCCGCGAGAGTGGTTTCGCTGCTGGGGTCGGAACGTCGGAACTGCAGCAGACGCAGAGGGAAAAGCGGGCTTGTGGCGGGCTTGTGGCGGCCGGCCCTCGCTCGATGAGGGCCCCGGGTTCGGCAGTCCGCAACGGGAAGCTTCCTGGTCTGCACAGCTGGGAGAATAAATAGCTTCGTGATCCCGCTGTGTTTTCGAGGGAGTCTACCAAGAGACATCCAGGCGTCAACGAAGCAACACGAAACAAGAAGAACAGATAAGACGTCCATGTTGAGCTTAGCTGCTGCGACAACCAGACGACGCCTTGTTTCTACGATATTGCCTTTGGCTACTGCTACTACGACTTTACCAGCTTCGACAACCTCGTCTATAAGAGCCCAGCTTTACAGCCGCAACCAACTCCAGAAACACATCGCCCAAAGACTCATCCACGCCGCCACCATGACCACTGTCGGTCCCGTTATTGCCCTTTCCCACGGCGGAGGTGAGTTACCTTCCCAAGTCGGGTCATCATGGCTTCGTCTACCTACTTCCGTATTTCCGAGACATCAGCTAACAAAGATGCTTCACCACAGGGCCCATGCCTCTGCTCAATGATCCCGGCCACAAGTCCATCATCTCATCCCTCAAGAACCGCGTCCCCAAGCTCCTCAAGCTCGGCACGCCCGACCAGCCGCGCGCCATCGTCGTCGTCACCGCCCACTGGTCCACCGGCAAGCCCACCATCTCGTCGGCGGCCTCGCACAGCCTCTACTACGACTACTATGGCTTCCCGCGCGAGACGTACTCACTCAAGTACCCTGCGCCGGGCTCCCCAGCTGTCGCACGTGAGCTCCGCGACGCGCTGGCCAACGAGGGCGTGAGCGCAGACCTCGACGACGAGCGCGGCTGGGACCACGGCGTCTTCGTGCCGCTGCTGCTCATCAACCCCAAGGCCGACATCCCCGTGGTGCAGGTTTCGGTGCTGGACTCGGAGGACCCGGCGGCGCACCTGCGCATGGGCAAGGCGCTGGCCAAGCTGCGGGCGTCCAACGTGGCCATCATCGGCTCCGGCTTCGCCTCCTTCCACAACCTGGGCATCATGCGATCGTTGAGCATGGCCGGACCCAAGCAACGCTCTGAGTTCCGCGGGGCGTCGGAGACCTGGAACGAGACTTTGACCGAGGCCACGGCCAAGAGCGACATCGCCGAGCGCTGGGAGGCCCTCAAGGGCTGGCGCAAGTTCCCCTACGCCGACACCATGCACCCGCCCCGCGGCGGCGAGCACTTCATGCCGCTGCTGGTTTGCGCGGGAGCTGCGACCGAGGGCGAGCAGACGAGGAAGTATACTGATGAGTTTGTGGGTGTTGACATCAATACCTACTACTGGGGTGCTGAGGAGGTCAAGTAAGGAGGACGGACGATGATGATTTGATGCCGTGTTTGATATAGGAAGCGAAGAATTTATAATGCCATGATCACTTTATTATCTATGATACACCAAACGCTGAGCGTCATTCATCCAGTAACACCTTGTCCCACTGCTTGATACATAAAAGGCCTTCCAGAACCCTCACTAGCATTGCCACATCGATGCATCTTGAAAATCTTGGTCAATCAATTTCCCCATCCGTCCAGTCTCCCTGGTTCCCCTCGCCAATCCCGTTCTTCGATTGACAGGGGAAACATTAGGTCACGGAAATCCACATGAGCGGACCCCCCAACCGTCATCATTGCTTGGCTTCCCCGGCCCAACCGCAGGCTAACCAGACCCTGATGCAAAAATCCAAGACCCTAGCTTTCTCCACTGACGTCAAAATAGAGCCAAGAACGATCCAAATGGGAGCACTTGGGCGTTGTGATTCTTGTAGCTTTGTCTCGGCGGCACCGTCGGCCCATCGCCGACGCCGAGGTGCACGTCTGGGGCCGCAGCGAGCACACGGCGGTGCAGGGCCTGTACGTCGCGGACCGGCTGTTCACGACGCAGGCGCACCTGGTGTTTGACGAGGACATGGTGCGCCGGCAGATCCAGATGCGGGTGCATGGCGGCGGGATTGACGACCTGGGGCACGCGGATCGGGCGGCCGAGACGGCGCATTTGGAGCATGATGGGGTCGAGGTTGCTGCGGCGATTCTGAGGTTGTTGCGGTTTGACCATGATGGGATGGATGGTGGAGAAGGGTAGGAAGTGAGCTCATCAGATTGTGATGTGGTCTAAGTCGTTAATAAGTATGTAGAAGTTACCTGAGAAGAGCACCATTTCGTCGGATTTCGACACAATTCCGAGACTTCAACCATGATTAGCCCACAAAGCAGTCCAACTACTGGAAAGAGCAAAGAGAAGACATACAACATTGGGGATTCGCTAGTCGTCACCGACCTAGCTACTAATCCAAACTCTTGCCAGGTTATCGGTGGAGATCGGACGGGATCCCGAGTTCTCAAGCAGATGTGGTCGTATGTGCTGTCGGGACGTCACTTTAACACGGCTTTCCTTCTACATAGCAATTCCTACTTATCCAATAATGCTCTATTGCGTCTCACAAGGTGCTCGCCGTCGCCCTTGGAAGTATCTGAGCGACACTCTCCTGACTGTCGTGACTATCCAAGGTGACCATCGCCAAGGAACTTCCATCTTCCGGCCTTATTATGCTCACATCGTCGCTGTTCCTCCGACTCTCTCCGTCCTCAACCACATCTTCAGGGGTCTCTTCCCCCGGCGCTTCTGTATTATCGACTGGCTCTAGATGTCGTCCCAATCGCGGATGAGGCCTGCCATCAGTCGTCGTCTCTACATAAACACTCGCGGTATTATGCTCCAGTGGCAAATAGGGCACCTCGCTGTCGCAGTTTTGCCATCCCTCAACACCGGCTCCCTCGTTGGCCATGCGCAACAGCTGTAGCTGTCCGTATGAGATCCACTCCAGCGCAAATGCCTTCTTCCGACGACGTCCCCAGAGTACCCGCACACTTGATGAGAAGCCATGGCGCCATGATCATGAGTCCTCCGACGACAGCAAGAGCGATGAAGCCAGACCGGTGGAAGTTCTTGAAGCCGCCGCTCTTGATCTTTTGCGAATGGCAGACGACACCAACAATGTCGTGGCTAGACCCGTTCGCCACGGTGGGTAATATATTGACCATGGTAGCCGTATCTTGCGGGCCGGTAGATATACGTATAAATTGCAGCTGCAGTGCGGCCAGTCTGGTGTTGAACCAGTAGCCAACTTCTCTCTTCCACTGATCATTCGGAAGTGGGTTCTGGAAGCCGTTGAATACCCCTGGAAACTTCTTCGCCTTGATAATATCGGGTCCGATCACCGCTATGTGTCTGCCCGTGGGACCGACTTCACCGAGAGCCCACCGCAGAGAATTCATTGCGACAACCTGTCTCCACAACAGGCCTGAGTCTTTAGTCAGGTCATTACCGAGCTTCAAAATTCCCTTCTTGTTGCTCCAGGCGTTGGTGAGCGGGTTGTGGAGCTCATATTGGTCAACGCAGCCGATGGCGGTAATCGGTTCATCCGGTAGATACCAACCTTGCGTGCCAGTCTCACGTTCCGTGGCGGAGAAGAAAGGATCGCGACAAGGCCCATTGATCCCCGCGACTGGGATCAAGTTGTTGTTCAGGAACACCACCGAGACGTCAGCGTCGTCACGACGCAGCTGCTGGATGGGGGTGAAAGTAAAAGGCTCCGTGCCGTCCGGGATGTGTGTGTTGTAGTAATAAGCTCTGGACATAAATCAGCAACTGCCTGAAGTTCCGGAGCAACTTTATGGGGATATCCATGCTGACCCAAGGCGATAATCCTTTCCGGCTAGGACTTGGTAGTTGCTCACGTAGAACGTGTAGTTGTCTGACGATGTCGGGCCGAAGTAGACTCGCGTCATCTTCTCTCCAAAACTTGGACCCTTCTCTACTGAAGACCAGGCCTTCACGTTGAGGGGAGAACATGTAGTAGTTGCCCTTATGGCAAACCTTCCTTGCTTGGGCGAATTCATGCCGAAATCTTCGTGCGAGTCCAGAAGCATTGTCTTCATTTCAAAGGCAGGGGAGTCCGAATCGCCGATGCACATTCTCTTTTCGAACGGGCACCTCTCGGACGACCCAGTC
The DNA here is from genome assembly GCA_003385265.1 of Neonectria hederae. Lineage (NCBI taxonomy): Eukaryota > Fungi > Ascomycota > Sordariomycetes > Hypocreales > Nectriaceae > Neonectria > Neonectria hederae. The sequence continues at coordinate 115,690 of QGQB01000229.1, forward strand.
CATTCGAGCTTCCGCTTCATCAGAAAATTGTCGCACAGGTCGGACGGTGCACCACTCTCGCTGGTCTCGTAGCAAGTATCGGCATATTGAACAGCCTCGCGGGTGCGATTCGCTATCTCTGTGGAGGCGAACACGGCATCGTCCTCAAAAGAGGCTTTCCACCATCCGCAAGAGGGGCTCTCAATCAGGACTTCTATGCCTTGGTTGTCAAGCATCGCATACGCCGCCATGAAGGGCAGCGCAATGAGAAATGTCGCAAAGGATGTGAGGGCGATGATAATAATCGGCCACGTGCGCAACAAGATCGCCCGGTTGTCTCGTCGGTAGGTAAACCACAACGAGATGTATGTGAGGCCGACAGTTTGATCATCGCCCGCATTTCGTAGTATTGCCTGTTGTTGGTGCCAGAGCGCGTCGCGATGGTTCCGAGATCTGCCCCAAACGAACAGGCCAAAGGAAATGAGTGACCAGAGGCCAGCCTCCATGAAGACGAAGAAGATACCGATAAAGATCATTAGTAGCTCAGCGCGGTTCTTCGGGACGGTGATTTTCCCTCCAGTAGTAAAGTCGCCGTTCCAGTTTGTCCAGCCGCCTTTGTGGATGTGCTCCGGCTTGATGTAGAAATCGGGATAGGGATTCGACATGGTGATGATAGGTCTGGCGATATATTGAGAAGTCTCAAGTAGCACCGCCCACCCAAGTATTAATATCCATATTTGGGCAGCGCGGGTTCTGCCTGTTGGAGATCTCACATCGATACGGTATAGCGGAACTGCAATTCTTCCCAATCGTCACATCAGCCGTTCTCGAGAAAAAGAAAAGCCGGCCATGGGGAGGAGGACGCAGCACACATCTCTTCCCAGCCGTAAGTGTATCTGTGCCACCAAGCATGCTCCCTTCACTACGTATTGCCTGGGGCTGAAAAGATTGGCGCCCTGGTTCGCAGCACGAAAGCTGAATCTCTCAGTCAGCAGGTCGCCGTTTACCATACGACAACTTCGCCCGCACACCACTATAACCCATTTGCGGCTAGTTTGTTCTTGAGAATTAGTTTGTTCAATGCCGTTATCAGCCCCTCCTCCCCATTGCCACTTTCTTAGCCCCTTCACACCAAAACACCGATGTCAGTTTCAGCTGCAGCCTCGTCGAGACTAGAGTGCAAAATGTCTTATCTCCTTAAGGCGATGGCTCGCCCGTCGAGAAACTTGGCTTTACATTGGTCCAGTCAAAGTCAGCGGGCAGGCAGGTAAACAACGCTCTCGGATACCCTCTTCTAGGCGTATGTATAAATGCACTTGCCGCGTGGTAGTGGTTTTTTCCAGCTGAGCAGTTCAAGTGATGTACTACCACACGGGTATCACTTGGTGGTAAAAGATAAGCAGGTTCTCAGCAACGACGTGCATGATCGCTGCCTTACCCCTCACCAGTAGAATATAACTAACTTACACGTAATGTCAATTCTAACTCCCCCAGCCTCAAGTATTTATCAGACGATCGACACACAGATTGACATGTTTTGCACGTCAATTGTCAGTTCCGCCGTGGAGATGTCAAGTCGAATTCTCAATACTTGCTATCGAGAAATGCCCAGTCTTTCAGGAAGTGAAGGCTATCGTATTGTGTAACGCTTCTTAAAACAGAGCACGAAGTTATCTAACATCGCACGTAAAGTCCTTGGCCTTTACGGAGTCTAGCTCGAGGCTGGTAGTCGGTCCGCAGGCCATCGCAATGTTCCAGTCTCCAGAACGGATAAGATTTTGAAGTTACATTATCAAGTGCCAGTCCAGCTTCACGCATTGCGAGAACTGATATCATTTTACGATTCCAGAATGACCGGCAAAAGGTAGGTTCATCCGAAAGAAGGAGAAAAGCGACGGTATATCCACAGTCGGTCGTCATGTCTTTCACCAAATCCTTTCGCCATATGTCCTTCAGCGTCATCCAAACGCCGGGGCAATAACGCGATCTCTGTCAAGGCCTGACTTTCCAGGACTGGTCTTAATGTCTTGGCCTACGCAAACGCATTGGCCTCCAACACTCTTAGATGGAATAGCAAAAGGGTACCCAGTTCAGGGTCGCTAATTGACAGTTGCAGTCCATTCGTAGTAGCCATGTTCCTCGTCTCGTGGAGCAACAAGAACTATAGGGAAGAGCACAAATTCCTCACTAATTCACCAGCACATACCATCAAATCTAGAGCTCGCTGGACCAATTATCCCATAGTCTGGGGCTTTACCCCAGGAACGATCTAACAAGAGCGTGGGGACGAGATCTTCATCCTACCATCTGCTTCACATAACGGCCCTGTGGCATGTGGTCCAACGCCAGGTTTAGTAATTTCTCAACGTCACTTATCAACCCCTCGCACTACCTCTTATCTATCCCCAGAATCTCCATCCGCATTTCTCCAGGTTTTAGATCTCGACGGGTTGTAACCCCTGCGTAGAACAGTCGGCGCGAGGCTAAATCATCCCGCATCACCAGTCACATCTATGGGGAAGTGTTCTTTTTCTAGAGAGAACGCTGAGTTCCAGGAACGGGCTGCTCGTGGTTTGGCTGTGTGGCGATGGAGAGAGCGTTGGTGGATCTGATGACGGGGAGATGCTCCATGTGACGTCGGAGCTGATGCCGAACCCCTAGGGGGAGAAAAACCGGCAAAGACGGATTCACTCGGTTTACAAAGCCGGACCGACCGAAATACCACGGTTACAGGATTCGTGCCTGCAAATCATCGGCCTTCGCAGTAGAGCTCATAGTCAAGCCCATGGGTGATGCGTCGGTCATGGGCAATTGCTACAGTCACGCGTCATGTGTGAAAACCGAAAAACTGACAACCTAGAACTCCACACTAGAGCTCCAAAGCTGTCCCTGGATACGCCCTTGCAGTATCCGCTCGATAGAACACTCTGGATGGAGCTCTGTGAAAAGGATTTGCGGCGGGTGCCCCTGATTGGGCCTGGGACCAGGGCAAAGGGACCACGGAGCAACGTCGCAGCTGGAGTGGGCTTGTTCCAACTTCACATGAACGTCCAACTGCCGAGTTGGCACAAGAAGCGAGAAGACGATGGGTGGCATCTTCCGACACCACACGCACATCGATCTGTAAGGAAGCACCGGTCTTGCCTGCAGCACGTGGATCTCTTGACACATTACGCCGAAGATGTTTCGTGATGCTCGCTGGCAGTCTTTCGGTTTTTAGGGAATATTTTACGACAGGCGGTTGGACCATATGACAGGTCTTCCACCGTGGTCTGTCTTTGATGGTGCCGAGGAACATGTCATCCGCACGGACGTCGCCGCCATGGTCGCGCAATGACAGGAGCAGGGCCTATCAAGGAAAGTTTGGGCACATGACGCACCGTTATTGACGGGGAGGCGGTCGGCATATAGCGTAACCGCCAGGGTGAGGATCCGTTCTGGCCCGCTGAGAGCCGATGGCAATGCGTATGGTACCCGACCGGCGAGGTGTTCGTTTCGCCATCCCTGGCGGGCAATGGCAAGCGAGAAGAGGGTTGATCCGACGTGGGCTAGACCGACGCGGCACCGCATCCCGAGTCAGCATCGCTAGCCCCCGTCTGTCGAGCTGACGACGGGCTGGACTCAAACCATACCGGATGTTTAATTACACGGAGGACGAACGCAACGATTTGCGTGTGCTTGGTGGCTGTCGATCTGCCTGCGGGAAGCATGCAAGGGGATGTGCTAGCAAGCGAACAGCTGTGGGCCATCCCGGAGCCTGCATTCCCGCTTGTTCAACTTCATGTAAGTCAGGTCGGGCTGAGTCGGAGAGGGGACTCGCCCTGGAGCTAATAGTCCGTATGCCATGCCAAGATGTTAAGCATAAACATCAACGTCTCAGACATAGAGAGAACTCTGCGCCCTCACCCGGCCGCATCGAGATTCACCGCTGGGCTCCGGGACATGATTTGATGCAAGGCCGTGGGATTACCGTGGGCGGAATGGAGCAAGCCCACTCAGCTCAAAAGTCTCTGCCAGTGCCTGGTTGAAAACTGCTGTCAAAGAGGATTCTATGAGATAATTATAGCGTAAACGTGGCCAGCGTAAACGTGGCCCGCGCACCGGTCGTGATGCGGCTCAAAAAAGATGGCGTTGGACCCACGCACCAGGAGCTGAAGCACAGTGAAAAAATGGTCGATTTATAAACCGACACCCATCGCCATGTACTTTGTGACGGAAGCGGCTGCAAGTACGTGCTTTATTGGTTGTTAGTGGCGACAGTCCGTCACTCCGTGTCTCCAAAGCTATCCTCCTACGGGTTCGAGTCTATTGGGGGGTGACGGAGCATGGCGAGGTAAATGGCGATTCTGACGACTTCACTCACAAATTGTGTCAGGTCTCTCAATGGAGCAATTGGGTACAAAGCCAGCCATTCGGAAACGGGGAATGCGCCTGGGCATGGAGGATCTAGCCCCCATGGCCACGTTGCGCAGACTTGGGCATTGATTGCACCATCGGTCAAGGACGGCTTCGCAAACGGCGACGAGGGCGTGCTAACTCCAGCACCAGCGCCAGCCAGCATCTCGCGACAGGGCTGAGCTGGGTGTTCCCGACCGAGATGAGATGTGGCTCGTGGTGGCAGGCCGCCGATTGTTTGGGTAGGCGCTGGCGCTGGTGGCTCGCGAGACCGGGGTGTGCTCAGGCACACAGGGTCAATATGTTACGTATTAGACCGCACCGGAGGGCTAGGGGCCTTGCAAACCCTGAGAGCCGCAGCCATGAGGCTCACTTTACCTTGATTCGGTCTGTGCCAAGAAGGCGACTCGGTCACGGCGTGGGCAAGCTCGGCTGTTGGTACTTTGTCCAGGCCTCGATTCGGTTCCGGTTTCGAACTAACCCTGGGTGTGTGGCTTTGAGGGCGTGCGATATACTACATAGAATCATGGAGTCAAAGAGAACTCAGTGGCTGGGCTCCACCTTCAACCGCCCATGACTTGGACTTCGAGAAAGAATCTTTGATGATGGAATGATGAGATGGCTGCGAGGCTTCGGGCGGAGAATCCTTGTTTCTTCGTACCCGCACAAACCCACCACTCGCAAGATTCGCGGGGCGAGTGAACAAGGCAACTTTGTGTTCAAGTAGAACAGCGTGACGTCGAACATGGTGCGGGAAGGCGGATCGCGGCTGGATCTGGATCGGCGCGCGATGGTGGCAAAAGCATTCAGGCAAATATGAATATTCTGGAAACTTGCCCGATGGAGGAATCTAGGCTGCCTGAAATTTTGCGAAGACACTAGAAAGCTTCTAGAGATTGAAGTCGATGTGGTGAGGTCATACAGGCGACAATGTTGGAGTGATGATCCAAATCCAAGCCCGAAGCAATAGGGTAGGTCGTGGATGGATGGATGACTTACACGAGACATCGCAGTGCGATCATCGTGAGTGTGTAGTGTAGCTGAAGCGGGGGCTAGCTGCCATGCGTCTAACCGGCCTGGTCTCAACTGTGCATTAATTCAATGGCCATCCAGAAGAGAATGAGCACAAAGGCACGTGTTGGAGCCAACGAGGGAATTGGTGAGCTCCTTCAAGGTGAGGCGGAACCGTCGTGGTCAAACACCTGATACTAGACCAACATACGAATGCTGCAGTTGGTTGGTCGTCAGGATGCGGCAACCAGATAAAAATGCCCCCATCGTGACATCGGGGATGGATGTATTACGTCTCACGATGGTCGCACTGTGACAGATGGCACCGGTGGTGTTGAAAAGTACTAATTACTGTTTGCAGTGCTGCCTTCCATGTTGAAGCATACACGCGCCATAGATGCTGCGATGGTGAAAGGGGGCGTGCGGTGAGATCGATGCACGTGGAGTTTAATAAGCCAGGAACCTGGGACCCGTTCGAGAGTCGAGGCCCGAGGTCAGAGTCAAAGTCATGGCCTAATTCAGAGATTTTCCCAGGATGGCCGGCGGCCAACTGGCGGATCCCAGGGCGTGCTCTGAGTGTTTGGAGCTTCAGGAGCAAGCTTTCCCATTCCCAGATTTGCAAAGTTGACGGAGCCACCAGGGGTCCAGTTCAGCCACGCGGGAGCTCGATCCAGCTTAGAACGGACCAGCGACTTTGTGACTTTTTGAAAAATTTTCAGGTCCTGTCGTCAGTGCAAAATGCGAAAAAAGACCCCACCTACTGCAGGGAATCCGAGGCTGGGCGGGTTAGGGCACGGACGGGCTCCTAACGGTCCAGGTGACCCCGTTGAAAATGGAACAGACCAAGTGTCTGACGTCTGACAAAAAAGAACGAGGGCGCACCGTTTCTAGCGGTGGAGCTATTTCGTGGGACCGGCAGGGAATTCGACAGCACAGGAAGGGTAAATGGCGGGTGCGCGGCTGTGAAGGGTTTTTTTCTTCTTCTTTTCTTTGTGTTTCTTCCCCTCCTCTTTAGCGGGGCCGGTCCCGGAGTGAGTGGCTGGAGGGTAGCTTAAGTAAGTTGTCTAGGGAAAAGGTGACGAAGCTGGGCAAACAGGAGACGAAGGCGGGACAGCATCCCGTGATGCATCATCTGCATCAGAAGCGGAGAGGACGACAAGGCGGAATTGAGGGGAACTGGCGTGGCTTGAAATGAGGGGTGGTCGACTGCACATGATTTGGTGAAATGCCCAGTTGGGAAAGGGACGACGCCCGGGATTTCTTACTGCATCTTGTCACTCTGCGATGCTGCTTTTGAAAGTCACACGCGAGCATGCAGTGTCGTTGATGATGAAGGCCCATTGACGCTGAGGCGCTTGTTGCGTTGCGCGTCTGCCCCTCTTGTCACTTGTACCCACGGTTCTCCAAGTTGGCTGCGTTTGACAGTTTGGACATCCCTGACGCCTCTTTCTCCCAACCATGGCACAGAACGTGCTTGGCTTGCATGAGCACGGCATCGATCGCCGGGTTGCAGACGTCCGGTCTTGCAAAGTTCCTCGTCAAGCTTTCCCAGCCGACAAATGGGCAAAACGTCGTAGACAGCACACACGTACGCTGTTTCTGCAGCGAGCTGCACGAAAGAGCATCTTGTCATCAGCAGCACGAGGAGGAGCTCCATCACCAACTGCGGCAGTCTTGCAATAAACTCGCAGCATCGGCACATTGGAGCTCCAAAGCGGAACCCTCCCCCCTGGCCCCTGTGTGGTGCGTGCCCGGAACAGGTATCAATGCACACAGCGATGATGGGACGAACGTGAGAGTGCTGTAATGCTACAGTCGGCAATAAGCAGCATGCGTGTGTACCAGATTCCAGGCAATTGGTTCCGAGTTTCCTCTTCTCTCTCTTTCTTCCCCTCGCTTTGCCTATTCTAAGCCGGCCATGTCCGCATTGCTATGCCGGGCCAGGCTATTTTTCCCCAATCGGTGGACCAGCTTCGTCTCCATCGGCCGAGAGTCTGAAATGGGCCCATTCACGGCTTCCTCCAGGCTCCCGATCCAGCAGAGGTACTCTCCCGTCTCACTCTCTCTTATACTTTCGGTGAGTTTTCGAAGTAACGGACCCCGCCGGTTCCAGGCCATTTCAGTGGGATGTTCAGAACCTCATGGGCCCAAGGATCCATGATTTTCGGGTTTCCCCTTCTTCATTCTCGAATTCCCCTCGCCCCGCACAGTAGCTACCCCCCCTTGTTTGTTCGCTGGATCGTTGCTCAGGTGGTTCATGTTCTCTCTTCTCGCCCACAGGGGGGGGGGACGGAGGTGCAGGGCAGCACACCTGACGGGACTGGATGCTACAGGGCTCTCGCGAAAGGCTCTACTTCGTAACTACTTGGAGGGCGTGGTCGGGCGTGTCAGGGCACAACGGCTCATACATCATATCACTGAAGGAAGGGGAACGGGAAGGGGGGTGTGAAGGGCTTCCGACCGGAGTAGAACCCGTACGGCAGATGGAAAGGTGCGTGATGGACGTCGAGCGTTGCAGCTTGGCTTGCTTGCAAGGCGGTTGCGGTTTGTCGTTGGTGTACATAGTAGCAAGGCTGCTGGCTGCTGGCTGCTGGCTGTACTTGGGTGACAGCTGGGAGTGTGTGTGTCTCTCTCCGCGCCGAAGAGCCGTGTTGCGACCTGTTGGAGGAGTCCCAAGTTGCCAGTGGCGTCTCAGCTGGTGTAAAGCCACTGGCCAACGGCGAGCCGGTGTAACCAGATTAGCCTCTGCCGCGATGTGATGGCTGCCATCAAAGATCCCATCTCCGCGGCGGAGCATCCAAGACACTGACTCTCCCTCCCGTCCCTTCCATCCGTCCAGCGTAGAACGATCCAGGCGAAAAATGATGGTCTGCAGCCTTTTAGAGGCATGGCGGGCTTTCTTCCCTCCTGCTAGCCTAGCCCATCAACTCCTAGGCTGTCCGTTCCCGCCCAGCCAAGTGCGCGCCACCGCAAAGCACCCTTCAGTTAGCTCTGCCGCACCGCACCAGGCGTCATGTGTGAGGTGCTCCATGCCACATCAGATCACCCTTTTTTTCTTTCTTTTTTTTTTTCTTTTTTTCGCACGTTCCGGCTTCCGAGACCCCGCTACCGGGTACGTAAGTACACGGGAATTAAGGGCCCCGCGCCCTACGAGACTCTCCCTTCCCGGCCCGGTTGCAAGTTGGCCGCATTGCCTGCTGTGAGTGGTGGATGCACCACTCACGGGCAGATGACCTCCCTACCTCCCCAAGCTGCAACAACTTGACTAACAACCGCCTCGAGAAAGTCAAATGGGTTTTCGTACCGGAAGGTGGAATGTGGCAATTGCACGTTCTGCATGGCCTCATTATCCAATTCATCCAAACCTGCTCATTTCCTCCCGCTTGGGTGCTGGACTCCCAGTACGGGGCCGGGTCACAAAGTCGACACGAGTCAACTCCTCCCTTTCAGTTTCACACACGGGAATTTAACACGATCCACGATACTCCGTACATCCACGATCTCTGCAGCCAGCCAAGATCCTTTCCCAATGGGCCCCACCCGCAGATGGCCGTCGCCAGGACATCCATGGGATCATGGTCCCTTCGTACTGCGCTGGAGTGGCACTTGTCTGCTAATTAGTAGTGTAATAATTCGTATACTTCCCCGCTGGCCGCTCGTCGGACCCTGTTGGCAGCCAGTCGTCTAGGCCACACGCCCAAGGTGCGTCTCCACATGACGCTCAGTCATCAGTCGTCTCTCTTCCTCTCTTGGCCAAACCATCTCGTCACGTTTCCCGCCGATGAAGCCAAAGGGCCCCTCGATGCGTCCACCCCCGTGGGCCATGCGCCCACTTACGGCACACCTACACCTTGGGGTACCCGCTCGCACACCACCCAGCAGCGCACACCGTCACCTAGCAGGTAGTTTCCGTCCCGTACGACAGTACTATGTATGTTACTTCGTACAGTACAGCGACCGATCGGTGATCACACACCCGTCCCCTTCCCTTTGCGCAATGCCGCCAAAGTTGCAGTCAGGCGGGAGCCGCTGTCAGTGGATGCGGCTGGGCGCTGCCCACAAGAGGGCGCCACTGAACAAGCTCGTCATGGCATCGCGTTGCTCGCTATGACACATCGTTTACCCCCCCGCCGGCGCAGGAGGCTCGTCGCCGCGAGTCGAAGTGTTTACTCCTGCGAGAAGGGCTCCGAGCTCATAAGGAGCCCGACATCTCTCTCCCCATCTCCATGATTCCTGATCTCCTCCTTGAAAAAGAAGATCATCCAGCTTTCCCCAGACTTTGAGAGGCCTTCGAGAACATCTGCAACCACCCTTCTTCCCCAGACCGCCCTATAGCTTCCTTGCATATTCTTTTTTGCCACTCTTGACTTACACCATCCTCACGACTACGCCCACAGCTCCTCGACTTACAAGAGACAATTGAACTCTGCCTCAGATATCTCCTCGTCTGCTAGTCGCTCGCTTCATCCCCTTCGAGACCAGAAACAAAAACAATAGGTTGCTTGTACCTGAACGGGACAAGAAGAAGGCGACAGAAAGAAAAAAAAAGAAAGAAAGAAGAAAATTTGCCTAGGACCGGACCCCTCCCCCCCTGCATTCGACTCTCCGAATCCCGCAGACTTGTCCAGTCTAAAAGAACGAAGAACGAGGCCGATCGACCCTAGCACGGCCAAGCTTCCATCTGCCTTGAACGAGTTAGCTCGCCTGGACGCCATTCCATCGTCATCGTCGTTTTGTTGGCGCCGCCTGCAGCCGCTGCATCTCCGTGTGTCAGCCGACCACCGCCAGCATCGGCACCAGACCAGCGCGCATATCCTGGTTGTTTAAGCCGGATATTACCACCCGTTCGCATCATCAAGTCAGCGACGCCGGCGTCGTCTGTCCCTTGACTCCCATTGCGTCTTGGCCCTTCGCTTACACAGAAACCGGCCTCCCACTTATACAAATCAACGCCCTTTCCCCCACCCGCCAGGCTCACAACTGAAGCTAAAGAGAAAACCTCCACCAAATCGCCCACCATGCCCCACCGCGTGGCCAACTTCCTTCGCACATCCTCTGGCAACATTGCGCAGATCAAGAAGGTTGCCATCTCTCGATCCCGCACCACCAGCCCCTACACGTCTGATGGCGAGGACCAGCCCAATGCACTGTCCGTGAAGATGCCCGACCTCGTCGACGGTGTCAAGAAGCACCACCGCATCTCCCTGCCCTTTGGCAAGTCCTCCAAGGACCACCACCCCTCGCCCGTCTCGCTGGGATGGAGTGTCGAGAGCCCGCCCGTTGTCTTCCACGGCAACGCCGACGAGAGCACCGGCGCCCTGATCACCGGCCAGATGTTCCTCGACGTCCGTGACGACTTTGTCGAGATTGGCACCTTTACCGCCGCTCTCCGCCTGCACGTTATCCAGAAGCGTCCCTACCAAGGCCACTGCACCGACTGCCAGAACCAGTACACTGAGCTGCAAAGCTGGAAGTTCATCGCAAAGCCCACTGCTCTACGACGAGGCCGCCACACCTTCCCCTTCTCTATCCTCCTCGACGGCCACCTCCCCGCCTCCATGGACACTCCTCTCGTGGCTATCATGTACGAGTTCAACGCTGACGCTCTCGTCACCAAGAGCTCGTGCTCGCATACGGGCTCCTGCGCCCCGATCCGCTTCGAGAAGACCTTCGCAGTGAAGCGATCTCTTCCCGAGCATGATCTCCCCCACCACTCTGTCCGCGTCTTCCCCCCGACCAACATCAAGGCCAGCGCCCACTACAGCTCCATCATCCACCCTACCGGCACGAACAAGGTGTCTCTCCGCCTCGACGGCCTGGTAACCCCCAACGAGAAGGCCAAGACCATTGACTTCTGGCGGCTCAAGAAGGTCACCTGGCGACTCGAGGAGACCATCAAGACGGTGGCCCCCGCCTGCGGGCGACACTCTCCCGCTGTGAACGTGACCGACGCCGACAAGAAGGGTCTGACCCGCACCGAGGTTCGTCTCCTGGGCGAGAAGCACCTCCACGAAGGCTGGAAGTCGGACTTTAGCGGCTCCGACGGTAACGTCGAGATGGAGTTTGAGTACTTTGCCAACCAGTACAAGTCGCACACCCGCGAGCTCAAGTACGCCTGCGACACCAAGGCCCAGGACGGCACCGAGGTCACGCACTCGCTCCTCATCGAACTAGTCGTGTCCAGAGAGTACGCACCCGAGGGTAAGCCTCACATGGCGACACAGACGGGCACCGGCCGCATCTTGCGAATGCACTACGGCGTCGTCATGACGGATCACGCTGGCATGGGTGTTAGCTGGGACAACGAGGCCCCTCCCGTCTACCAGGACGTTCCTCCTAGCCCTCCAGCTTACCCAACCGCGGAGCCCCCGATCGAGTACGAGAGCCTGGAGCCCCTTGATGCCCACCGCCTCAGCCTGGAGCCTGCGGATCGAGAATCTGGAGAGCTCCCTCGACGGGCATCGGCATGAACCTACCGAAGTCTAGTCTTATCACCATCTCCTCCTCCTCATCCTCCTCATCCTCCTCATCCTCCTCCCTTCTTACCTTCCTCTCTTCTTACCCGGACATAATATTTTACACCATGCATGAGAGACGCGGCGCCTTTTTTGGAATTATGATTTACAACAAATATACCCCACCAGCGTTGATCGGAAGAGAACGGGTCTTTCTGCTATTACAAAGGAACGGGAACTACAGGACATTCCTGGGGAAACGAAGCACACAAAAAAAAATCATGATGGGAATAATCGTGAATGGGAGGGAATCCCAAAGACGAAAGACATGCTGGCTGGGTTGATGAAAAAAGGGACGCCCAAAGCGTGTGAGAGAAAGCAAAACGAAGCAGCAAGGAAGCAAGCTATTAGAGCCCATCTTGGCGAGGAAAGCCAAGAACAAAGCGGCATAATTGCAGATAGTCCAAAAAAACATGTGAATACAAAAACACACAAATAAGCTAATACATCTCGAGTCCCATGACCAGTGCCACCGTGACAACCACGACATGACCAGCGCCACCTCCAGGAAAACCACCAGCGGAGTGCCAAGACCGCATCGCCAAGCGGGAGACAACAATGACGAGAAGCGCTGTTGCGCGCGCGCCCATGAACAGCGCCAACCAGAGTTGGCGCAGGGCGGCATCACCACACCCTCAGCGCGCCGAGAAGGTGTCGCCAAGTGGCTTCACCACAGGACGGGGGCGTCTGGGGCCGCGCTGTAACGAATTTCGCGGGGCAGGGCGGGGGAATTGGATGGATGGATGGATGGATTTTGTGGTGTGTGGTGTGGTATCATAGGCCAATTCCGATGAAGCCCTGGGAATAGCGTCTGGCTCGGCGACCTCCGCTATCGGATGCTAGGTAGACTACAGTATTGAGCCCAACTTATTAAGCGCGGGGAACATGTGATGCCATTGAACGACAGGGCGGACTTTCGGTGTTGAGAGTCCGAACGCCAGCGAAAGGGTCCGGGTGTAATGCAGTGTACACATCCGTAGTAGCGTTGAGTTAGTGGATGGAGCACTAGAGGCAGAATTGGTAGGCATTGTGATTACAGTGCGGTTTCTCCAGGATGCCAATTCCCGAATGTCCGTTGCCGAATGTCCATGTCTTACTTAGGTCAACACTCCAGAAGAGGAAAGCCAAATGAGAGACGGGAAAAGGGCGTGGAAGACTAGCTGTCGTTATCTCGTCTCTCTCACACCCTCTGCCATTCCCTTCCCTTCCCTTCCCTTCCCTTCCCTTCCCTT
>QGQB01000023.1:0-305674 GCA_003385265.1 Neonectria hederae
GTGGCGGGGTGGGGGGGGGGGTCCTGTCTATCAGGGACGCATCGTCGAGAAGCTCTTTAGAGACTCTTGATAGATGGTTGCTATAGGCAGCACCTATTACACCAAGAGCTATCAGGCTACAACAAGGGAATAGTCTCCCCTCCCGGATCCAATGTCCCGTCAGAATGCACGTCTTCAACAAAACAAAGAGGGACATTTAATCATTGACCACTCCTCTGGTTCCTTCAAGCGTACGATAGTTAACTACATGGCCCTGTAGCTTTCTTTCTAGGAAGCCATCTCGGCTCAACTAAGGTAATGTGCATTTTAGACAGCAAAATGCATGACTGTTTAAATATTTATGCAGGTTTAAGTATTAGGCAGCAATGTGTTGATACACTTCTGTCAACGTTAATCAAGAAAGTACCGCATCTTGCTAGTATTATCCGCCTTGGTTCCTGCCAGTAGACAAGCAACTCATGGGTCTTCGTATTATACGAGACAAGATAAAGTAGGTCTATTAAAACCGACACCTGGACTGCAGTGGCAAGTTTTCTTTAAGGGGCATCTTCTTTGAAGACAACTCCGTCTGGTTCCTCTCGCATCAGCAAGTGACCCACCAAATTGATTGACCCAACCATAGCTGTAGAGAATTTTAGAGCATATAGAAATAAAGATTAGGCCGGTGTGATAATTGACTGCTAGCAAGATTTGGACAAATGGTCGCGTCGACGGCCACGTAACCCATATCAACGTCCTATGCATCCAAGAATGCTCTCTGAGTACGCCCCTCTTGGATATCCTATTCGGAACTCAGGGACCTGTCAATTCCTTCCCAAAATTCACACCTCTCAAACTGAGATTCTCCAACAGACTCCATGTGCAAGTTGTCAAGCTCGATCAGCAACTTTGATCGCGATTCGCTCCACGGATGCCACTCTGGCGCTTCACCACTCCGGTAAGGGTTCGGTGACAATGTGCGCACAAAGGATATCCAATAATCCATGAATACGGGTACAAGCGGCGCATTATAGGTGTAAAAGCTCTCCGGTGCTGTATATCGGCCTGGGTTGTTCGTGTTGTCGGGGCCAAAGATGGCGCCCTCTTCATAACCGTGAGGGGTTCCAAAACCGATGGAAGCGTAGAAGTCGTCGTAGATGTGGTTACGATAGGACCAAGCCGGTTCAGCATCTGCGTTTCGAATGGCTTCGAGGATGGAGATGGCTGGGCAGATGAGGGTTGCTTCGCCGTAGGCTTGCTCAACAGACGGGAAATAGGGTGCGTTGGGGGGCGCGGGGTCCATGAGAGGATAATACTCGGCAATCATTGCATCGTCGTCGTTTGTTAAGCGAGGATAATTGTCGTTCATGAAGGTTATAACTTCTTGGGCCGTGGAGGCTTGGGGGACGAAGAAGACACCCTCTATTGCAGTAGGTTAGCAAACGAGTTGGGGCTGAATTCTTAAAGTCTCCCAAGACTAACCGTTCTGATTATTGCCAATAATCATGGGAACCTTGGTGAACTCCCCGCGGGCGAACAGTTCCAGAGGCTCGTCGGGGATGAGGTCTCCATCAATGACTGGAACCCAGTACCAAAACGGCGCTCCGCTTGATTCGGGGAATGGGCTCGGTACACTTGCCTCCTGGGTTGCGTTCGTATCTTTGCCACGAAGGCAAATCATCTCTTCTTCGGCACTGCCACTAGCACAGCCCAGCTGCTCAACGAAACGGTGGTACTGCCATTCTAACTCAGTCTTCCGGGGCTGTTGGGGGATGAATACAGACTCCATTATACCACCGGCGAAGAGCCTTGCAGTCGCCGGTTGCGGTGAGATGAGGTGCAGTGCGACGGAGCCGGCACCGGCTGAGCTGCCGTGGATCACGACGTGCTCCGGATCACCCCCGAACTAGAGCACGTCAACAGCATGCACATAGTAGGGATTGACGACTCTTACCCTGGAAATATTTTCCTGGACCCATTGAAGTAGAGCAAGCTGGTCGCGAAGACCGTTGTTCAGGTCTCCATGCGCTTCGACAGCTTTACCTGCAAAGAAGCCATATACGCCGACACGGTAGTTGAAGTTTACTTGGATAATGTTGTGGCCCGACATCTCGACCACCTCGGAGCCGTTGTAATTAGGGCTCCAATTCTGGTTATATCCTGCAGAATAACGTGAGCAAGGCGTCTTCACTGGTGGCCTGGGAAGACAGCTAGTCCTACCTCCGCCTTGAATAAAAACCCAGACTGGTAACTTTGACTTGCGTGTAGCATTGGTAGGCTTCCATACGTTGACGTAAAGACAGTCCTCGCCGACTCCAGGTGCTTCTTTCTCGCCGGTTCCGATACAGAAGTTCTTGAACTAGAGCATGGTCAGTGTCTCTTGTTGCTCGATTGCCGATTTTAGACAGAGTGGCTTATTACTTCTTGGGCTAGTTGAATCCCTTGCTGTTCTGGCGGTGCTGGGGCTCGCCATCGAAGGTCTCCCACAGGCGCTGCGGCATACCTCATGCCAATAAACTGGTCCACGCCATTTCTAAGGGATTTGCCAACATAGGTAGCGTAGTCCAATTCGATTCGAGGTCCGTTCAGGGGGCGATTTGAGACGGTCATGACGGCTGGGAGGTTTACAAGCAGGCCAACAACGGCCAAGAGGGTCTTTGTAGGGAACATGGTCGCGGTAGATGGTCCACAGCCTCAGGTTTCTCGATGACATGTCCCCTCTCTGAGTGCGAGTTGCCATGATTTTATGGTTAAATGTTGCTTGTTGTATTTCCCGACCCCAGCCTAGGAACGTACAGTATCTACGGAACGCCAGTCTTATCTCTAGAAACAAGAAGGTTGCCAGCAGCAATGCCCTCCTCCGACACAGTCAGTAACGAGGAAGACCCAACTCAGGAGCTATGTAGATGCCTGTGCTGGTGGAGATGGAGGTGGCCATGGGCGTCCCTTTTGACCGGCTCCGACGAGCTGTCCTCCGGACACGGCAAGCTTGGGGAGAAGGTGGAGTTAATCTCCCCAATTCTGATGTTGCTGAAAGTAACCTCCGGGCTTGGTTCGACTTTGAGGATCGAGTTAGGGCTGCCCTCAGTGGCATTGCATGGCCCACTGTTGTCTTGGTCAAGCCACTTCATGTGGCTTGTCTCATCCCACCACAGGCTCATAACCAGCACCATCCCGCGGCTCATTGCCTCACCCATGCTCTTCATGCCACCGATTCTCATGAATTCATTGGCGCCTGATGCTGCACAGTATTCGTCATTCATGAAGTTGATCTTCGGTGGCCCGGTGATGTTGACAACGGCGCTCTGGATAATCTCGTTATCCTGCACATAATGTCGGTGCAGCTCCTTGAGGTTACCGGACTTGTCGGAGACGAACTGGGAAACGACGGTGAATTTCCTAGTAGTGTCTACTTTGAATGTGTCGCCACGCCCATAATATCCGGTATTGTTGAGGCGGTTGGGGTTCCACCCACAGCCGGGCTTGTCGCATACACCCGAGCTGCCGCACTCATCACCAACACATTGATAGAGACCGGTCTGATTGCATGGGTGAGGCGCCATAAGCGTGGCCCGAGAGTTTGACTCCCAGATGTCAAGCTCGCCGCAGCAGGAGCCTCGACCGTCAACATTGCCCTTCGTCGTTTTAGTCATGTATTCATCAAGAACGACCGAACACCACTTACCACTCCATTGATAAACGGGGTGACGGAGCACTGCGCATCACAGTACCCGGTACCGTAGTAGGCCCCGGCCTTGTTGAGAGGGTTCAGGCTTTTGCCGCCGTCTTGCTGCATCTCGGAAAGATACAGCGCGCTGTTCATGCCGCAGGGCACCTTTGTCATTTCGACATCGAAACTCAATTCGCCACCGGTAAGCTGCAAGAGCTCATACTTTTGTTCGTTCTCTTCCAACAGGTAGACTCGAGGAGAGACCGTGGAACCGCGGTACTGGTGCTGGAGGTGAAGCTCGGAGCCGGATGTGCTGATGCCTCTGACGGTATAGTCGGGGACTCCCTCGATGATGCAGTTCTTGGCGCACGATGCTGCGTCAGGACAAGCCGTGGCGTTGGGAGTGTTTCCAAACGAGCCACAGTCAAAGCTGTTGGTAACCTGGTGAATAGGGTGCTGACTTGACTCGACAACAACGTAGTTTGTATGCTTCTTGCAGCCGCCAAGCACAGTGCATCGAAACGTATCCAGCTTAGGGTGCACCTCGGTAGCGTTGCCTGGGGTTTGTCCCGCCGCGAGTCGGGTGACCAAGCTCAGGGCCAAAAAGGTAAGAAGAGCCATTTCGAGCTGCTAAATGCTCACCGGTTCGTCCGATGAAAAGGGATTGTTGTGCAAGAGAGTGTGGTTGACAAGCAGAGGATTCTAGCTATGAGAATACTTAGATTATATACCATTCTCAAGGGAAGCTTCAACTATGAAGATGACAATGTACCTGAAACGCTCGAACGGTGCTATTCGCTTAGCACTTACGCTAGAATCAAGATCAATTAAACTGTGTATGAAGCGACCCAATTCAGTTGAGGGGTCTAGGAACGATCTTAGCATCGAGAAACCTTATTAAAATTACTCCTGCCGAAGCAGGGGTAGTCCTATCGTCCCCCACAAATGAAGCTTCCGGTAAGTTTCGTAACCGGCAATTCAGCCTACGTGAGCGCCCAACGCGAACATCTCCAGGCAGTGCGAGACTTGTACGCTGCCCGAAATCCCGCTTGCTCTGCAAGGAATCCACCAACTGTCATGAATGCGCCACGCTGTTTGCTACATACGACCAGTAATGTAGCATTTGTAGCAGAGAGTATTTCTACCGCCATGTCATAGCTCGGGTGAACGTTTCACGTTATTGTCTAAGTACATTGAAGTATGCAATGGCGAGTTTGAATCTTCGATATCGTATCGGCTAGGATTGTGGTGGTGCAAGATCGCCTCTTTCCGGGACCTCCGGTGCGTACTCCACAATTAGTACCACGCTAATAACCTTATTATGCCGCAGCTTGACTCGGTCTATGGTAGTTAATCAAGTTGTGTCGCGCCCGGCTGAAGTGGAGAGTTTACTCCATGTCTTTGGCATTCAGGGGGACATGGGATTTAATCCAATCAGGGAGATCATGTCGGGGACAGGGGTACCAGTCGGTCAGGGAGGGGTGGGCCACATTATCATATTTCGTAAACCTCCGGCACATTGGATGTCAAGCTAGGTCGGCGGAAATTGGAGTTGTAGAAGCTTTCAATTTCTAACTACTACGTCAGTGAGGGTCTGTAGACCATGGCTTTAATTCCTCGCTGCTGCTAACCTAAACCTTCTGAAGATTTGATTAAGCCCTCTTTGAAATGACATGGAAGGAGCCAAAAAAAACCATGAAAACTGTTTGAGCAAAGGTGTGGACTGAAACGGGAGATCATATTATCCAACTTTTATTTGACCTACCTCGCTCGCACAAACCCACGGTCAGCAATGCTCGCATCCCCACTCCATTATATGCGTTCCAGAATAGAACTAGAATTTTATTGTAGTAAAATTATATCTTGGTATGAGCCTCATAGTTGAATAATACTACTATTAGCCTAGCCTGACATTTGGGAGGGCGCTTTTATCCCCCAATGGTAAAAGACGTCTCAACGGCCACATTAACACCTTGCACGAATCCCACCAGATTCGTGTTGAATCCATCATGGTCCAGAATGCCCGCAAACCAATCCGGCTGAAGGTGTGCACCCGAGATATGTACCACCTGGTGCCTGAGCAATCTGGGCCGAGACACAGCAGAGCATTGTCCCCATGCAAGTGCCCCGCGCATCAGGACACGATCCCTGGGTGACATGTGAGGCGATAGGGCAGGTACCGGACCTGTATCCACGTGCAGCGTAGTTGAATTCAATCGGAAAGATGTCGTGTCGGTCTAACCACGAGAGAGTAGCCCGGTGCCGACGAAGAGGGCGTCTTCATGATTGACCTGCAGCGCCGTCGCGACCTGTGGTGATGAGAGCTGTTGACACCAGAAACACCGTCATGTTTGGCTCGAAGTTGAAGGCCTGGCAGGGAGACGACAGAGCCGATCATGGTTAGAGCACGTTGCAAGCGGAGCACAACGATGAGCAGAATGGGCAGGCGGCCATTCAAGCCGTAGAACGGAGCCTGGTAGTCTTTGTAATTTTTGTTCAAGGGCCAGACATTGGGTGTTATCAGGTACATTATCAGATGCGCTATTGAATAAGGCCAAAAAAAAAAGGTAAACTAGAAATATTGTTAGATGGGGTGCGGGAAAGCGGCTGAGATAAAGGCCATACAAAGTCTCCGATCCAGCCAACTACATGTCAACCGAAAGTGCCATGTTCTGTTTGCTAGCCTCGCTCTTGGCAGTTGCGCACATGGTCAGCCCTGAGGGTTGAGCCTCTAAAAATACCACCTGAATCACCTAACCTTTCTTCTAGCGTAAAGGCTGAGGCTACGCCAAGATGGAGAAAAAAAAGTCGGGATGATTAATATTTTGAAGTGTGGCTTCGTGCCATCCGGCCGTTAAGCGAAAGCCGGATTTCCCGAGCAGAACCCCTTGAATGAGACAAAGGCGGTTTCTGCTGAAAGGTACTGGCTCACAGCTTCGAGATTTTCGCCATTGGGAGTGTTTAAAAATCCTATTCACGAACAATTATTTTTGATTTTATGCTCCGACCTCAGTCTAACCTTTTGTACGATGTCCCGTATAGCATATGAAGTCAGCTCACCCAACTTGGTTTTCTCCCCCGGGCTTGACAAGGATGAACCTTGTCAGTCTCCGGCAACACTGGGACGTGGATCGATGCAAAAGCTCATACAAAAGGACAGCTACGCAACTTCACAACTTCCAGAGTACACCGATTTTGCTCTGCCTTATTTCACTACGGACCTCATCCGATATCACTATATCTTATACGAGACCCTTCACTATCGACGTTTTCATGACGAGACTTTCACTATAGATCATAAAGTCTGGTCTTGACTCTGCATCTACTGTGGATCAAAGGCCTTGGCTGGCTCTAATAGGAAACTGGGATCACACGCCCCCCGATATCCATCACTGTCACATCGAAGACGACGTCATTGGTCTCATCTTGTCCATAACACTTCATCCTCACTTCCCGGGCAGCCGAAATGTCAGGCCCTCCCTCTCCTCGCGGCAATGTCATGACATCAGCCGAACTGGAAGCATCCCGGAGACGGAGAGACGAGAAAAGCGAGGCTACGGAATCTAATGACACCGATGGCGAAGACGACGACATTAATTATGACTCTGAGGACGACAACAAGGTGCCAAAGAAGCAGGCCGATGAAAGGAAACACCAAGAAGCTCACATCGCGGGCTATCGTCAACAAATGATGAAGACTACCAATGGACCACAGTCAATACAGCACACAGGGGTCCCAGCCTTACAGGGCCCCTGGATGAATTACGACGACGACGACGACGATGATGACGATGTTCCACTCGCCATATTGCAAGCCCAAAGACGAAGAGATCCAATGTCGCGGTTGTTTGGTGTAAGATCAAATCCAAATTTGCGCGCGACTGCTCAGCATCAGTTCTTAAGACCTGGTTCCTCACTCTCAAGACCAGGTTCTGCACAAGGCCAATCTCACAACATTGGCTCGCATCTGCAGTTACCATCATTTGCGCGTGCTCTTCCCCAAGACCCATTTCAAGACCCGTACCAGGACCCATTCCAGGACCCGATCTCCATAGGCCACAACAGCTCCTTTCAGCACCCCTTTTCTGGCGGCTTGATAGGTGTGATTGCAAGCAAAGAGCGCGCCAAAGCATTGCGGCACGGAAGTCCAAGTGGGGGTTTTCAGCCAATTCCTTCACCCGCCAACAGTACCTTTGGATGGACGAATGGACCGTACCAAACTAGCCAAATGGCTTATCCATATGGAATGCCTGGAATGCAAATGCAGCAGTCCTCCCGACCCCAGACTGCTGCTTCGGGGTCTCAAATACACCTTTGGCAGATGCCGCATGGCCTACAGGCTCAATCACAGTTTCTACAAGCGGTGCCTTTGCCAAGTCAATACAACAGCAGTCAATCATGGAAACATTTTCCTTCGCAGAAGCCGGTTGAGAACCATGGTGTGGCTGCTGGAGTATCCGGCTTTGCTGTTCCTACTTATGGAGGCTATGCACCATCAATTCCACCGTCGGAACGGAGTACAGTTGGTTTGCCGAGCCGGTACAGACCAGTTTCAAGGGCTAGGAATTGATTTTCTTCTGGGGACAGAAAGGACAGAGGATATAGATTGTATAAAATTGTAATTAGATACCATTGGAGGCTTGTATGAGGACTGGACTGCCGGGGAAGCCACAAGCGTTATTGGACACTATTTGGATATGCAGTTTGCTTGCCACAGGGGAGATGGTAATGAAGCTATAGGGGAGCATCAGCCCTTGGCAAGTTGTTGTCTATTGCTTACTAAAACTCTTCCACTTTTCCCTGGTCTGTCTGCCCACAAACAGGGCACTTTGAGATGATTCCCTGTATGAAAATTCCTGCCCTCGACCTAATTTGGTGACTCCCTGCCCTCCATTCACTCCAGCATCTCTACTCCAATTCGATGGTGCCTGGGGGTTTCGAAGAGCTACAAAGTGTCAGCCAGCACATCACGATGGGGACAGGAAAAGGGACTTACAGGTCATATGTGACTCGGGAGACTCCGTCCACCTCGTTGACGATCCTGCGAGCCATGGCCTTGAGCAAGTCGAAGGAGAACTGGTAGGGCTCGGCGCTCATAAAGTCGCTGGTTGTGACAGCACGGAGGCTATGAAATCAAGTCAGAATTCACGCCCCCAAATCAAAGGAGTAGGTAATAACTTACATGACGATGTATCCATAGACACGGGTGTCTCCCATGACACCAACGGCTGTGAAAAGTGTTAGTTAGCAAAGTCGGGACAGGTATCTTCAACCAGCGCATTTCTGGCACACATACCCTTATTGGTATCCAAACCAGCATAGGCTTGGGACATCTATTTGCCGTGTTAGCTGTTTCTCGAGCTACTGATGTCAGGAAACTTGCCTCGTTGTAGATTCCGGCCTCCTTGATCATGGAGATGAAGATGTGGTCGGCCTTTCTGGCGATTTCAACTCTTTCAGGGGTAATATCTCCAAGAACGCGGACTCCGATACCAGGTCTGTATAGTCCATAAAATTAGCCCCGTAAATTCTCAAAGTGTTCAAGTTGACCTGCTGCCCTCCCGTAAAATCCACCAACGACTTCAACGACAAGAGAACTTACCCAGGGAAAGGATGTCGGTTCACGAGATCCTCATGAATCTGCAGGCGCCTACCGAGAGCTCGACACTCGTCTTTGAAGAGCTCGCGCAAAGGTTCCAGTAACTAAAACATGGTTAATATTGTTCTCTGGATTTTTCTACCCCGGAAAGAGAACCCCCTCACGCGAAAGAGCGGGGAAAAACACATATCTGGGTCTCTTTGTGTGCTCGAGCGGATGAGGGTGGTCAAGAATGATAGGATGGTCGCGTTGTGGTTGGGGTCACTTGAGGGGGTCGAAATGGGGCATGGTGTTAACTTACGCGTAGGCCTTGCTGTTGTCGTCAGAGTTAGTAAAGATACGAGAGAAGAGGGAGTATAGAGTGTTGTAACTCACGCCGTCCATCATGCGCTATGTCTCGGTTAGTTCAAACTTAGACACTGAGGGTGGGAGGGGAGACTTGCCTTGGGAAGACCACCGACGTTGTGGTGGGCTATGGCCAAAGTCAGTAATTGCAGACGTCAATACCTAAAATAGCTACTAACTCTTAATAGTGGCAGAAGGACCCTTGAAGCTCAGTGACTCGATGCTGCGGACGGTCAGTCTTCTCCCGGTGCAAAAGCCGTTTGCTATACGTACACATCGGGGTACAACTACATTAGAGTAAGCAGGTGAGTTAATCCAGGCATCTATATATGAAAGGCAATGACGCAGGGATACATACTGTGCCCTGAAGGAACCAAGAAACCTTTCCAGCGTTAGGGGTGTTCTCGGCTTCCTTCTCGATTCTAATGGCCTCTTGCTCGAATAAGTCAATCTATAGACCAGTTAGCACTGCCGAAGGCATGAACCGGGAGGGAAATCGAGTGATCGAGGACATACAAAGGTCTCTCCAATGATCTTGCGCTTCTTCTCAGGCTCCCTGACGCCCTTGAGACGACCGAGGAAAAGCTCAGCGCTATTGACCACCGTAAGGTTGATTCCGAGATGCTTCTCAAGAGTTTCCTTGACCTGATCGCACTCGTTGAGACGCATCAATCCTGCCAGGAGTTAGTGTTGGTCAGGCTCGCGCGCGAGGCTTGGTCATACCGTTGTCGACGAGGATAGCGTGGAAGCGGTCACCTGGATTCGTGTTAGCCTCATCACATATGCATGATACAGCCATTATCGTTACCAATTGCCTCCTTCATGAGCTTGGCGGCCACTGTGCTGTCAACGCCACCAGAGACAGCTCCGATGACCTGGGCCTTGTCGCCAACAAGCTTCCTAATCCGAGCGATCTCCTGCTCGATAAAGTCGCTCATAACCCAATTGGGTTGCGCTCCGCAAATGTCGATACTGAAGTTGCGCAGGAGCTCACTTCCACGTGGAGTCTGAGTTGCATTGTGTCAGTTAAGTGGCCAGCTGCAGGAAAGGTAGAATGGAGCTGGTAACATACGTGTTCGAGCTCGGGGTGGAACTGTACGCCTATTGACGTGTCGAGTTAGTCAAGAATCTAAAGTAGGCGATGTGGGAGGGCTGTAGGTAACGCGAAGGGAAAACGAAATGAGGCAAGAGCGAAGCAGGGCAGCTGGCGAGTGATAAACTGGGGGAATGGATGACATGAATCGATGTTGTGATGGGGAAAAACCTACCAAAGATGGGCTTTGTCTGGTGAGCAATGCCAGCAAACTCGGAGTTGGCAGTCTTGGCGACGACTACGAATCCCTTAGGCAGGCAGACGAGCTTATCGAAGTGGCTCATGTAGGCTGTCCAGGGTTAGAATCCGTAAAAGGCACAGAAGTTCCATATTAGGAGGTAGGGAATTCACCATGCATGGTCTCGCCCAGACCAGCGAAGAGACGGTCGACATGGCTGTCGACCTTGTGGATGGTGACGTCGGCGTGGCCGTACTCTATTGAGCCGAGTGGTTAGAAAACGTGGACTCTCAAGGTTGATGAACAAGTACAAACCTCGAGCGGTTCCGCGAGCAACGTTGGCAGAGTCGGTCTGCCAAGCAATTTCCTATGGGAGTTCAGTAACAGCGATAGAATGAGATAAAACGAGGATCTTGCCTGGCAACCATAGCTAGACTCGCATAATTAGTACTACACCATGATGGGGCTCAAATGGAGTCATACCAGATACCACTATAAATTCGTGTGAGTGAAAGCGCGTTTCTCAAATGGGAGGTGACTCACAGGATCGGAACACCAAGCTCAAAGACAGCGGGGTCAACATCTTTCTTAAATCAGCTTCCTTATATCCTATATGCAGAGAGGAGGGGAGAGGTCTCACGGGGCGAGCCTTCATCGTAAACGGAGGAGGGACCTATTGAGTTTATTAGCAAGAAAGACGGGGGCGGGCTGAAAGAATTCTTACCTCCAGACAGGATAATACCCTTGGGCTTCCAGGTGAGATGGGCGAGCTTGGTGGTGCAGGGGAGCATCTCAGCGTAGATACTGAGGGCTCGCAGGCGTCGGAGAATCAGATGGCTGGTCTGGCTGCCAAAATCCAACACCAAGATGGTCTGTGACGAAACATGTCAGTGCTGAAGCCCTGGAACCTGGGATGCGGGCGGGTTGGCGGTGCCGGGGTAGAGCGAATGGACCCGGGAGAGGAAATTTACGCACGTCGAAGTTGTTGTGAGGCGCCTCGGCCTCGATTTCGGTGGCCATCTTGTCTGATTTCTGCGGCGCAAGGATGGCAGCTTGATTGATGAGTGTGTGTTTAGTTGCTAGAGAAAAAGTTTTTGAAGCCATCCCTAATTGCCCCTCCAACTGCCCCTCACATCTTATCTTATCATGTCTTATCACCTTATCTCTTTATGGTTGCTCATCACGTGTTCCCTTCCCATCGAGTCAAGGAGGATGTGGGGCAGGACCCTCCCTATTTATTATTCACCAAAAGATGCCAGCGAAAGGCGCCACCTACTCCTTCATCCCAGCCTCGCGGGTCTCGATCGCTCCCAACTTTGACAAAGGTGCATTCTTCGATGGCGACCTAGCTTCAGAAGAGACGCCGTTTGCGTTCACCGACAAAAGTGGAAAACCCGCGCTCACCACCCCTTTCATATCCCACGCTTTATGCTATTCCTGCTTCTCGTCTGCCTAACAAACTCGACATCACGACACATGATTGCACAACTGCAAGAGGGACTCGACCACACCGAAGAGATACTGGAATCCGAAGGTGTCACGTCGAAGCGAGAGATCTGTGCAAAGTGTTGCCCTTTCCTTGGAGTAACATGACTTTCCAAAAGGCAACCAGGTTCAAGTACTACCCTGTAATTGATGTTAGTTTGCGCACGTGAAAAAGACGAGATTGTTGAGACTTACTGCCAATTCCGGAAATAGGATAGCATCAATCCAAGGCAAGCCAATCCAAGTTGAAGATATCCCAAGTTTTTCAAGTTGAGTTCAGAAAGAGATAACTTGCAAGTTTCTCAAGTCTAGGGTAGTCCACTTACATAATGTACAACTAAACATCTTTGATTATACAATTAAACATCTTTAATTATATAATTAGACCTTCTTAATTATATAATATAGAAATTCCTAATTATATAATAGAAAAGTTTACAGGGTTTATAGCTAGCTTTAGTTAGTGTATTTAATTAAGTTAACTAAGTAAGTTAAGTTAGGCCTTTTTAAGTTAAGTCTATGACCTCTGAGTCAATCTAAAAAAAAAAGGTGGCTTGGCTTGAACTGATAGCAGCGCTGGCTCTCGCAGTACTCTTGCTCTTGCGAGGAGTGGACACTACAAGCAAGTGGCAAGACAAGACTGCGAAGCTCAAGTACACTTTCTTGACCCGAGATGAATGGAGGTATCTGAACTTGCTGTCCTTTTGTCACCACGGGCAGAAGACAAAAAAAAACTAGAGTGGCATGTGCGGCTAAAGGACCAAGCGGCCCCACATAAGTAATCCGGGGAGCCCGAATTCCAGGATTGGCCTGACATTTTTTGCTTCTGTCTTGTCTCGTATATTTAAAATTGGCCAAACTTACTTCCTCCAACCGGGGAAACAGCAGAGTTCATGGAATATGTTCATTCATGAGATCGTCACAGACTACGTTTAGTACAATTCTCCTATTTTAATCTCACTCCGTCATGCCCTCTGTATTGACTCATCTTCCGGCTGATTCCTCGGCCACGGCCTTACCACGACATCACTGTACTGGCATTGACTCCCTTTCGACGGTGTATTTGCCAAGATCACTGAAAAGCAGTAACAAACGAGAAGCGAGGCGTTGCTATCTGATTAGGCTTTCATCTCCAGAACTCGAAATGTCCGGACCCAGCCTTTTCAAGAGTGGCCAGCCTTTGAGAACAACCATGATGACAGGAGGAGCAATGGCGTTACGTCCTACCACGCCATTGTCCGGCTAGACCTTACACTCGCAAGGCCGATTGAAGACATGGTTTCTTTTGATCACACCCGCAAGACATGTACATAAGAATTCCCGGATCAGGACCAGAGAAAGTAGACCAAGTATCAAACAAGGAAACAAAACTATAACTTGTATTGTCTAATAAACAACGGGCCAATCCGACTCGTAGCGAATGAGGTTAATGCCCAAGAACGCAGTACCATCGTCGGCATAATAATGATAGACAAATACATCGGCATCGTTGTCGGTAAAGACAGCGTTGTGTCCCGGACCATGAATCGAGCCGTGGCTGGCCATGACCTCAGTTCCACCGCCCGACGTCATCTGCTTGCCACTGCGGTCGACATACGGGCCGCTAACGCTGGTGGAGCGACCAACCATGACACGGTACGTGCTCGAAGCGCCTTGGCAGCATTTGTCGAAAGACACCCAGAGGTAGTAGTAGTTGCCGTGGCGAGTAATGAAGGGTGCTTCGATGGCACGGCCGGCATCCGAGCGCGAAGCGAGAGAGACGAGACTGGTGCCAGACCGCTTGCCGGTGTTGGGGTCAAGCGAGATCATCTTGATGCCCGACCAGAACGAGCCGAAGGACAACCACCATTTACCGCTGGCATCAATGATGAGATTGCCGTCAATGGCGTTGTAGTCGTTGGAATCGGATGACTCGATCACCACGCCCTGATTGGTCCACGAGCCCGAGGCGCCAGTCTTGCTGGTAGCCAGAAAGATGGCAGATTTGCGAGATCCGAAAGACGAGGCGGAGTAGTACAGGTAGTACTGCCCGTTGTGATAGGAGATGTCGGGGGCCCAGAGATTCTTCGCGCCGTTGGTGTATGGCGTTGTCCAAGACGCGCCGTTGGGGAACACGGCGCCGGCGTCACGCCACGCAGTGCGGTCGGTAGATGTCTTGAGTGCCACATTGTCTCCGGTGTGAGCCATCAAGTACCCGCCACTCGGGGTCTTGGCCACTGAAGGGTCGTGGACACGAGTGTCGCCGGAGACTGGGCCCGGGTTGGGATACGCTCCGTTGACGGCCGGTGTCATAGACATGACGGCAAGCATGCCGCTGATAAGTAGTTTCCACATGGTTGCTATCACGAGTATGAACCTGCTGCTTGTTCTCTTTCAAATGGGACTGCAGCGCAGCTCTTATATGTATCTCATATAATCGTTACAGCCCAAGTCATACGGCATTTCTCTCTAGAATCTTAATTCGTCAATGGATTTACTTGGCACTACAGCGGCCCCCCTCATTTCTAGAAGCGCGCCAAGGAAGAATTACCTAGAGACGGAGCTTGGCGGTCCGTTCCCAATCTGGCATACTTAAAATAGTTTGAAGGTTTCCGCCGTTTTACACATACATAACTATAAACTATATGGGGCATATGATCACTAGGTCACCGCCCCAGGACGCTGTTTGTGGGTATCAATGTAGATTCCCACCTGTGATAGGCGAGGTTATAGGTTTACGAAGGCGAGCTAGTCTCCCAGGACCTGAAAGCAAAGCCCCAGCAGAAAACAGCGCCTCAGCCCCAGCCTAGCTGAGCACGGATGTCAAGTCCATTACCTACAACTGGAAGCGAGCTACCACCCCACATTAACGTGACTTTCAACTTAGAGTTTAAAACGCTCAATAACTCGCTGGATTCTACAGCTGACATCTGACCATGTCAAGAATCAAAAGTTAGTTGTGCTTATAATAAGTTAGAACAGTACCGAGGCTCGGACGAGAAGCGCAGTCCTCAGGGCGGTGTAGACGCGAAAGATGTTGAGGTCTAGTACCCAAGTAGTCAAGGGCCCTTCACAATGTCGTCCCCGGTCCTTTTGTATTGCATGTTAAGTTTATGCAATTGAAAACTTGTATTTGAAGTCGATCGTCTTCCTGATTTACCAATTTTTTTTTTTTTTTAAATAATGTTTTCGTATCTGATGATATTGAAAAAGGCGAAAAAAACCCCCTTATAAATAATGTTTTCGTAGGTACAGACTTCCTTGAGTAACTGTTGAGGTTCAACGTCTCACAAGCTTCATTAAGCTATCTGAAGGCATATTAAGTGTACCTGTAAACTTCCGTGAAAAGTGTATGAACTAATACAGTAGCTAGCCCTTTGGCTTGTTGAGACTCTTCATCTCTTTGGCGTGCTTTTAAACTAAGATCTTTACCTCCGGCTTGTCCAAGTAAATGGTGTTTCCGTGTCATGATTCCTTCCGAATAAAAACCCAGAGTAGCCAGATGCCAGCATTTATCTGGCATCTCTTCTTACACCTGGATACGTTGCTACCCTCTAAGAACCTGAACCCTCGTCTCAGGCCTGGTTGTATTATGCTGAATCTTGCGTGCCTCGGGCGTCAGCCACCCATACTCTTCTTGGATCACCGGCTCATGGACTTTACGTCCTGTCTTAGCATGGTCTCGAATCCATTGACTAACCTAAGGGATGGTTTGAAAGCCTTCTTGATCTTGGGCTCCTGATAGTCCTGAAAGCCAAGTTAGCTCGTTTCACCGGAAGTAATGAGCTGGTCACATCATCATGATATTTTCCTTTAACATTCATTGTGCATATATCCATACCTTCATAGTCGGCTTAGTTATTAGTAAAGGCTACAATGAGCTTCATACCTTTTTTTCGGTCCCTTTGACAATCATGGGAGCAAGCAACTTATTAGTAGTAAGTGCTCGCAAAGGATTTCGACCTCGTCACCCATCTGACCGACATCGGCATCCCCGTGTGCACAACAGCCTGCACACGGTCCCCAGCTGGCCCCAGCCGCACGGCGGCCCACCCCGCGACGACAGCTCCCTCGTCGCCGCCTTCTCCCTCTGGTACTACCAGGGCGACAAGGTTGGTGAGAGTTTTGTCCCTAGGTTTTGCTGGCGGGCTGGCGTGTTGGCTCTCCGGCGGCCTTGCCGTGTGTGCGCGATCGTTCCCCAAGAGGAAAAAGTACACGCTGCCAATGGTCAGCTGCGTCCTGCAGCTGGTCACGTCCATGGAGAGCTACAGAGCGCTGTACGACGGAGATGTGGAGGTGGACGGGTACTCGATGATCGAGGACTTGGTCATTGTGCTTGGGAAGGGGGCGGCGGCGGCGGCGGCGGCGGATAACTCGCTTGTTGTTAATCCGTACTTTTCCATGCCAGCTATGATTCTGCATCACGGTGCGTTTGCTATGAGGGTAATTAACCCTGTGAGCACAAGGGTTGGGTATAGGTCTGGGATGGATTTGCAGTTTTAAAGTAGCCCTTTCAGAGGTTGGGTGTTATTCTCAGTAGATGGCGGGAAGCTGGCATCGGGATGCAATGAGTCAAAGTCTTTATACTCCCACTGGAGAGATAGTGATACTATCAGCAGACAATGAGCCATCTGTAACGACCAGGCCTATTGCTCCCTCTGTATAATCCTCATCTACCGCTGCCAAGTTAACTCCCATCACTTGTCCCTTAATGTTGCTACCTACTACAGTCAGATAAACGTCATACTTAACATCATGCCCCCAGTCAAACGGTTTGCTCGCTAGCTCTATCCTCTTCTCATCTACAGCCTTGATCAAAGCAACCCGCTTATCCCTAGTGAACATAAGTGAATAGTATCTATTGAGCCCTTGCACCCGGGCTGCCACACCCATTGGTCCGCCAAGGTTGACGATGAAATTTGACACAACGACCTGGTAATCGACCCAGTCCCGAGTTCCTTGACTCAAGATGCCCTCGCCTTGGTCTTGGGCGATGAAGAATGAAGGTCCCATGTCTGTATGCATCTTGTCGACGGAATTGACCCAGGAGCGGCGCCAGAAACTCTGGGACTTATTCGCTGGCCGTTTTAGACATATCCGAGGTGCTCCGTCCCATCGCAGACTGTGAAGGAATATGGCGCCATCAAGAGCCGGGGAACCTTTTGTAGTGTTGATTGCAAGACCAATCTGTTGGATGGGCCAATTTTGTAGACTGCCAGGGATGGTCCACTCGAGGACGTCCTGTTGCCCAGGTCCTAAAGTTATAGGACCGCTATCTACAGTCACCAAGTCGTCGTATTCGTTGTATGCTTTGACTCTTAGACATACGGTCGAGCCCGCCGTGTTACTCTCGGCTGTATGCAGTTCGGCTTTGAGCACCTGGCCAGGGTAAACCAGAGGCGATGCCATGATATCGTAGTTTCGATCTACCTGGAGAACGTCCAACGGAGTGAAGGTTGCCGTCATGACTTCCACCGGATCGCTTGTGTCTGCGAGGCCCTTTACGTGAATGCCAAGGCTGTCGATTCCACGGGCTTGACCCTGGCTGACGCGGACCAGATGCGAGTGTGCCGTCGCCTGGAACCCCTGAACGCTCCCGGGAAGGGAAAAATGGAACTGAGCGCCATCTTTGGGCGGTTGGATTTCCGGCTGCCCTGACAACCGGCGGCCGAGGTTGGCGATGTCGTAGGCTATGCGAGCGGCGTTGTTGATGGAATAACCGCCATCAGCGCTCGATATGATGGCTCGATCAGCAAGAGGACCCAGCCAGTCGGGGCCTCCTTCAAAGGCGGCCAGACCGTGCATCAGAGCGACCAGACACGCAACGTTGCCGGAGTTGCAATCCGTATCCCAACCACAGGTGTTAATGATGAGCATGGCCTTGTGGAAGTTATCACCTGCGTATAGGAGAGCCATGATCATGATGGCGTGGTTGGGGATGACGTGACAGATGCCCGAGTACTTATCATAGCCATATCTCTCCTCAATCTGTTGGCGTGTCTTTCTCCAGTCGGTTTCCTGGCGCACCCAATGTCGGACGTCGGCAATCATCTGCGCGATGAGTGACTCAGAGGGAACAACTTGGAGGCCGACGTCGAGGAGGTGATCAACGTCCTTGGATATAAATGCCTCTGCCTCCATGGCCGCCCACAGCTTGGCGGCATATACCGCTTCGCCGTCGTGGCTCACCCGGGCAGCCGCCTCAGCAAACCGAGAGGCCAGGGCTGGATTTCCCGGCGCGACCATGGCCCAGCCGTCGATGAAGATCTGGGCTCCGATTTGCTCCGCCATGGTGAGGCCGTTGGTGCTGGCAGCGCCGCTTCGAGGGGCGGGAATGCCGTTCTTGAGGTTGAGGAACACAGTGTGCTCCGTCGAGATGCCGTTCCCACCCCACCAGAAGATGCTGCGGTTCTCGATAACCTGGTTCATCCACGTCTTGCCGATCTCTTCCGACGACAGCTCAGCGCGCACGCCGTGTTCCTCCAGCGCGCGGACGAAGGCAAAGGTGCCCGACACATCGTCGTCGATGACCACCAGCGGCACGCCGAGTTTGTCGTGCACGTAGTACTCGATGTCTCCGAGCCTGTCTTGAATCTCTTGATACGTCCAGTTTTCGAACGGCCGGCCGAGGTACACGCCGACCAGCTTGCCGAGAACGCCGGCGTAGACGCGTTGCAGGTAGTCTTCAGGGGGCGACGACATGATGGGTTATCCGGCGTCAGGCGTCAGGCGTCAGGGCTTAGTATTCTTCCGTTGGAGTAAAGTAGCATTAATACCGCGCCTAGGTTTAATATACCTGAGCGTGTGGATATCCATCGCTTCGGTCGTCCACGTGCCTTGACAAAACTTCAAAAGTGGTGAATTCCTTCTGTGGGGAATCGAGTCATGTTCCTCCATGGGAACTAGAGGCCTTCCCCACTTACGCGTGAGCAAAACCTGGAGTAAAGTGAGGTATCTTCAACTGTACTAAATTAACTTGATGTAAATCAAGTTTAGCATAGTCCTATCTAATCTCGGGTGGGTGTATCTAACTATCCTTGTAGATAGGCAAACGCCTGTATATCTGCTATCTCTCCCGTTCCCAGGAACACTAAGCAGATACACTAGACCACCTCACTGGTGCCTCCCCACTGTTGAAAGGATTCCCCCACTGTTGAAGAAGTCACCCACTTTACTTCCGAGCAACCGATCGACCCAATGATAGGATGAGAACCCCGGATTAGGTTCAACCTCTACTGTGTGTTTGTTATCTCCAGTCCAAACCCAGGGGTAGCGGCCGGCCATAAAATAAGTGGGCGCGTCCTCGCATATGTTTCTTCTTTTGGACTCAACTCAACCTCCCGGTCTCTCCTCACATTGTTGCAACCAGCACCTGTGAGCCGACCCAGCAGCGCAGTAGTACATTGCGAAAATGGCGCCCCGAAAACTGTCGCGCTTTGTTCCGCGAGACAGAAAATGGCTCGTGGCATGCTTGATCGCCGTGTCGGTGGTGGACTCTGTGGTACGTTTGGTCCTTTGCACGACGCGGGCGGGCTCTGGCTAACAACGTCTCATCTCTCTTCAGCTCGTCGGCTTTGACAGCTCGCTGATGGGCAGTCTCAATGTCATGCCCACCTACAGCAAATACTTCACCCTCACAACCACGACAAAGTCCCTCAACACAGCCATCTCGTATGTCGGCGGAGCCGCCATCTCGCCCTTTGCCGGCTTCTTGGTGGACCGGCGAGGCCGAAAAGAGACCATCTACTGGTCGGCGCTGTTGACGCTGGTCGGCGGCGTCATCCAGGGCTCGTCGCAGAATATCGGCATGTTCATCGCCGGCCGATGTATTGTCGGCGCGGGCATGGGCCTGGCCCAGACTGCCGCCCCGACACTGGTGGCCGAAACCACCCCGGTCGAGTATCGAGGCTTCGCTCTCGGCTTGTACTATGCTTGTTGGGGAGTGGGCACCTTGCTCGCAGCCGGCGTCTGCTACGGGGTAAGTCGGACAAGACAAGACAAGCCAAGCCGTACGGGGAACCAAGTAACTGACTTGTCTCCGACTCTAGACCCAGAATCTCAACTCCACGTATGCCTGGCGCATTCCGAGTCTTCTCCAGGCTGCGCCCAGTCTCGCCTGCTTTGTGGTCTTGCAGTTCGTTCCCGAGTCGCCCCGCTGGCTCATCAGTCGAGATCGCCACGACGAGGCTCTGGAAATTCTCGGCATCCTCAACGGTGGCGAGCCTGACGAAGTCCAGGTCCAATACCGGGAGATTGCGGATACAATTGCTTTTGAGAAAGCCCACAATATGTCCATGACCCAGGCCCTGTCCAAGAAATCGAACCGGAAGCGCCTGCTGCTTACCGTCACCTTCTCAGCCATTGTGATGCTTCCAGGGACCAACATCATCACTTTTTATTTCGGCGACATGCTCCAGGGTGCCGGTATCCAGAGTCCGACGACCCAACTCCAGATTAATGTCATCCTCGCCTCCTGGAGTCTGGTCATTGCCGTCGTTTCGTCCTGGTATGCCGATTGGCTCGGCCGGAAATGGCTCTGCTCCATTAGTTTGGGACTTCAGACTGCCTTCATCTTCATCTTCGGCGGACTCACAAAACTATACGGGCAATCCACTGATAACTCGGGCATCTACGGTACCATTGCCGTCATCTTCTTGTACAATGCCGCGTACAACTGGGGCATCACGCCGCTCACGGTCCTGTACCCGCCAGAAGTCCTATCCTTCGACATCAGAGGTGTGGGTATGAGTATCTACACTTTTGCTACAAAGTGCTGCGGCCTTTTGGTAGCCATGGCTGTGCCCTTTGGCCTGCAGGCTATTGGATGGAAGTTCTACATGGTGAACGGCTGTTTCAACGTGCTAATGCTAGTCTTCGTCGTCGTAACTTGGGTGGAAACCCGAGGACTGAGCCTCGAGGAGGTTGACAATCTGTTTGACAAGGAGAAGCGTGTGATTGTTGGTGAGCAAGTTAAAGAAGATATGAAATTGGACATTGTTCGCGACAAGGTCGACGAAAAAGTCTAGGGTAGTGTTGAGAACCCCCCGGAAAGCCATGTGCCTCTTGAATAGCAGCAACTGCATACTGCAGTTATGAAAGTCTACGAATTGTTAAGACGAGGGTATTCATAGTATTATTATTTTCGAGTTGTCCGTCTCTTTTCAAGTCCTAAAACTGTGCTCTTCCCCATGGCGGCAGTAATGCCTTGGGGGGCCACTGTGTCTGAGTAAACCGCGACTCCAAGGCATATTGTCCAGACCCAACCCGTCGTTCCTCCGCTTCGCCGTCCCCGGGCATGCTAATTACGGCAGTACAGTTTGGAGGTACTCGCAGATTCATGCGGAAACACTCTCCCTCCAAAGTCCACTTGAGCTCAATGCGCCCGTACTTTGACTCAAATATCGTTTCCGCCCAGCTCAATTCGACATTGGGCTGCGGCTTCACCTTGAAAACCTTCCAACCGGGCTCGATTGCCTCGAGGCCACCCACGTCTGCATGCAGCCAGTGTGCTACACTCCCGAGAGCATGGTGGTTGAAGCTAGTCATCGAACCAGGATTGATACTCCCGTCAGGGAGCATGCTGTCCCAGCGTTCCCAAGTCGTGGTGGCGCCCATTGTGACGGGATATAGATATGAAGGACATTGTTTCTGGAACAGCATGGCGTAGGCCAAGTCTACTTTGCCGCTCTGGGTGAGTGCTCGCGGGAGAAAAGCAGTACCCACAAACCCGGCCGTGATGGTGAAGTCATTGAGGCGGACGATCCGAGAGAGACGAGACGTAGCCGACCTCCTCAGCCTGCTGTTGTCATCGTCTGGAAGAAGGTCAAACCACAGAGCAAGCGCGAGAGCCGTCACAGTATCCGGAACCACAAACCCGGCCGCAGAGAGGTACTTGTTTCGCCACGACTGAGCGAGGCGTAGATGCGCGTCTCTGAATCGAGCTGAATCTGCCGTATTGGCCAACAACCCGGCCACCTCTGCGACAATTCGCGTGGATGCAACAAGGAAGCAGTCCGCAACGAACGTGCCGTCGGTAGTGCCTCTGCCGGAATCGTTTCGAGACGCTCGTGGATCTAGCCAGTCGCCAAACTGCCACTGTTCGGGATCCCAGAGACCATCCTCACCTCGGGTCACCCCATGCTCTAGATATTGTAGCATACTGTCGTATTGCCTCGAGAGGAAGCCCACATCGCCGGAAGTACAGTAGAGTTCCCAGGGGACCATGATGGCAGCGTCCCCCCAAACAGCATTAGGCATCGGATCCCATCCGTGGCCATTGTCATCTTTTCTCAGCAGACAGTTGGGGACGAAGAGAGGCACCACACCTTGACGCCAGGAAGTACTCTCCTCCATCTGGTCGAGATAAAGATCATCCAGCCAGTTCCTCAGCATACCCGCCGTGTCGTACAAGAAATTGGCTGTTGGTGAGAAAAGGTTGGCATCTCCTGTCCAACCCATACGCTCATCTCTCGAAGGACACTCGGTAGGCACACTGAGAAAATTGCTCTTCATGCTCCACAACGAGTTCTCATGTAACCGATTGACATCTTTGTCAGAGCATGAAAACCAGCCCGTACGTGCCATGTCAGTGTGCAGGACCTCGGCGACGATACTCGATTTGGTGAGAGGGCAGTCTAGATCCTCGGGGCTCCAGCCTGTGATTTCAACGAACCTGAACCCGTGGAAGGTGTGCCTAGGATGCCAGTTGAGGATCTCATTCCCATCACTTATCAACATGTCCATGGCTTTTGCCGTTCTCAGAGGACGGCGTACGATTTCGCCATCCTGGATGACTTCTGCGTGACGGAAGGTAATAGAAGAGCCCGGGGGTTTTTGGACCTTTCGAACACATACGCGGCCGGCAAAGTTCTGCCCAAAATCAATAATGACGGCATTTCCGGATCGTGACCGGAACACATCCTTTGGCACGATTCTCTCCACAACCCTGACTGGAGGGGCATCCGGAGAGATGAGCCTACTCACAGGAATGGGCGATTCTTGGGTTGCGAAACGAATGGCATCGCCCAGTCTTGTACTCGTATTCAGCCGCTGGTCGTAGATTTCGCCGTCATATATTTCGCTGCTCACTAAGGCGCTCGTCGAGGCGCTCCAGCTGTTGTCGGTGCTCACGATCCACGGAGCTGGCGAGTCTTTAACCCAGATCTCCAGCTGCGCCAGGACACCGAGCTTCTGGCCGTACACGAATCGTTTCTTGGCCCATGTCCAGGCAGAGGCGAACCACCCTGCGGCCACCTCGACCTCTATCTTGTTTGAGCCAGATGAAGCTAGAAGATGCTTCACGTCATAAATCTGGTAATGCAACCTTTTGTGATAGCTTTGCCAGCCTGGACTTAAACAGTGGTCGCCAACCTTCTTGCCATTGATCTGCGCGCTGTACACACCATGGCTGGTAATATAAAGCCGAGCTTTGCTAATGACGCTCCAGTCCAAGGGCAGGTTGAAATCTTGGTGAAAACACAATGGACGAGCAGATTGATCCGGACTCAGGGGCCATGGGTCCGACACTGTGATCATGCGCCCAGTCCAGTCGCTGTTTTTCAGCAGCGAAATCTCCAAAAGGCTCGACGGAGACCATTCCGTCACAGACGCCTCGTCACGTTGATCGGAGAGGGAATAGCGGCCATGGCACCTCACGCGCACAAGGCGACGTGCTCGGGAGTCCAGCGATTCGGGGCTAGGCCATGGAACCAAAACAGAGTCAGAGCCCTGGATTTTAAAGACTTGGCCATGTTCTCCGTTGTTTGCGGCAATCTCAATCTCGTAAGCAGTCTGCCTCCAGTTACGAATCTTTCCATTAGAAGACGAGAACCGCCATGAAATCCTTGGCCGTGGACAATGGACCCCAAAGCCATCATGATGCTGCTCAAACGTCGGAGGCAGAACCGAGACTGGAGACGCTGGTATGCGCATATCTGACGCGATAGTCTTGGTCTACTTGTGAAATTGGAGAGATCTATACTGAAACAAAGTAGAGTAGAAATGCGTTTTCTCAAGGTAGGGGAGGATTCGGATCCTATAGATTATCGATTCGCGCCATTTTAAAATTAGCGCAGGCGGACCACGTGCTGTAAAATGGGTCGCCACAAGCTGAGCAACCAGCACAAGTGAGTGCTCTTAGTTTTGCTCTTCGTATGACATCTACAAAATCGAACCCGGTCACTTCCACCTCCTCAATCAACAAGCTGATAGCATCCCTTCCAGCCGGTCCTGAGACGATCGCTGCGGTTCGTAACCCCGCTCATCTAGCAGGGCAGCATCACTATGACCGGGAACAACACCGAGATACCGGACCCTGCGACGCCGCAATCGCCGACTGCAGTGTCAGCGCGTGCCTTGAAACGTGCCGTGGCTGCGACAACGAGAGAAAACCGCCGGTCGAAGCGGGCCAAGTATGCGCCCGTGGCTTGGTAGGTTATGTCGGGCCAGCACGCCACCAGATGCTAAACTCACTGCAGCAACGAGTGTAAAAAGAAGAAGCTGAAATGTATCAAAGATGACAACGAGGCCGCTTGCCGGAGGTGCATGTCCAGCAAGGCTGAATGCGTTTTCGCCTCGAGCAACCCGCAGTTGCAGACGCCGTCACAGTCGCGAGATCAGCCTCGACAGCTCCATCGGCAACAGCCCCAAGAAAGCACAAGTCGTCAAGTCTCGACGGAAAGAGACGACCTTGAACAGTATGGATGTCATTGCGCAAGTCAACTAACACACATGACTGACCCGATCCGCAGGCGACATGAGAACAGCCTGAGCGACGAGGTTGCCAAGCTCCGGGAGCAGGTCGCCACGTTGACTGCGTCCTTGCGGGATATCAACAGTAGAACCGCGCACATGACCTCGCGCTCTCCTGCTGTCACCACTCAGCAGAACCATGGTCCAGTGTACATGAGCGAGACGAATTCTCGTTCCAGTGAGCCGAGACAGCCGCAATTCGTTGGCCCGACCAGATCCACCTTCAGTCTCCGTGTCGCCGAGACGTCTCTTACTCGTA
The DNA here is from genome assembly GCA_003385265.1 of Neonectria hederae. Lineage (NCBI taxonomy): Eukaryota > Fungi > Ascomycota > Sordariomycetes > Hypocreales > Nectriaceae > Neonectria > Neonectria hederae. The sequence goes on from QGQB01000023.1 coordinate 25,338, forward strand.
TGGGTATCCAAACTGGCGAACAAGCTCCAGAAAGTCGATCAGTGTCTCCTGTGGCATCACAAGGACCCTCTCCGGAAGACATGGGACAACAACGCCACACAGGATCCTCCAAGCAAGAGCCAGACTGCCTGTTGACCTTTGATCTTGACGAGATCCAAAGACTTCTAGATGTCTTCGATGAAGAGGTGGAGTCTGTGTACCCCTTTACAACCATCAAGGAGGTTTCCTCACAAATACCCTATATTCTTGATTATGTTAGGAACCCACAGAATGTCCCTGCAGACAACCACAGCCCTCGGACCCCTCGCCCTGAAATCGAACTCAAAGACGTGCAGATAGTCAAGGTCGCCCTTGCTACAGCGATTGTGATAGAGGCCAAAGGGTCCAACCCTTTGAGCCAAAAGCTCGTGGACTCTGTTGAGCCTGTGGTTTGCCGAGTCTCGGGTGAAGCCAAGATAGATTTGAAAGAGGTTCAAATCATGACAATACTGGTGAGTCTGGTCACAACCTTGTTACACCAACGTCTTTATACCAACCATTGGACAGAGCATCTACTTCTTCCACTGTGGCGAAGAGCTTCTAGCTTGGCGTGCAATCGGCATTTCCAGTCGTGAAGTACTCGAAATAGGGCTCCACCGACGAGCAATCCTCTTGGAGAATTTTAAGGACCACAAGGAGCGGGATCTAGCGGTGCGAACTTTCTGGTGTGTCTATGTCCTTGATCGCCGCTGGAGCTTCGGAACAAGTCTATCTTTTTCGCTCATCGATAGAGATATTGACCCAGAATTACCAGAACCTGTAAGCCTGACCTTCATGCTTTGTTTCCTACCCGAGGCTCTTGACTGACTTGGCTGTTCGCAACAGGGTGACAACTATCCCTATCTTCGGTGCATGGTCTCATATGGCCGACTTTGTTCCAAGGTGTGGGAAGCGCTTCCACCATTTGAATTGCCATCTCAATTCATCCCCAAGGATTCTGTAGCCTTCCTGGACTTTCTGACACAAAATTGGCTGAATGCAATCCCGCCAGATCTCCAGCTCCGACATCCTCGCCTGGGTCTTGCCCCACGAAATCAACCTCGAGTGCTGCATCGACTGCGAACGCTTCTGTACCTCCGCGGCAACCACATGCGCACGTTGATCCACCGCCATCACCTCCTGAGTACATCGAGCATTAAGGCGGATATGCAAGCAGCGGGATTAGTCCTTGATATCGCGCAGGACACCATCCAGGTTCTTGTCCACCTGAACGAAACGAGCGATATATACGCACGACAGCAGAACACCTTCAATTACTTCCTATTGAGTGCACTGGCTACCATCCTTCTCGCCGTATGCCATGCACCAGATGTGTTTGCTGAGCCATGTCGCCAGAGCTTTCTTAAAGCCGTGCAACTCGTTAAGAGCTTCTCTCGCGATGGGCATGCAAGCCGGCGGCTGTGGAAAACAATTCGTGATCTGCTCCCGGGATTCAAAGTATTCGGCCTCCAAAGCGATTCTGACAAAGACGAAGAGGCTGGGGCTTTGGTCGATGGTGACACGGGCTTGAACATGTCGCGAAGTGATGTTGGCTTGAGAAAGATAACTGCACAGAGACATCATACTACGACGAGATTTGGCGATGTTTGGGATTCGCAAAATATGAGTCCGCAGATGGATGCCTCATTGCCTGATATGCTCAAGATGGGTGGCGATCTCATGAGCTTGTTTGACGCATTTGGACAGACACACGCCACTCACCAGGGAACTTCAGGTCTGTCACTTGGTTTCTCCAACTTGGATGAACAGGGCATGCCACTTGGAGATCCGAATGAGATTTCTCGCCGGTTCCAGGGATTGTTATAAAGATGCTCAGAGCTCAAGATTGTGACCACTGGAGTCATCATGCACTAGAAGGCTAGAAGATGGATCGAGGCAAAGGATTACCAATCGACATGTCTTACTATTGTAACTTCACGATTGGAAAGGTCAAGGTTGTGTAATTACAGCAACTGTTGTAAGTGGCAATTTTCGGCTACTGCTAAAAAGGGCAAATATTAGTCCGATCCCTTATGACCCATACACTATATATAGTCAAGCTTATACCCTTCCTTATAGATATAACTCTTTAATCTATTAAATACTTCTCATTTTAATAGGTTATAAGCCTAGAAAAGCTATCTATAAATTTACTAAGTCTCTCTATTTAAAACTAATATATTAACTTAATAATTTTAGGGCTTAATATCCCTCCTTCTACTATATATATACTAAATAAATAACTTATTTAATACTTCTATAGACTAATTAAATATATATTAAAGCTATAATAAATCTAATTTTTTCCTTTTCCTAAGAGAGTTATAAATACTTATTATATAGAAAAAAGAACTTAATATTAGCTTTAGCTTTAAAAGAAATATTAAAAGAGCTTTTTAATTTCCCCTTAAAAAATAGAATTTTTAAATAAAATTATATTAATCTATAAAAATTACTAAGTAATATAAATATAATTAAGATAATTTACCTATAATTTCTTATACTTATAGTAAAACCTTTAGTATTAGGAATCCCTATATCTAAATACATTAAGATATATATATACTATCTATAGCTTTAATTACTTATAAAACTTATATTCTTTTACTTTTTTAATAAAGAAAAGTTCCTAAGCTTAATATTAACTATTAATACCTATTTTAATTAAACTTAACTAAGCTTAGATAATAATAATTTATTCTTCCTTATTTAAACTCTTTCTAATTCCTCTAAAGTTATATTAGATTAATCTAATTATTTAAACTTTCTTTTAAATATATTTTCTATAGATATCTAAAGCTTAAAAGTTAACTTTATTATACTTTCTAATTCTATTATAATTTCTAACTCTAAATAAGAATAATTATTTAGCTCTATATACTCTTTTACTAATCCTAATGAACCTTTGCTTAATAATAATAAGCTATTCCTTAATCTTTATCTTATAACTTAATATTCCTTAATTAAATAATTTATTCTTTATAATATTTAACTTAGTAGATATTATTAATAAACTATTTAAAATCCCTCTGCTAAAAGCCCCTAGTAATTAAATTAGCTAGAACTATAAAATATAAGATTACCTCTTAATAGCTAAATATAGAAACCTATTTACCTAAAATAAGGCTTAACTTAATAGTAATATAGAATTTAAAAAAGTTAAAAATTAGGAAATTAAATAAGAATAAGCCTATAGCATTATACTTAATTAATTTAGATATAATATATAAGACTTAACTAAAGATAAGAAGATACTTACTAAAATGTTTAAGACTCTCTAGAAATACTTTATTCTAATAGGAAGTACTATCTTTTAAAAACTTAACTAAAGATATAATAGATTATTTCTCTAAGTCTATATTAATATCTCTAATTTTATTACTTAACTTTATAAAATCTATACTAAACTCCTAGCCCTAGATTAAATATATTAAATCTATAAACTATACTTTATTAGTAAATTCCTTATAGGACTTAGCTCTTTATATAAGATCTTCCTCTTTACCTTTTACTAGAATAATAACCTATTCCTAACTTAAGATAATAATAGTAATATTATAAAAGAAATTATTACTTTTAATACTTATCTTAAAGTAATAGAATATAATAAATATAATTAGAAGCTTTATAAGACTTAGTATAATATTCTTACTATTTAAGGACTTAATTCTAATAATAAATATAATAGACTTATTTATATAGACTATAGAAAAACTAACTATCTAAAAGATAGCTATTAATAGAATTACTTAGAATTCTAAAGATAGTAAGAATAAAGGAACTTATATAGGATTAATTAAAGATAATAGTAATATAAATAGAATAACTATTAGACTATTAATAATAATAAAGATAGATAAATTAATAAAGCTATTATTATACTTATCTAGCTTAATATAACTATAATTACCTTTAAGAGTAATATTATAGTAATTATTACTATAACTCTAGATAAATATATTAACTTCCTTAAGAATATTTATATCCTTAATAATAAAGCCTTATCTTATATTATATATAAATAAAGCAGTTTTTAGTAATTTAATAAGAATATAGAAATAGTTAATAGCTTTAGTAATATAATAATATTAATAAGTAGCTATAGAATATATATACTATAAATAAAGGGAGTAAGTAGGAAAATAGTTACTTTTAATAATATTCTCTTTATTCTTATTAGATATATTAACCTTATCTTAGTATTTACCCTAGTTAATAATAAATCTAAGGTAGTATTTAATAATAAAAAGACTATAATAATCTAAGATAATAATATTATTCTTACTATAATCTATTACTTTAGAATCTATATTATTAATAAAGATAATACTAATCTTAACTTTATACTTACTATCTTCTTAATTTAAGATAAGGACTTAAAAATTTAGTATATAAGACTAAAATACCTTAGTAAATAGAATATAAAGAAACTTACTACTATATTTACTAATATAAAACTAATCTAAGTTAAGTTATTCTATAACCCTTATACTTAAGGAAAAATAAAAGAATCTCCTTATTAATACTCTATTAAAAAGGGATCTTAACTATTTAAAAGTCTCTATACTAATATTATTAGTCCCTTTAAGGTTATAGGACTTAAAGAGTATTAATACTAAGTTACCTTTATAAATAACTTTATATAGATAATATAAATCTTTCCTCTAATAAATAAGTAAGAGTTTACTAAGAAATTCTAAGTCTTCTTAAACTAACTAAAGACCTTAACCTAATAGTACTACTTCCTCCAGCTAAATAAAGTAAGAAAAAATATCCCCTTTATCCTTATCCTCTTTTACTAAAGAAAAAATATTAAACTTTTCTATATAGTTACTAAGTAATCTAAGTAAAATAGTATTATAAAATAAATAAACTATATATTCATAGAAAAACTTATACTTATCCTAATTAGTAATAATCTTAATCTTAAATAGTAGTCTTATATACTTAAGGGAATAGTCTAAATATAAAACCTTAGTTTATACTTAATAATAAAGATAATACCTTATAAAGCTTAGTATAAAGAAATTTTAGACTTAACCTATTTCTATATTATTAAAAGCTCTAGATACTTCCTCTTACTAAACCTAAAGAAATAGAAAATATAAATAAAGACTATATAATATAAGCTATTTAGCTTTTAAGGAAGTATAATCTATATTATTCTTAGGGTAAATAGGAAAATTATAATAACTAATAATATTATATTTAATAAGGTATTAATACTTAAATATAATATTCTTACTTTTAATAATCCTAGGCTAAAGTAAGTAAAGATAAGCTATATATACTTCCTTAGTACTTTAATACTTAGTATATTATAAGTTATTAAACTCTATAATAAAGACTTAGAAGAACTAGGATAAAATATACTTATATTCTTAGATTTAGATTCTAATATATTTATATAAAAAGATACTAATAAGCTATAAGATATTATTACTATAAGGATAGATAAATAAATTCCTTATATAGAAAATAATAAGATTAATAACTATATTACTATAATAGATATACTAATATATTATCCTAAATTATATATCCTTTAACTTATCTATCTAAGCTATAGAAACCCTGATTATATACTTATCTTTAAGCTCTTTAATAAAGAGAATAAATAACTTACCTAATTTACTCTCTTATCTATATATATTATACTTATTACCCTAGACTAAGACTTAGCTAAGCTATATATATACTAATAAGTAGAATAATCCCTAAAATAGATATAATAGTAAAAGGCTATAGAAGATAAACTCTAATCCCTTAAAGAAAATAGTACTTAGTATTTAATTACTCTACTAGATAATATCTATATTCTATAAAGTAAATAGATTTATAAACTTAAATAGGGAAATAATAGTAAAATTATTTAATATAAAGTAAGATTTATAGTATAAAACTTTAAATAATAAGAAGGAATTAACTATTATAAAACCTTTACCTTAGTTATAAAGCCTATAAACTATAAAGCTATATTTACTATTACTATTACTTTAAATCTTAAGGTTAAATAAATAGATATTAAGACTATATTCCTCTATAGATATATTAATAAAGAAATCTATATTAAGTAACTATAGAGCTATAATAATAGCTTAGAAAGGATTTATAAATTGAAAAAGGTATTATATAGCCTAAAATAATCTCCCTAGATTTAATATAAAACTCTCTCTAATTTCCTAGAAACCCTTAGCTTCTACTTACTTTATATAGATATTAGTATCTTTATAAAAGGATTTACCTTTATTACTCTTAATATTAATAACCTCTTAATTATTAGACTAAATACTAAGGATATTAAATCTATTAAGTTATCTCTATTAGAATAATTTAGTATATTTAATCTTAGCTTATATATATATTACCTAAGTATAATAGTCTACTAAGATTAGCTAAATTAGTTAATTTACCTTAGCTAAGGGGTATATATAGAGAAAGTCCTATAAGATTTTAAGCTTAAGGATAGTAATTTAAATATAATACTAGTCTTTATAATAAAGTTTAATATCCTAGAAAATATATACTAAGCCTTAGCTAAGCTAAAGAATTAGTATACTTAAGCTATTAGATTACTTATATATATAATACTAAGTACTTAACTAAATATTACCTTTAGAGTTTCCCTTTATAGCTAATTCCTTAGAAATCCTATAGAAGAATACTATATAGCTATAAAGAGAATTATAAAATACTTTAAAGGGATAATAAAGATAGAATTATACCTTAGTAGTAATATTTAACTATTCTCTAGATATATTAATTTAGACTAGGCTAGTAACCTTAAGACTAAAAGGTTAATAGCTAGCTATGTTTTTAACCTAGGATCTAGAGTAATTAATTAGAGCTTAAAATAATAATTAATAATTACTTTATTATTATATAAAGCTAAGTATATAGAGTAAATATAAGTAATAAAGGAAGCTATTTAGCTATATAACCTCTTTTAAGAACTTATATTAATAAATAATATTAGTATAATAATTATCTATAGGGATAACTAAGATATAATTATAATATCTAAAAACTTATAATTCTATACTAAGATAAAGTATATTAATATTTAATACTACTTTATTAGGGAAAAGATAGTCTCTAGGGATATTAAGATATAATATATCTCTATAAAAAAGCAAATTATAAATAGACTAATTAAAGCCTTACTAAAGATAGACTTTTTTACTTTCTATAAAGTATTAAGACTTATTAATTAAGATAAAAAGGGTTCTTAGATTAGAATTAGGACTATTATTATTATCTATATATATCTTAGCTAAACTTAAATTATCTATATAAACCCTAAGTAAACTTAAATTACCTAAGTAAACTTTAGTAAATTAAAGCTTAATTAATAATTACTTTAGAAAGTAAAAAACTTAGACTAATTATATATAAATACTTATAATTATAAACTTATTACTACTTAATTAATTAATACTCTATAGAGGAATAGATATATATACTTAAATTATTAATTCTTATAGTTTCTCTTTATAACCTTTAAGAATTTCCTACTACTTCCCTTATAATTAGTAAGAGAAAATAGGAGTAAATTAATTAATTCTACTTATTAAGCTATTAAATAACCCCTAATTACTTAGTAAAGACTTCCTTAACTTTTTTACCTAATTTACCCACTTTATATAAGCTCTATATATCTATCTAAAAGCTATCTTATTTAACTATATATAAAGTAAACTAAATAAGTTACCTCCTTAATATAACTTACTAAGATATTATTATTAACTTCTATAAATCCCTAAAAGCTAGAAAATATATATAAATTAACTTCTTTAGTATAGAATAAATTAATTAAATATAATACTAAAATAACTAAGAAATTAAACTATAGTATTACTATATTATTACTATTATTTAAGACTAAACTAAAGGAAAATACCTATTTATCTATAATCTTAACCCTAAGGAAGATATTAATATAAATATATATATTATAATAATACTATATAAACTCTAGTAAAACCTATTCCTCTATATATAAAAAGAGAATATAAAAACTAAAGTATAATACTTAATTAATAGAATATATAAAGGAAAAAACTAATACTTTATATACTTACTAAGAAAAGTATAAACCTAAGCTTTAGTAAGAAATATAAAAATATAGGATTAAGACTTATAAGCTAAAAACTATATTTAGCTTATAAAAGTCTAAAAGGAAAGTTCTCTTTCTTACTTTTACCTATAATAGTATTTTATAGGTTTTAATAGGGCTAGAGAGATTAAAAGGAAGATAGGATTAGAAGTAGGTTATAAAGGGTTTAAGTGGGAATACTAAAAAGGGCAAATATTAGTCTAATCCCTTATGATCTATACACTATATATAGTCAAGCTTATACCCTTCCTCATAGACGTGACTCTTTAATCCATTAAACACTTCTCATTTCAACAGCTACGGCCTATCAAGGTCCTTCTTGGTACTGACACTAAATATCTAAGAGCTCATTAGTCTTGCAGCTTATTTCACACGAAATTACGCCTGGACCGCACATTCGTAATTGAGGATTGGAAACAGTACTCTTGTAGCAATCCTAAACTTGTTGAGATGTTCGTCAAGCGGCATAGCTTCACCTCTTGCAAGGCCTGTTAAACATAGCTGTGATGCAATTTACGACGACCCGCTCCTTTCGTAAACAACCAGAAGACCAATTATAAATGCTGAAGATGCTGTCATATGTCGAAATACGCCGGAAAGGTGGCGCAAAACCACTTCAAAGTGGTGGCAATGTTAGAAACAAGGGACAGTTCTTTGCTAACACGGCTTTTTCGGATGTATCTCAAGATGCAGCCATTAGGTAGGAGGGGGGGGATCTTTGGACTGTTTGCTAGCATTGCCCTTTTAAGACTCAAGGGGATGTCATTGCTAAGGTGAATGGCACACTGTATGGCCTCAGCGCAGCCGTATTCACGAATGGCCTGAACATGGCTTTTCGTATCACTGAAGGCGTTGAATCAGGTTAAGTTACCGTCAACACTCAGGGCACCGTCAACGCTTACACTCCTGTTGGAGGAGTTAAGGAGCGTGTTTGGTTGCGAAAATGGAAAAGACGCTCTTGAAAACTCGTCAAACTGTTAAATCCGTAAAGTGGAACATTTTGCCTGGCAACCTGTAAAGGGACATGGCTAAAATCACTAGAGTAGTTGAATTGCTGGCGAGAAATCTTGTACCTTGATTAACCTAATCCTCATTCAAGCAAAATACTGCCCTAAATGGTGGCCAGGAAACATGTGGCTGTGGTGACTTGAAACTGCTTGTGACATGCAATTGCTCATCCTTTGGCATTGCTGTAGGTGAAGCTGTCGGCAAGCTTGGCATTGGCGAGTCCCTAGACATCTCGAGAAGATTTTGAACGTTTTGAGTTGGCGGCAAATTTAATGGTGACCAAAGTCTTTCTGGCCCTTTTCTGGCAGCTTCAGAAGCTGGGGGTCCTGGCATAGACGCCTTTGTCGTGTTTGGGCCGCCTTTGCTTGAAGATGCATTCCATGGCTCCTCTATTCCCTTCAAGAGCGACTCATATCGAAACTGAGCTACTTCCATAGCTTTCATCACCTCGCTGGATTCAGAGTTGGAGCTGAACGAATCTAATTCATGGCGGCATCGTGCCACAGCCCATTGCATTACAGCCTTGTCAATGAAAGCTCCTAACTCGTCGATGGCCTGCTGACTATTCAATGCTGGATTATCCACCACTTCTGGGATCTTTGGAGCCAGTGCACAGATGGCATGAGTGATCGTGCATACCGGCTGACGATTGACAACTTGATTGTTCCGGGATATGGGTAACGCGAATGTCAATGATGAACGAAAGCCGGGTCCCAAGACATTTTCGACTTTGTGCAACACTGCCTTCCACGGTTCATAGGCAAAACGCGTAGTATATTGGTCTCTTAAGTTGAGCTCCTGGACCTTTACAGATTTTTATCAAGGCTCGACTTTTATCATACAGTTCTGACAATCCATACAGGGCCTGGAAAATCTCTCGCTTGGTTTGACAAGGCGACCCGTATAGTCGAAATTGCGGATTCGGGCAACGAAGGTTTTCAGACATCGAACCTTAGTTTCATAGCGAGACTCATAACCAGGATCTTGAAAAATCCCAACTAGGCTGCTGATAGATACATTACCATCGCTTCGTTCAACATCTCACAGAGAGTGGTTCTGGCTCTTGCGGAGGATATATCAGGAGAGACATGGTCACTTAAGTCTTACAAGGTCGATGAAGCCCAGAAGACTGCGAAACGAGCGCTGAACGCAGGGGATTTTGGCAGTGCATTCTATCCTTTGCTTCACGGCCGGCTTTTGAGGGGTGGCGCTGATCTGGCGCTCAAACCGGGACAGAATCTTGCCACAGTTGTGCTAGGCTTCCCGGAAGAAGACCCAGCTGATGCTGTCAAGGCTTGGCTTGGCAAGTGAGAGGCTTCTTTGGAGTATATAATGAATGTTTATGTAAAGTGTTCAGCTCAGTTGAAATCGGAAGACCTTGAGCTTGCTCACATGCCCCCGGCTATTTCCCTTGCACGAGATTAAACAATATAATGATGAGGCTGCTACTGAATCAAGTTGCCTCTCCGCGCTACAAAGCCATACAAGGTGATCATCTGGTCCTCGAACCGGAGATCTGGTTCTTCCCATACACTCGCCAACTCCAATCCAGCTTTTCTCATCACATTCTGGCTCGCCGGATTATCGGGCTCTGTGGTCGCTGAAATACACTCTTCTTCCACATGGCCGTTTCCGTATACACTGTTCTTATCAACCTTGACCTCGACCTCTTCCCTAGGTAGGGCCCACCACATAGCAAGAAACCCCTTCAAGAACTCGGTGGCATAGCCTTTCCCCCACTGTTCTTTCACTAGCGAATAGCCCATCACTGGCCAGCCCTGCTCACCCGTTCGCGTTCCGTTTCCTCCAACGCCAATCATCTCTCCCGTATTAGTGAGACAAATGGCCCATTCGTATCGTTCAATATCCTGCGGTGGCAGACGAAGGGCAAGGCTGTTCTTGGTCTCCTCGATGGTTTTGTCGGGCCTGCCCTGGATGGACCGGCCCATGACTTCAGGCTGCGAGCGAAGACGTTGCAAACCCGTGAGATCATTCTCTGTCATCGGTCGCATTGTCAGGCGCTCGGTTCTCCAGGATTGACGTTGATCATTAGGAGGAAGTGGAAACTTGGGGAGCGTCGTCTTGACGGTCACCCACTCGATGGGAGTTGTCTCCATAATGCGGGGTTAAGGGAGATGAAATGTTGACGAGAGGTCTGGATTGAGTACTGTCTCGAATTGTATTTCTAGACATGAAATGTGTGAGATGAAGCAGCATGGTGCATTTTCTCAACCGATACTCATATTTCCCCAACCAAGTGTAGTAGTTCATGAGTCACGGCTGGATCGCCTCAAGACAAAAGTTCCTTGCCGCACTGATGACGCATTCGCGTTCAAGCTTCACAGCCAATCATGTTATCAGTTGCACCCGAAGTTCGAGATGACTCACGCTAATCATGTGCTGACTGCTCTAGCCACATTGTTTATAATTAGGAATAAGTGTGAGACAATGACGGACAACTTCAAATTGTTCCTGTGGGACAGACAACTCAGGTATTCAACATCGCTTGGAAGACCATGAACGAAAGGGGAACTAAGTGGGCGAGTTTAGTAATATCGCTGCCTACAACTCTATTTGCATAGATCACTCACCATCTTTATTTATTGAGTGACGATCCAGTGTACAAGATGGTCGGTAAGCCAAAGTCAAAGTCCCTCAGTATTATCATTTGGGCGCATACGCTGGCTACCCCCCACGGGCCACGGCCTTCTCATTTGTTTATCAAACCTCCCACAATATCTGGCGTACTTAGAAAAGATGTCCCGTTGTACTTCCCCTTCTCGTCTCTCCCTACTAAGAAGCTCTCCGGCGGGCCTAGATAGGACTCTCGCACACCGCCCAGATCAACGACAATCTTCTGCATCACGATATTAGGCAGCAACGCCCACACACGTAACGTATATGCACCCTCGCCTGGCACTTCAAAGGAACTCGTTGTGTAGTTTCCATGGAGACCCCAGACAGAGTTAGCCACTGCTACTCCCCATCCTTCGGGCATGTCGCCGCCAACGTTGGGGCCGATTGGCCGCACGGTGGTAGGGGTCGGTTGTTTATGTCCAGATGGGAAGAGAACGATGCCATATTCCAGAGGGTTGTTGTCGCCGAGATAGTTGGCTGCTGGGGAAATGAACAGTGTGACGTTGACGGCTGAGTGGTTGCTGAAGAGATACATGTTGTATTCCAGCGCAGGGCCTTCGCCAACTTCCAGCTTCTCTGTGTTGAGTGGGAAGAGAGTAACACCACCGAAAGTGCGGCCGTAGTTTCTCAGAGTGTGGTACTCAAGAGAGCTTCCGTTAAGCGAGGTTTTGTCTGAAGAGTGGGCGCTACGATTGGAGCCAAGATCAGAGCTGGCCTTGACAATGCTTTGATAATGCGGCGCTTCAATAGAGACATAGCCGTCCGACTCAACAAAACCCTCAGTGAAGTTGTCCGGTACCTCTCGATGGATTACCGTTGCGACAACACGAGGTGTATTGCCAGCGTAGCGCTCGAATCCGCGACAGTTACTCGTAAAGTTGACATATACCTCGGTCGTGTTGGGAGCCGTGGGAGCATTCTCCCAGTCAACCGTGACATAGATACGGCTGTCACTTCCGTTATTGCCGCCGACGGTTCCGTTGTACTGCGAGAGCTTCACAAATGACTCCCAGGGCGAAGCAAACCAGTTGCATTGCTTAGGGCCACGATGAAAGACGTCAATGTAGCGGGACCTCGCCCCCAATGGGTCTAACGGGGGAAGATACAAGTCGTTCGACGATAGGGAGTGCCACTGGCTATCACCTTGGACACTGGCATTGGAGCCCTCGACTCCGATGCCATACTGGCCTCCAAGTGATGGGAAGACATCCTGGACAAATCGAAGATCGGGCAGGGAATTCCGCATCGGCTGCTGCCAGTAGCCATCGTATCCAAAATGGGTTTCTGTTCGGTCAGCCTTAGCCATGAGCTGTAGTGGCAATGAAGACTTACGGTCAAGCATGTGAGCCCATTTCCCATCAAGCAACTCGTTCCATCTTTGAGTAAGATTGGAATCTTTATACATGAGATCCACCGACTCGTAGATAACGTCATTGGCCGAGTTACGTTTTTGCCCCGCGTAGAGTTGATTTCTGGCGCCGTTTATCTGGATCTTGTTGACGATCTCACCGCCCAGAACCGGATGAAGCAGCATCTGGAAGAATGAAGGTTGATACTTCTCGTCTAAAGCGTCATACACGGCCTGAGTATCCTTCCTCAAGGCGGCCCATTGTTGAAGGATAGCTTCGGCCTCAAAGTAGTTAATGACGGAATAAACATGCGGCTCAAGAAGTTCAAACTTGCGCCGCGCCGCATACATTCCGTACCGGGTAATGATGTCTGTGATATTATGGGCATGCTCGTCGCCAAACTCACGCTCTGCCCATGCTTGAATCCAGTCGGTAGTACCATCAATGCCCCAATTGTTTATGTCGTAGGCGAGATCCAAGAAGTGACTGATGGGAATTTCATAGGGCTTGAGATCACCGACGTTGACTATCCAGATTCGACGAGCGTTGCGTTGATACGCGAGAGTCATCTGTTCTGTTGTCTTCTGGAGCTGGATGGTGTTGATCCACTTGTAGTCCCTAGGGTCACCAACGAAGTCAAAATGGTAGTACACGCCAGCCCCTCCAGAGCGGTCTGTCTCGTTGGCAAGAGGGAGACGGCGGATGTTCCCCCAGTTGTCGTCGGCCCAAAGGAGTGTGATGTCTTCCGGGACGACGAGACCACGTTCCTGATATGACTGGACTTCTTTGTAAAGACACCAGAGAGAGGGGACTTCTGAGGCATCATCAATTCCAAGACCCTCCTCAATGATGGTTCTTTGATTTTCGACGAGAATCTCCAGCATTTCCAGGATGACATCAATTCCCAAATCACCCTCGATAGCGGTGTCACCCGTGCCGCGCATGGCCATGGTCCATAGGCTGTTTCGGGAGTATGGCTTAGCACGCTCGACTCCGTAGCGAAAGTAGTCGTCTATCGTCTTGTTGTTTAGGTTGTACTGCCACTGGCCCTGGTAAAAAGTCCGGAACTCGTTCTGCGCACGCATCATGGGCTCAGTATGTGACCCACCGAGGACTATCTCGTAAGCGTCGAGAAGGGGTTGGTTGAAAGGGTCGTCCACATATACGATGCTTCCCCAAAGCGTTGGCCATATGTAGTTGGCGCGGAGGCGTAATAATAGCTCTGAGACGAGGGCATAAAACTGATGGTTGTAGGGCGCAGCGTCATTCCAGGTGTCCTCCCACCGGGTGCTGTTGCATCTAAGTCAATGCCGATTCAGGGGATAAAGGTATAGGTGGCTTACCCAACCCAACTTGACAGACCAGGCTGCTCGTCATTCAAAAATATGCCCCGATACTTGACCGATGGCGACTGCTGCACCTTGGGTTTTGCGAGGACGTAGATGTCCTGCCTTGTGCGGACAGGGACATCAGCCCACCAATACCAAGGACTTACCCCAATCTGCTCGCTGATATCATAGAGGCCGTATATAGTACCTCTGGGATCATTGCCGGCGATGACTAGGGCCCGAGGTGTGCCCTCGAGAGGGTCTTCAACTACTTGGCTGACGAAAGCCTCCCATTCGCCTTCAATCTCACTGACGTCAATGAGTTCATCTTCAATGAGCTGGTCAATAATCTGGGAGTGACCGATTGTACCAGCAATGATGGCGATATTGGCTGGGATGGGATTCGAATACACAGGGCCCGAGAAGAATTCTTCGCCCAGTTGTTGGTACTAGGCTTAGTTAGACTAGGCAATCCAACCATTCGAAGGTTAATGAGTCCACACTAACCTTTGTGTTGTTGCTGACGTCCACGGGCTTGAAGGAATATTTGGCTGGAGGGGCGTCTGTCTCTCCGTTGGTGAGTGTGAAGTTGGTGCCAGTGACGCGACCAAAGTCTGCCGCAAGATCACCCGCGGCGCGGATCACGCCCCAGTACTCGTTCTCAGAGACCCGAATCTGTCCCGTGCGAACATCTCCTCCAACTATTTGGAAGGCATCCTGTGAACTGTCGAAGGAAATAATGTGTTTCTGGCCAAGAGCATCGACAACGGTCGCCAGACCCAGGACGACTACCAAGGCCAATGACTTGAGGGTCCGCATGTTAAGACTTGCGACTCGAAGATGGGGGCTTCGTCGGTAAGGAGAGAGCAGCTCAAGAGCCTCGACGACTTCCGGATTTGTTGGCTACTTCTAGGCCATGGTCGGAGAGCCAAAGCGCAGCAAGATTTCCTATTTATCCAAGCCCAGGGCGAGATGGCTCAGCTGCGAATGCTCCACCGGCCCCTCAACTCAGTATCGGCATAACGCCATTTGCGGTCCACTCAACTGATCAAGAAAGCTGGTCCAAATCCACACAAAGGCAGTTCAACGTCGTACCAAACCCCGCAAGACTGCTTCTTATTAGGCTCAAGCAGCCGGTTCTCACACTTGTTTCCACCGGCTCACGGGATAAGTACGGAACTTGGGTTGCGGGGAAGGCAACTACTATTCTGGAATGAACGTGCCATACAGGGATCTGACGACTGTGGGTCTTGAGAATTTATGGATAAATGACAATAGACAGAGTCCATTGATGCTTAGCTTAGCGGCGGACCATATGAATGGGGCAGATCAGCGAACTTTGCGGAGTAATGGGCAGTTTGGAGGCCCTGGCTAAGTGCCGGATGCTTGTTAATTCAAGGATCTTCTGGCACCGAGCATCCTTGTATAGAGCATAGGCGGCCCGAGATTCCGATAGACCTGTCGGCACGTGAAGGACTTACTATGTACAAATCTGGGCCCCCATATCAACGCGAGTAAAGATCAGCAGCCAAACCTTAGTCACCGCAATTAAAGTTTCTCGAAGCTATAAGTTCACTACTAAGTCGTCAGTATTTCTTCCAGCCTCGGCTGGGGAGCTTAAGCGGAGCCTTGCGGGGTTGGGCGAACAATGTCCTATTTAGCCGTGAAATGAACACGCAGGGCCCTGATTCAGTGGTTAGCCTGTAGATCTCGTTACATTATCCAGCACGCTGTACGTCACATAGCCCGCTTTTGAATTCTCGTTGCGATTTTCCAATTATCCAGAAATGACGTGTATGAGGTTAACACATCGCGTTGGATATATGCCCGGTTTCTCTCGCAGATCAGCCGTATGGCCAGGGGCACTCTGATGGCTGCTAGTATACTACAGCCTCAAGAGTCGGGGCCAAAAGCGGATTACTAGAATCCATTATACTGTCTAATTACTCTGGAGGTCTACAATTGCAAATGCCCCTACTAAAATAAATGGTACCTTCTCGTCAACTGCTGCGCGCATGGCCTTAGGTCTCTCAAGTAATTCTGTCAACAATCGCAATCTTAGTTACACCATTGTAAGATACCACTAACTGTCGAGCATATGTCCCATCATTAACGTCGCGGCCTCCAATAACATCTCTACCCTCTCCATTGGGAGTTTGTCATCTCTCAAACATAACCCATACAAAGCACAGTAACAGTCTATGGCGGTAGCAAAGGACGAGGCATTTCTAACTTGGCCATCAAAAAATATTGCCTCCCAAAGTGTTTCGAAAACGGCACCAGCAGATCGGCTGGACAGTTTAGTTTGTATAATCCAGTCTCGGAGGAAGCGTAGGCGATCTTGAGGAATCGATTCGACAAGTTTGCGGGACACGGCAAACTGCGCCCCGGCAAAATATTCCCACTGTGAGGGTGGACTGTAATGCCGCGGCTCTGGGAAGACCTCATGCCAGAGATCGGTATACTGTCCATATAAGCTTTCGGGCAATTGACTGTGGAGTTTGGAGCCTCTGTCCTCGGCCTCCCAGTCCTCCCGTGTGAGATCTAGTATGGATGGTCCAGGGACACCGGGCAGCGGCCCAATCGTCCTCCGCAATGCCTTGTCGCAGGCGAGGCTAACGAAGCCGCGCTTTAAGACGGCCTCGGGACGCAGCTTGTTCACCGTGAGAGGTGAGCTGCGGTGGAGGAGGGCATTGTTATGCCATGCTGTGCGATGGCCATGCATGAAAACCATGACTTCGGGAAGGTTCTCGTAGTGATCGATCAGGTATGTCAAGTACACCATGGCTTCATTGCCCTTATTTTGAGGCAGACCGACACCATTTTGAGAGGAGGGCTGGTCGGCGACGTAGATGATTTGCGAGTCACCCGTCCGAAGCCCACACTCCCGCTGTAATTTGGCCGAGTCATCGCCTGATACAGCTGCAACAATAACTGTGACGGAGTTTGCCCTGGGAGCAAGACTGAGCTTGGCCGAGTTTGGCGTCAGGGTGTCAAAGCACGATGATGCGTAGGCGAGTAGGACATCTCTTTTCCTCGTCCTAAAGTTATAGTTCAGGAGCAATGAACATACCCAGAAAACTAAACATGTCCCAAAGGCCATAAAGGTCCTGCCCAGTCTCATGCTTAATTAATCCCCGTGGCTGAGAATGGTAGAAAGGCCGCAAACATGGGCAGCACACAAGACAGCAGGTGAGATTGGAGCGCGTTTTTTTTTGGGAACCAATGTTAAACGAGTTCTTAGACGACTACTTGGGCAAACTCTTCAAGCGGTCTGCTACAATTTTCATCCTTCATTTTGGATGATCTCTGCCGAGCGGTGAAACCAAGCCCATTGTTTCGTGATACGAAGCGGCCGCCAAATCCATGTGTCTTATTACCTACACGAGCGCCCCGCCAAACTAAGTCTGCAGCTCTCGGCTCCATAACTTTCCTGAAAAGGGAATGCGCGACGCAGAATGCTGCTTCGTCATCTATGACTGGCGCTTTGTCACTTCTCAGCTCTGCGAGGGCGGCCGCCGTCTTACGAAAAGGAATTTTGAATTATGGCTCTAACTCACGTCAGTGGATGGAAGTTCGAGATTATCCAGAAATCGCAGGCGAAAATATGTATTGTAATATTAACGGATACATGGTGGAGCGTATGGTGCTGGTGAATACGAGATTCCCCCATATATATACAATAGCTTCTTGCCTTGACATACTTGTTCGCTATTCTCCGCAACATTATAAATATCACTATTTTCATTTTAAAATTATCTGTCAAGTACTAAGGCACCAAAATGAAGGCCGCGTACGTTCTCCCAGCTCTGCTGTCTGTCGCCAATGCCGGCATGCACATCAACTAGTAAGACCTGACGCATTCTGCTAATATTCCCATCAATGTTAACACAATTGACACAGCTACTCGGATACCAACTGCAAGAACTGGATCGGCCAGAAGAACCTTGGGCAAGGCTGGGGCGACCAGACCTTTGCTTCTCCCCAAGGCGCGCACAGCGCCTTGCCTGTTGAGATAGACGGTTTCTACAGTGAGTTGTGCAGGCTTTTCTCTTTACTCCCTATTTCAAGTGATCGCTAATCGAGATGACTAGAAGCCGAATTCTACGATAACAACAACCCCGGCTCTAAGTACGCGAGGTTTGATGGTCAATGTTGGGGAACCACTGGAAAGCCCGTCACCCATATCAAGCCTTGGTAATTATGATTACTGAGTACAAGTAGTCTGATTGCAGAAGTTGAGTGCTTCTAGTCTTTGTATAGCTCATTTGATGTTCTTTAAAAAAAAGGAAAGTTTTACAGTAGATAGAATATAGCAAAAGCACAGTCAGACACTTAACCTACTATTATAAGCCACATTGGCATCTACAATAAAAGGCACAGATATTGATTTTACATTCATGTTAAACTTTGATGAGTCTTTTTAACCTGTCTAAGTCACTCGCTAACCTCAAGACTAATTCTTAAAAGGCCTATCGGCTGGTGATGCAAGCAATCAACAACTTATAAGATAATACCTTGGTCTGAGCTTGTCAGACGGTCATGCACCAGGAACTGCATGTGCCTTACTATAGCTATTATTCATTAGTCCGAGACTTTATGTTTAATGCAAACCCTGCTGAAGTGCTTTTCTTTCGGTTTACAGGGCAGGGCCAACATCTGAAAAGCCTCTTGCACAATACCAATCGTTGCGCGTATGTGACAGCACCGTCCTGAAGCACGCGAGATATGATATTCGTTGTTTTAGTAGAAGGGACCAATTGAAACAGTATCTTTCAGCTGTTTCTTAGAGAAGCTAAGGAAGAAGCTTAGCCAGTCTCTCTCCAGTGATGTAAAGGTTAGGGGGTGCTGGGAGCCACCAGCCGAGTAGGGCAAACAGATATTACAGACTCCCGAGTTGAGACATAAGCCTAACGAGGAACCCTTTTCCAAAGAAGACCTTGTATATCTCAAGCAGTGGATTTGGGCCTCTTGTTCTACCACGCGTATGGAGATGGCCTCACTATAGCCGTGTGCAATATATTCGCCTTTTGTTATCCTAGATCTCGTGGTTGTGTGAGGCACTCTCCGGCCGGTATCATCAGTCTGGTAACGAGATTCCTAGGAGAAATCAATGAAGCGCCAACATATATTTCTAGATGAACCAGCAATGGTTCAGATTGTACCTACAAAGTCTAATAAGCGGTAATCCCAAGGGAACCACTCTCTCAACCCTTTCATCACATTCTGTAGCAGTCTATCTATCATAAGTTCACTGTCATGTTTCCTACCCCGCCCCTCCTAACCAGAGTCACCACTAACTTGACAGGTCATTGGGAACAGCATGTCATTATCCAAGTTTGTATCAAATCACAGAGCAGCTTCCACGCCACTTCTTTTCTGAAGATAATTGGGTTGATACAACATGGAGACCAGAAGAAAAGATCCCATATTTTGAGTGGAGGCTGGTTCCCGTTTCTTGATATCAGACTTGGGCTCAGCAAAGCTTTGGCTTCGTAAAGCATAATGGGCATCACTTACAGCACTAAACGTACAGCTGGCTTTTTAGCTAAGCTGCAATGGTAGTGCCCTAGAGCACGCCAAGGCTATGTGTTTAGAATGATAATGCCGCTGATTGAGATACAATGGAACATTGAAAAGAACCTCACTTGCTATCTTGATAGGATGTCGAGACAACCTCTGCTGTGTTGTACTATTGATACCAATGTTCAACTAAGGTCTAGTGGACAGTCGCTAAATGCCCATGGCTTGGATGTCTGTTGCCATTGCGGCTGCTATATACGTTTGCAAATCACCTTGATTCAACTTCTGCTTGGTCCGAGAGTTTCTCAACCATGAGCTGTAGCCATCAGCAGCCCGATCGTTAATGCAGTAAACATGCACTGCACCCCTAGCATAGCCCTGCATCCATATGCTGTCACTCGCCGGATTGATGGTGAGATGCTGCGCCTCATTTGGAGAATTTGTTGAAGTATGGAAGTCCATCCTAGAAGAGTTCAGCCCCAGGAAGCGCACCGTTCATGAAAAGAAAACCCACCGAACCACGATATGATCAAGGGGCTGAGCCTCTGGAGTGGGAGATCGTCCTCTTAAATCCTTATCCGACTGTTAGTGGGAAGGGTTTCTAAAAATGCACTATAGTGACTTGGTTTTACAGGATCTCCTCTATTCCAGGCCGTGGCAAACTCGCGAAGAACTTGAACTTGGTCCCACACATTATGTGGAACGCCAGTGATGAAGTAGATCGTAATCGGATGGCCATCGGTGGCGGTGGTACAGATGTATTCACGGATTCTCACACGGTAGTGTTATGTCAGCTGCGGCTTATATAATGCGAGTCGCCCCGCTGGCAAAAGCGGGATCTCGGCTCGCATCTTTTCATCTCTCCAGCATTCACCACTCCCTTTCATACAGACAATCCTCGAGAAACATGGCGTTTGCTAATTTTCCTGATTCTCTCGACTACTTTTTCTACACTGGAGATGAATTTACCTTTGAGGATCTGTCGAATTACAAGAAAAATGGGCTTCACCCGGTTCTTCTTGGCGACATCCTTCCCAAGCCATCCACATGCTCCAGTGAACCGGAAAAAGACCCCAGGTATCGCACCATGCTCAAACTTGGCCGTGGAGCCTTTTCTACAGTCTGGCTCGCTCGCGATCTAGTCGAGAGGTAATACCACGCCGCCTTCTAGTCGAGTTCCAGATGCTGACCTGTAAAGCCGATTTGTCTCCATCAAAATTGGTCGAGGGACTCAGTCGCGTCGTCTCGGCCATGAGGCAGAAATCTTGTTGAAAATTAAGGAGGTCGGACGAGCGAAACGCGGCTTTAACAATATCATTCTTCTCCATGACGCATTCGTTGTCGAAGGACCCAACGGATTCCATGAGTGCCTGGTAACCGAGGTTGTTGCTCCCTTGGCAGAACATCACGTCGTGCGAGAGTGTACCTCGAACGTTGTGTTTCAGCTCCTAGAGGGTTTTGCCTTTCTGCACGAGATAGGCATAGCTCATGGAGGTATTTATACATCACTCAGTCTGAACGGTCAAGGTGCTAACAATATATAGACCCACACATGGGGAATCTTGGCATTGCGCTCCCACACCTCGATCAATTCGAAGAAGACGACATTGTAGCATACTTTTCCAACCCAGAACTTGTACCAGTCGTCCCACGAGATCTCTCACTCTCCATGCACTCTCTACCTCTATATCTGGTAGGATCAGTGAACATGGCGTCATTTGCGCGTGACAACAAAGCGTTCCCAACGAGTGAGGAGATGTCTCTCAAGATTTTAGACTTTGGAAGAGGTGAGAGTTGATTCGATACCTTTTAATCCCTTTTGCGATTTATTCATTGACTCACAACTTAGCCCATCGGACGAGTGAGCCAATCGAAACGTTGCTGGGAGCTACCCCTAAAGAAATTTCCCCTCCAGAAGTTATCCTATACGAACAGTATGGGGACAAGGCTAAGGCAGGCTGTACCTGGAGTAAAGAAGCTGACATTTGGGCAGTTGGATGCACAGTAAGTAAAACTGTCTGTTGCTTATACCCTTTGGCAAATGAATTAACTGTTTCCAGATGTACAATATCCAATACAAGGCTCCGCTCATGGACACATTCTGTCCTCCGAGAGAGTATTTAAGTCGGATTCTAAAGCTGGGTGGCCCTGTCCCAAAAGTTTGGACTGAGAAATGGAGCCTGGACGAGGTCCGCGATGGCGGTATGTGTTCCCTTGATCGATGTTTGAAATGTACTAACTGCTTCCTTAGATGAACTCGATAGAGATGCAGCGTGGGACCATGAGGCGCGAAACTTCTCACCTATCAAAGAGGATAGGGAGCTTTTTATCGACCTAGTGAAGAAGATGGTTGTGACAGCCCCAGAGGACAGATATCCAATATCTAAGCTGCTCAACCATCCATTCTTTCTCTGGGGGAGAACAACTACTACAGTAAAATAGGTCATGGGAATCTACGCTAAATGGTCTCTCATTACGAGGTAGCAACACTTGTGTGCTACCTTGGCATGGGAAATCAAAGATCCATTGAATATTTCTCGCAGAAGATCGTTTTGTTCCAACTTACTCTCGACCATTATGGTATCGAAAGACACGGTGTCACCGCTGGCTCGTTCCCAAGCGGAACAGGCATATTATATTACGCTGGGAGTCCCACAAGCTCATTAATGGCCACGTCAGTGCTATAATTCGTACTATGACCAAAGATTCACCACGGAATGCACAAAATGACGGTCCGAGAAATGTTTGTAACTTTAGCAAGAAGTATTTATATGAAAGTCGATAAACACACCCTCAACCACTCTTCAGTCGAAACCCTGCTCAACCAACTTCAGGCATACGTTTTCAAAAGGGAGTTGTAATACTGGTACCCAGTTCCACTCGGGGGCTCAAAGCTGTAGATGTAGTCGGACCACCACGGCCCGGCCGCCCACCAAAGCGCCCCCTTCCACACGTCGTCGTTTGCTTCGAGATAGTCCAGAAGACCCTTGACGGCCGTCTGGCACTTAGTGTTCGCTCCACCAGCAAATTCTCCGATAATGCCAATCTTTCCGTTGGTCCTCAGCCAGCTTGTTGCCGCTTTGAGTCGTTCAGCGCCAATCGTGGTCGAAACACATTCTGTAGAGGTACCGGAGCTATCAGAGTCAAGGTACTGGTGCATTTCGTACACAATCTTATTCTCGGGATCCTTGAGCGCCTTCATATTGTCGTTAACGTCGGGCCACGACCACGCGCCGGACCACTGGTTGCCTTCGACAAAGATATACTGAGTTGCGCCTGTGGCACGAATGCCGTCGATGGCCGCCTGATTGAGCTTGAGCACGAGGGCCTGGTCCATGGTATGGTACTCGTTGTTGGTGTCAAAGATAACACGATTGTTGGTCTTGAACTGATTGGCAAGGTTCTTCCACCACGTCTGAAAGGCCGCGGTGTCCGTAATGACGTTGCCGAAGAATCGACCATAATTATGCGGATCAAGCACGGCCCAGCCACCGCTCTTAGTGATGTGGTCAACGACCTCGGTGAGGTTCTTGAGGTACGCGGTGTTGTATGCGCCTGTCAGAGTGCTAGGGGTGAGTCTCTCCATCTTGAACTGGACGCGGAAGGTGTTGTAGCCTTGGGCCAGCAGAGTCTGAAGACAAGTTAGTTGAGAATGGTCTGCGAGTGGTTACTTCGAGTTACTCACATCAATCGTAGTAAGACTGGGGAAAATGTAGTGCGTGCCCCAAGTACCAGGCAAAGTCCCTTCTCCAAACTCTGCTCCAGCCTCGTTAGTGCCGAACCACCAAAGATCGCCGGAGTTTGGTGGAGGCGAGGATGTCGCAGAGGAGGTTGTGGACGAAACAGACTGGGTCACAGTCGCCAGCGTGGTTGAAGGCAAGTTGGACGACGGCAGGCACTGGCTGTAGTAGATGTTCGAGTATGTGCATGTGTACCCAGAAACACACGTCGTTGAGCCCTTCCAGTCTTGTCCACCACATTGTGCCCAGGCGCTGCTCTGAGCGAGAGCGGTGCCGGTGAAAATACCGAGGGCGAGAAGGTGCCACATGATGTTCAATCAGAGCAGATAGAATATTGGAAGTAAGTGCAATGAGTCAGGAGTAGTCATTCAAGAAAATGAGACAAGGCGGGCTGCTTTTATATTCATCGTGACTATACCTACGCTGCCCATGAGAGCGCCTTGTGAAAGCAAATTTAACTAGCCGTGAGACCATGCACGGTACCAATGCGACAACGCCGGTGTTCTGGGCCTCCATAGCGAAATTTGCGTGTTTTCCCCGGTTTTGGGTATATCGGGATGAACTGTTGGCCTGGGGGGCTGTCGGAGGGTTTCTCAATTTGAGCCCGGGACGGAACAGTCATGGGTTTGCTAACCCGACGAGGAACGGGTAGTCGTCGACCAATCTGGCGGAGTCATAGGATCCGCGTCACAAGAGACGAGAAACAGGGTAGTGTATCAAGTTAATAACAGACTTAATCCTAAGGCCGGGGAATAGGGAGATTTGATCCTTGATGGCGCCATCCTGGATCGAGTTGGAGACCGGAGCCCCAGCCTCCGAGGCTGTAACAGGGCCACGGACACGCCACCGCGATTCGCCGGGATTGCTACCGATGGCGCCAAGAGTTCATAAAACTCATACACTGCCTTCCGTGATCAGGTGTCATTCCAACAAAAGATTCACGGGCCGACGTCACGAACTTCCTCACCAGGGGGAGACAAATTCAAGCACTAGTTACAAAGTCGACCAGAAGCCCATATGTGAGCAGGGACCATAACGCAACTTGGCATGTGAGGCTACAGTGGACACGCAACTACTCTTGGTCTTGGTACCATAGTGACTCTGTGCCGCCGGAGCATGCTCACCGTTCTTGGCTCCGAGTCAAGTGCGCAATGTTGCGGTAGATGATGGACGATGTTCCAGGCTGCTGAGATTACGCTAGGACTTCTCGTCCCGCAGGACCGGGGTTCCGAAATATGCTTGTATAACACGTCTGTTAAGATTACGATGGTAAGTCTTTCCTTCTTATGATCACTAGATCCATGTGTGAAATAGTTGCCCCTGAGCAGAACCACTCGATTTATCCATTGTTGGCATGTTGTTCACTCGATCTCTGGATACAAAGTCAAGTCAATGTTATAAGTTAGATGCCTTTACTCTGCTATTCAGCTGATTCAAGCAGAGTGACTGAGATATTTTCGAAATATAGAGAAATATTCTGAGTCAAGCTGCTAAGTGTGACGAATCTCGTTAAAACGTCCCGAGTCCAAGAGCTTAATATTGAGTCTAATGAAATACATTCCTACTCTTAGACAATTCAAACCGGTAGTAGATAAATACGGTATTTTCAGATTATGAAGGCTATTCGTTATTCGTCTCCAATTGAGGCCTACATGAATGGGGCAACTCGAAGACACCACCTCATCTGCCACAATCTCACCTAATAAGAAAGAGCATGCTAACACTTCGCGACAAGTCCAGGGTATGGCTTTGAGATTTATATTACACACCGTAGAATGCGACTTGTTCGGCGGGGAGAGCTCCGCAGATTTGCTGTGGGTGGACAGGGATAAAATTGACCAAAGAGACCAAGCCTGAGTTAAAAGTGTGTGCTTTACTATTGGCTTCGCGGCTTGACAACACCCTCCATGAGGGGAGCCAACCAGTTTGACAATTCGAGGTCAAAATCGATCAGACACCAATCATTTGAAGAGGAAGTTTCCTCAGTTGTGCCCGACCTGAACTCCTCGGAGTAACATGGATTTGACAAACTATGAAAACCTCATCTGTGAAGTAGTCTACGGCTGTCCTTGTAGCCTTCTTGCGGATGGGCAAGTGTGAAACGAACTCGTATGCTCGGAATATCTCTTAGTCAAAACAAAATGAAGGCACCGCCGCTAGGGCGCATTTGATTTAGTGTCTAATACGGGCACGTGCAGCAATAAAGCGTGTTCGTTCAAGCTTACGTGACCATCTGCCTAAGTCTTGCGGTCATTCTAACATCGGACATCTCTCTAGGGAATGAACGCGTGACTATGGCATATCACGACGACCATTGCCTACTGAACTCGACTTAAACTCGACTTACTTCAAGGCGGATGCGCAAATGGCTTCCGCAGATGCCCGAAAACATAGCAGGCCAGTGGCTATTGCCCCCGCGCCTGTCGCGGCTGGCCCAACGGAGCGCACTGGCACCCATGAAGACGCACCTCAACCTGCAATGTCATATACTTGCCAGACCTGTGCGAAGCGCAAGGTCAAATGCGATAAGGCAACCCCGATTTGTTTCAGTTGTCGTAAGAGCAAGCTCGAGTGCTTATATCAAGCGCCACGACGGAAAAGAAAGCTGAGCGGCGACGTGAGTGACGGACTTGCTCGAAACGAACCTAGTCAACACCTACGCGTCTCACTACCACAGAACAGTGATAAATCGCATCTCATAGAAGAAGCATTGCAAGAACCAATCTCCCTTCGTTGGGACGAGCCCAATCCGTCGAGAACCGGCAAGCTTCTAACCGGAGAGGGCAAGTCAAGATACATAGACAGCCCTTTCTGGCGTAATCTAGGAGATGATGAGATGCAGCACATTTCCGATGATGAGGAAGAGAGCCAAGTGATTGCCGGCGTCGCTGGAGTTTCTGCGTCGGACCCCTTGACTGGAGCATCCATGGGCTCTAGTTCTCAACAGAGTCTCCTCCAATATCACCCAACCCACGAGAACGCCACAATGTTATGGAAGGTACATATGGAAAACGTAGAACCACTCTGCAAGGTCCTGCACCTTCCATCAATATCCAAGATGGTTGAGATGGCTTCACAGCAGCCTGCAATGGCATCGAAATCTGACGAGTGCCTGCTCTTCGCTATATATCATTTTGCCGTCTTCTCAATGACAGAAGACGAATGCACAGAAAAATTAGGACAGGCGAGAGAGACATTGATACAAAGATATCACTTTGCTACTCGGCAAGCTCTTGTCAACGCGTCGTTCCTCAAGACGACCGAGATGTCCGTTTTGCAAAGTCTCGTCCTTTTTCTACTTCCTTGCCGTAATTCCTACGATGCACACACATACTGGATCTTGACAGGCGTCGCAGTTCGCATAGGCCAGCGCATGGGACTCCACCGTGATGGAGAGAAGCTGGGCTTGCCACCATTCGAAGTACAAATGAGGCGGCGGCTATACTATCAGCTTTTACCACTCGACGGAATTGCCAGCCAAATGTCAGGCACCGGAATGGTTATGATGCCAGACACGTGGGATACTCGGCCGCCCTTGAACCTCAATGACGACCAGATATGGCCGGGAATGACGGAGATGCCAGAGGAGAGCAGAGGTGCAACTGACATGATATTCTGCCTGACGCGCGCTTGCATCGGTAAATTATTTGCCAGCACCGGGAAATCGATGCACAACGCAGGCTCCCAGCACTTTAAAGACTACCAAGAAGCCGAGCTGGCCATAAGCAAGGCCGAAAGCGAAGTCGAAGAGAAGTACATTCGCTACTGCGATATCGTCAACCCGCTCCATTTCCTGACCATGGCTTCGGCTCGGTCGGGGATCACCGCCATGCGTCTTCGACTTCGGATGCCAAAAGTCAGAAACCAGACGGCCACTGATACTGAAAGGAAGGACCTGTTCCACCTTGCGCAGAAGATCATGGATACGGATACTGCAGCCTACGCCCACACAAGCCTAAGGAGATACCAGTGGCATGTGAGGCCGTTCTTCTTGTGGGGAACGTGGGATTCGTTGATGCTTGTCATCACTAGCCTGTGGAGAGTCGGTTTGCTCTCGCCTGAGGAAATCGATGCTGCCTGGGGCAGAGTGGAACAGGTCTACAGTAACCATGACGAACTTGTCCAGTCGAAGCGGGCGCTGTATGTGGCGTTTGGGCGTCTCACCCTGAAGGCTTGGAACGCAAACCCGTCAAGTATCATTGTTCCAGAGCCGGCTTTCATCACAGCCTTGGACTCACGGCGAAAGGCGAAATTGAACGGCAACGCTCCTGTGCTTGACGCAAAGACGGATACTGCATCACTGTTCGGCCCGTCCCAGGCAATCGATGAGGGCGAACCATTGGGCAGCCTTTCTGGTGATATGGGATTCGATGTAGACAGCGATTTCAATTTCGATAGCGCTGCGTGGATGTTCTGGGACCAACTCGTCCAGGAAGATCAGGCCTTGGGGGATTAGTTGCAAATGCATTCGTACGACTATTGTCTATGTAATTCACGTTTATTTGACTCCCGTATTTATAGCACCTCAAGCCTAACGCATCTGAATTCGGCCTAATTGTTCTTTACCCATATATTCTATCACTGCCTGTGAGACTGTATCATGGTCGATAGCATCTTGCTTCAAGGCTTCAACGAGGACGCCATGTTGCCTCTGATTGGCCAGTATCTCGGGTCGGGCGATCTACTATGATTGGTACTCCGTACTGGGCTTCGGGTCCCCGAGAACTTCATCCTCAAGACCCGATGAGCCAATCAGCAGCCAGTTAGCTCGGGCCTCAGCTTCATGTACATCATCATACAATACGAACACATACATCTCCATTCCGTTTTCTCAGTCTATATAACCCCTGTGTCCTCGCTCTCTTCCTCCTTATCTTCCTCTCTCTCACTTCACAAACAAACAACTCAAGCCAACATGCCCCAGCTCAAGGTTCTCATCGTGGGCGCATCCATCGCAGGCCCAACAGCGGCTTACTGGTTTGCCAAAGCCGGAGCAAGTGTCACCATCATTGAACGCTTCCCCAAGTTGCGCACAAACGGACAAAACGTCGACATCCGCACTGCTGGTGTCACTGTGATGCGAAAGATGTTGGGCATGGAAGCGGCCGTGCGAGCCAAGACGACGCACATGGACGGTATAAACTTCGTACGCGAGAATGGACGACCCTTTGCGACCATCAGAGCTACTGGAAACCCCGATCAGCAGTCGCTCGTCTCCGAGTACGAGATCTACCGCGGTGACCTGGCCCAGATCCTCTTCGACATGACCAAGGACAATGAGAACATCACCTACGTTTTTGGCGAGCAAGTTGCCTCCATTCACCAAAACACACAGGATGAAGGGCCTGTGACGGTCGAGTTTTCCAACGCCTTGCCGACTTCGGAATATGACCTTGTCGTTGCCTGCGACGGTGCAACATCGAGAACTCGAGCTCTAGGTCTCGGTTGTGGTGTCCGAGACCATATGAAACCGATGAACTGCTGGGCGGCCTTCTTCTCCATGCAGCAGGATCTTGTCCAAGGAAGTACAAAGGGTCATTCCTACAGTGCTCCTGGCGGCCGGTTCTTCGGTCTCGGTCTGGATCCATCCGGGGCGACTCGAATTGTGTTGATGGGTATTAATCCCCGTGACGACCGAGACACCTCGTTGGCGTTCCGCGAAGCCGTAAAGGGAGGAGACGATTCGCTGAAACATTTCGTGGCTCAGCATTACAAGGGAGCTGGCTGGAAGACTGATGAAGTTCTCAAGGGCATGATGGAGGCAGACGACTTCTATTCCAGCGAGTTTGTCCAGGTCAAAACTCCAATCCTGTCTAAAGGACGGTTTGTGTTGGTTGGTGATGCTGGCTACGCGGGGAGCTTTGGCACTGGGACAACTCTCGCTATGGCTGGTGCATATGTGTTGGCGGGCGAGGTCGGTAGGCACAAGGGCAATCTTGCGGCAGCACTGGAAGCTTACGAGGTGCAAATGAGGCCCATGATCGATGATTTGCAAAAGATTCCGCCGTTTTTCCCGGCAATCTTGGCACCGCAGACAGCCTGGGGGATTCGGTTCCGAAACGCCATCTTCGCCTTCATTGCTTGGACCAGAATTTTGGAACTTGCCCAGCGCTTCTTTGCTGGGTCATTCGCCAATGCCGATAAGTACAAGCTGCCAGATTATGATTGGGTGTCCTGAAGAAATAGAAATTCCACGTATGCTACGCCTATACAGTACGAGTATAAAAGAAGTTGGAAGCCAGCACGCGCCCTTTGATAGGCGAGAATGTGTGTCCCTGGAATGTTACGTACTACTCTATTCTCACAAGTGATCGTCGTTAATCATGCACGCAGTAAATTATATTTAATTAGTCCCTCTTGCTGCTCAGTTAAGAATACAATGAGCATTGCATATTAGCGTGGCAGTGCGCGCCCTTCGGATTGCTTGTGCCGGGAGAAATTGCCCAAGTGAGACTAGCAGATGACTCATTATGGTATCTGGACGAGTTGGGAATGCCGTGTGTAAGATGTAAGACGGTGCTCAAGCGGGCATGCCTTATTACATAGTAAGTTTGCCCGACACAATTTCCATGTTTCTCGAACTGTCTAGTTTCTTTCGACCAAAAGAAAGAGGCATTAAATCTCTTCAAACTACAAGTATCAATTCAATAGCACGCGGCCTGATCTATTCCTTAGTTAGTGTTCCCGTTACAGCCAGGGAAGTAAAGCCTCCACGACATCGCACCCGCCAGTATGACGAGAACTCAAGAATATGTTGTGACCGATCGGGGCGGCATTGTCGAGAATCAGCACGGTGTCTATGCCGCTATCGTTGATGGATCTGGAAAGCTGTTGTTCGCTGTCGGCAATCCGTCTCGGCTGACTTTGGCTCGCTCAGCCGCAAAGCCTGCTCAAGCACTTGCCGTGCTCGAGACTGGCGGGTTTGAACAGTTCGGATTTGACGAGGTGGACTTGGCCTTAATGTGCGCATCCCACAGCGGCGAAGACCGGCATATCACAAGAGCTCGCTCTATGCTAGTCAAGGTCCAGGCTGAAGAAAGCGACCTTCGTTGTGGAGGCCACGCAGCTATAAACGAAGCGGTGAACCGCAACTGGATCAAGAATGACTATACTCCAACCGCCGTGTGCAACAACTGCTCTGGAAAACACGCTGGCATGTTAGGCGGAGCTCGTGCTCTTGGTGCTGGGATGGCCGACTATCACCTACCCGAACACCCGATGCAGATAAAGGTCAGGAGCGTTTTCGAAGAGCTTTGTGGGCTGCAAGCAGACGAGGTTCGATGGGGAATCGATGGCTGCAACCTTCCGGCTCCAGCTGTGCCGTTGTCTTGCATGGCTCGGATGTTTGCCGGGTTTGCAAGAGCAGCTGATGCTTTCGAGAAGGATAGTGCTCTGGTAGACCCTCGAACTAGACACCAGGCCCTCATATTCCAGGCAATGACGCGATATCCGGAGATGGTTGGCGGAGACGGTCGCTTCTGCACCAAGTTGATGAGGACGTTCAAGGGTGGTCTTATTGGCAAGGTCGGAGCAGACGGGTTCTACGGCATTGGTGTGAGAGAATCCGAGCAAACTCGGTCTCTTGGCGCAGACGGTGGGATTGGCATTGCTGTGAAAATTGAGGACGGCAGTATTGAGATCCTCTACGCGGTGGTGGCCGAGATACTTGAGCAACTAGGAATTGGGTCGGTGGAAACACGACAGGAGCTGTCGGAGTTTCACCATCTGAAGCGATTGAACACTTCAGGTGTGACAATCGGGCAGGTTTCCCTGTCTTTCAAGGTTCGGGCATGCGGATGATCCTTACGCTATGGCTTTTACTACAAGGGTTGTACTGGACTATGAGATATTAGAGAAACGATCAGTGAGAAAAGACGGTGTTGGTATCTTAATATATAAACTTGGTACCTGGTATATGACAGTGAGGCGCCTATGCCTAGGAAACAACATCCCAGGCAGTTTCTAGGGCCATGCTTGGATGTAGTAACTAATCCTTGTGCAGTGTACCGTTCCTATGGTATAGACAATAAATGGAAGATTGCTTTCCAAACGATTAATGTGTATGCATCATGCCAGCACGAGCAAATGTTTATTGTTGATTGTTCGACATGGTCACCATAATGACCATGCATCATGTCGCATAACTAATGGAGTCAGGGAGTGGTAAGACTGAAATGGCTTGCATCTGTATTACTTTCTTCCACTCTTTTAAGTTCAGTCTAACTTTAGAGCCCTGTTAATGGGTCCAGTTTCGCGGGATGTGTGATTAGGCAGGTCATGACCCTTGCTATTATTGTCTGTGCGAGCTTAGTGAATTACCCGACTTGCTAAGACCTGTATTAATTCCTTGTTTAATCCTGGTTTTCCTTACAGCCATACTAATGGCGACATTAAGAGCTACATGGTATCACACCGGTGATCAGGTCAACCCACAGACTTTCACTTATCTGCAGACCCGGCATCCATAGTATCGGTAATTCAGCGCATCATGTAGATGGTGGGTCCGAAAACTGTGATCCATTTAATCAAGGGAACCATCATTACTTTCCAGCAATTCAGGCGAGGATGTGGGATGAACTATCCATGGCTTAAAGAGCCTCAGGATCTTTCTCGTGCGCCCAAAATGAATGATAAGTAAATTCCTGGGAACGCCCAAACGCCGTCAATCGAGCTACGGTGAATATAGCGCTCTCAACTACCTAGAACCCGTACACTTACAGTTGTCGGCATGTTTTAGTTCGCTTGTAGCAGGATGTACCGATGGCATTATATGCATTAATCGATACAAACTTCCTATTTCTCGTGTAATACAGGTACTATACTGTCTGAGCTCCGGCATTCGATACCCTGATCAATGACGGGTTATGGCCCATTCCGTTTCAACTCTAATCTCGTCTTGAGGCGTCTTCAGCGACGTAGTTAAGTTCTTCTCCGACCCCGACTCATCGCCCAAGCCAACAACTGTTGCACCGTGACCCCCTTTCCCGGGTGGGTAGTAATCGTCCATCTCCCATGTCGTGGTGTTGTCGGGATGTGATCCCATCCGAGCTTTGCTGTGCTGGCCTGTCTGGCTGCGGTCTCGGAATCCAGTGCTCCGTTCGTCGGAATATTCTTGCAGCTTGGAGCCGCCCATTCTTCGTTTGTATTTGGCGTAAAACGGCCGAAGCATCGGGATGCTGACGCAGAGGATGGCAAGGTTCGGCTCGAGGATAAAGAGGAAGATCGTGGTAGGCATCGTGCCTGTGATGTTGCCATTGAGGTCGACGGTAGAGATGTAAATGAGTCGAAAGATGGCGCAGACAACGCAACTAGAGATAGCTATTAGCAGATGTTCTCTCGCTGATGGGAGCAGGTGGCTGTACGCAAGACCCAGGGCAAAGCAGGAAGTAATGCCGATCTTTTCTGACTTTCGTGTGTGCAGACTCCAGATGCTGTGCATCGGCAAGGCCATGATGATCAGGTCACCCAAGGCATTTGTAGCAATCAATGACTGGATCATGGGCATGTACATGCCGCATTTCCCTAGGCCAGTCCACTGTGCTGAGACTGGGTTGCATAGGAATATGCAAGCACACAGATAAGAAACAAGCCAGAGTCCGACAAATCCCAAGGCAATCTTGGATGCGTTCTGCATGAAACGGGTCGGAAAGACGCGAATGAAGAAGCACAGCATGCTTCCCTTGACGGACGCGAGTAATGTGACGTAAACCACTTGCATGCAGAAGGTCAACTACGCAGTGTGAGTTGACTGCCCCGAATTTCCCCGTAACCTGTGGCTCTCATACCTGGAGAATAAAAGGGACATTGACCATAACTATGAAGCCCCATTAGCTGAGTCCTGAGTGCGGCAGGCCGCAGGCGGAGATAGCAGCGAAGCTGAAGCTAAGATGTAGCCATGGACCTCCTACGCTTCGCGATGAGGCATATGAAGGCGGACTCACGCTCTGGGTGCTTGGTCAAGTTATAACCATTGCCAATTGGGGCGACTAGGCAGATAGCTGGTCAGTGTCATGTTCCTGGTGTGTTGACGACTCTACTCATTACTTACAGAAGCCCTGGCAAACTAGCATCGCGACTCCTAAGGGCTGCGAGCTGTCAGCGGATGATCGGTTGAGATGATGATCAGTGGTAGACGGACAGTTGCAATGAGTACCATTCCATCATCCCACCCCAAGCCTGGCCCCAAGACACGCCCGGTGACTCTCAGAGAGACTACCACCAGGACGATGAAGACGATGATGCAGTTGATGATAAGTTCAGCTCGCACAAATCCCCGTATCGGAAGAAAGACTTCTGGTACCGCCATGATTTCGGGGCAGAGGCGTCAGAAAGTCAGTTGTGTGGGACACACAGCCGTGTACTTGGGACCATCACCGGCAGCATTTTTCCTTTTATTTTATTTGGTTATATGGAGAACGACCGAGGGAATTGGGCTCCAGTGGCACTACGACGAAAACTACAAATGAAACTGAAGATCTCACTGCGGTGCCGCGCCACTCCAGTAGGAATGTACAATGCAGCTTGGCAGCCTTGGGAAAGGTCTTCAACGACTTCGGGTGAACTGAGCAAGGGTTCCCCAGTACGGTTCATCCAGCTAAACGGCTCCCGTCACGTCACGAAACGACTTTGTTACGGGTAGATCCACATAAGGGGCTACTACAGCAGCAAACAAACATCTCCGGCGATAATGCTCCGTAGATTCAGCTCACTTATTAACAGGTCGTTGATGCCAAGCAGGTGCAGTGTGAGGCGTTGCCGACAGGGTGTTGGGTGGAGGAACACTCCATATTATTGCGGAGCATAGCCAGGGCGACCGAGGCAATGAAGGACAAATTTCGGTTCCCACAGAGCCGGCGACTGGGCATTCTGAGTACTGCATTCGTGGTCCGCTTAATGCAGTGTATACCTCCTCAGGGATTACAAACGTTAGTTGCATGATATTCAAGACTTGCCACCTGAGATCCCTCAATAAGACGTTATTCCGAGCTCCAAAGTCATTGTTACAGTACAGATGGACCAACTTAAATAACAGAGGCCCAGAGGTAAGAGTACAGAATCTTCTTTTTTGCCAATGAGGATGAAAGTCATCCGTTGAAATCGCGCTAACGTTTATAATCCCTGAGGTATACGAACACACAATGGAGACCCTCCGGCACCACATCCTATTCGCTACGCAATTAGCCTGTAGTTGTCCCTGAATCCCTGTACGTTGATCCGACCGGGTTTGTTGACGGTGCTTTATCCAGACTTGGGCGCCCCATCAAAAATCAAGGCAGTGCCCAATCCGCGAAGGGGTCCGGAAACAAGACGGGCGACGATCAACTAGATCCCGCAAACTGGGCTATCTCAAAGCCGAACGGATCTTTCTACGGAGAGGAGTGTTGGAGAAAGTAAAGTGTTGCTTTCCCTCAGTGTAGTGGGAGAGAGAAGCTGGACAGCATGGGCCACCATGTAATAAGTTAGAATACCAACCTACTGGTAGATACGACATAGCCACTCATCTACACACCAAGACATATACCGAGTTATGAGCCCTCCCCAGATTCTTCATGCCATACTTCCTAGTTGAAGTCCCTTGGCCTGTTTAACGTGGCGAAATCGGTACAATCTCGGGAAGTGCATGAAACGGTCAACGAGGGAGCCTTGCTCGCCTTTCCGAGTAGCGGCTTAGCTTCGCGCACTGGAAACCCCAAGCATCTTGGCACCAGGAGAAAATGAGACGCTGTAATGTAGTCTCACAGGGCTTGCACAGACCATCGGGGTAGACTATAGCGGTTAGTATTGAGTCAATCCTACCGAGGCCTGTTACCCTTGCCATCATACAACCCCGTACAACCATGCTGTCTACAGTATAAATGTACCCTGGAAAGGAAACCACCCCAGAGAAATAACTCGTTACGCAATTACCCAGCCTTTGAGTAGAGAAGTGACGAGAAGAACCCGAGAAAAAAAGAAACATGGCATCCTCTACGCCCATCACAACCAAACAATGGATCCTTGTCAAAAAGCCTACCGGGGCACCCATCCTCGATGGTCCTGATGCAACCTTCAAGCTGCAGACGGTTGCATTGCCCCAGCTGAAGGAAGGGCAGATCCTCTGCAAGGTGCAATACTTCTCCAACGACACAGGCCTTCGCAACTTCATCCAGAGCACCGTGGCGCCCGAGCGTTTCTATGTGCCCACCGTTCCCCTGGGATCACCGATGCGATCGGGCATCATCGCAGAGGTCATTGAGTCTGCTTCGCCCACCTTCAAGGCCGGGGATCTGGTCATGGACTTCCACCTTGGCACATGGAGCGAGTTCGTCATTCTCGAGGCCGCCAATAGCCAGGCTTTGAGCCCTCTACCAGGAGGCCTGGCCCTCACACACTACCTCGGCGCCTTTGGAGCGTCGGGGATTGCGGCATACACTGGGCTGTACGAGGCTGGAGAGGCCAAACCCGAGCACACGATCGTCATCTCAGCTGCAGCTGGTGCGACGGGATCCATGGCCATCCAGATCGCAGTCAAGCTCTTGGGTGCTAAGCACGTCGTGGGCATTGCCGGTTCCGACGAGAAGTGTGCCTGGGTGCGAGACCAGCTCGGAGCCCATGCTTGCATCAACTACAAGAGTCCGACTTTCCTCGAGGATCTGAAGGCTGTCACGCCCGACGAAGTGGACGTCTACTTTGACAATGTCGGAGGAGACATCTTGGACG
Source organism: Neonectria hederae (assembly GCA_003385265.1). Classification (NCBI taxonomy): domain Eukaryota; kingdom Fungi; phylum Ascomycota; class Sordariomycetes; order Hypocreales; family Nectriaceae; genus Neonectria; species Neonectria hederae. Next base: position 61,756 of record QGQB01000023.1, read on the forward strand.
CCATGTTGACTCGCATGAAGAAGAATGGCACCATCGCCGTCTGCGGCGCAGTCAGTGGATACAACTCGGATGAGCCAATGGCGCTGAAGAACTGGTTCGAGCTCATCTCTATGAGGATCACCATCCGAGGATTCATCATGCTGGACTATATGGATCAGGTGCCTACTATTCTTGGGAAGCTCATTGGGGCTGCGGCAGACGGTACCATCAAGTTGCAGAACGCTGAGACTGTGGTTGAGGCGCGTATCGAAGATCAGCCTGCTTTATGGATGCGGCTGTTTAGCGGCAGGAACCAGGGAAAGCTTCTAACTAAATTGGTAGTCTAGGTTTTAATAGATTAAATTATACACTTTATACTTTGAACTTACTTCATAACTTCAGGTTAAACATGTTCATTATGCTTGAGAAATTAAACATTATATTCTTTAATGAAGTTATTTTTCTTGTAGTAGATTAAGTTTTGACTTCTATAAAGCCTTTACAATAGGCATTTATTCGACTTTCTTTGTAGACTAGCTGGACTTAGAAACTTCTAAAGTATGTCTAAACTCAGTCTAAAGCTTAAGACTTAGATCCACACGATCAACTTCAGACTCTAACGTCCTAGACTCTAGAGCTGACACCTCTAAATCGTCCCTCTCACTATCAGAAAACTCGCCTGGGAGCCGAGCCTGGACAAGGTGTGCCGCCCAACTAGTTGGGGGAGCACTGATGTAGAATACAACAACAGAGACAATCAGGTTTGTCATAAGAGAGATGCTGCGGGTCGCGCCAATTGCATAGGATATAGCTGACCCCAAAGACTCCCCAGCGCGGAGCAAGGCCATCGAAAGCGCTACCTTATCAGCAGCAACGTCATAAGTCCCCAACACCCAAAAGAGCCAGATGCTGACAGTTTCATATGCGACTCTATAACTCTGTGTCAGCAATTTCATTGTAGACTGTCCTTTGACTGGACTTACCTGTAGAGGACAAAGAGCGCTAGTCCTTCTCCGTACTTTTGGCTAGTCCAATCGATCGTGCCTGGGTAGTTCTTCCTGTACCGGTCCTGGAGAGCGAGATTCCAGATCCACACGGCAGTGAACAACACCAGCAGAAAGTACCAAAGGCCCCGGGCCTGTGTTGGACGGCTTACACGTCTTGTATCCAGCCACCAACCAGCTATTAGGTTGGCGATTACACCAACTATGGAGACAACAAAGCCGGCGAGTGTTCGGGCACGGATCGAGTAGTAGGCGGCAAGGTAGTTGCCTTGGTATGTCGGGCCCCATTGCGTAGCAATAAAGGCAGGGACGAGGAATACAACCTCCTTTCGCCTGAACTGGGCAAGGTAGCCCCTGAATTGGGATCTAAAAGTTCTCTCCTTGTCGTCGAAAACAGGCTTTCTACCATCCTTTCGAATGAGCTTTTCAGGGGAGGATATGAGGAGAGCCAGGAATGGGCCAGCACATTGGAGGCCGATAAGAACGAGGTAGGTCTTGGGGGAGATGGATCCCTTTGCGTCACCATCAGCGTTAAGACCCAGCTGAATTGCAGAGCCGATAATGGAGCCCAGCTTGTTCAGGGATAGCCAGATGGCGACTGGAGAAAATCAGCCAGGTATCAAAGGTTGCGCAGGGAGAATCCGCATCGGTCCGAGTAGTAACGTACTGCATTTGCCTCGCCGGTTCACTTCTGGGTAACCGACCACGAGTGCGGCCTCTCCTTGCCAAAGAGCAGCGGCCTGACCTCGTTAGCTGAAAGCGAGACCGAACGAATACATGCCCAACATACTGAAAAGCCACATGTTGTAGCACCAAATAAGAGAAACCATTCCGTTCCGAACTTGCTGTTGCAGTATAATGCTGCAGAGTAGGGCACATATCCAAGGGTGCCGAAGAGAACAACCCACTTCATGCCAACCATGTTACCTACAATGCTAGCAAAGGGTGAGCAAACAAACATGATTCTACGCTGACTATTAGCGAAAATTATACTGAGAGCGGGGGTTCGAATATGACAGCGAATTATAAAGTTAAACACACCCGAATGTGATGCCGTTGGCAGCGTTCACGATGTATGGCTCGGCTTGGCCGCCGGCGCCAAGAGCTGACTGAATGTTAGCGTTGTTTTATCCACTTTGGAAGTCTTCCAAGGTGAATAGAACGTACTGTTCAAGGCAGTCCATATTCCTGGCTGAGTGAAGCTGATAAGACCGAGCAAGACGGCTTGAAAGTAGGTTCCACGATAAATATCGCGGATTTTTCCGTACAGTGTTGACGGACCTTGCCGAGCGACGATCCCCATTGAATATTGTTTCCGTGATGCGAGCAGTGATCAACCCTTTGGAAGATTCGTGTGAAACATGAGCTCCCTCTTATCATTTCTCGAACGAATCGTACCAACCATGTCGTTACCAAGGCTTCTGTAGCTCCATACCTTTTGCCCTTCACTGCTTCTATCACGTTATATCTTACACCGATTGTAACATGGCGCTAAATGATAATCCTACGAGCAATCTTACCATGTTCAGTTATACCAGGGGGGCCACCATGTGTCAAAAAATGCGGCTGTGCCCCGCCTTCCCACACCCGGAGAATGGCAAGATGGTTTAGATAACCGACCGGGGACTTAGTAGAATCCGAGCAGCTTGAGTCATTCACATGTGAACCAAGTGGTATGATTTATCCTTGATCACGAGGACAACAAGGAAAGCACGCTATTGATTATACCGGTAGGGTGGGATATCCCGGGGTATGTAAAATATTGGCTGATTGGACAATGGCATATGACTGGCTAATGAGGAAGAGTAGTGCTAGAAACGTCAGCCTGGGGTATTCGGGCGTCATCGCACTAGTGGACATCCCATACATTTATCCAGGAACTCGGGCACAATCGGATAGTCCCGTCAAAGAGGTTATTGTTCGAAATAATCCTCTCCCCCCAGCCAAAACATGGAGCTTGTTCGCGGTTTGCTTGCGCCAATCTCCTGGCACACCTGCAAATCCATTCCATATTCGGCCTTGAATTCCAGGTACACACTTCCAACATCGCCGAGATAAAAACGGATATCCCGCCTCTACACAGACCTGTCTGCTCAGTAATATGTCTTACCAAGAACAATGGCTGAATTCAAGAAGGACAATCAGGGCCCGAACCTGAAAAAAAAGCTCATCTTGAACGCATTCGTTCAAGCTTCCAGTGGGCATCAATCTCCTGGCCTTTGGCAGCATCCGGACGACCACTCCGCCGATTTCAATAATCTTAAGCATTGGGTCAAGCTCGCCCAGTTGTTGGAGAATGCTGGGTTTCATGGCATTTTCATATCGGATGTTCTGGTAGGCAATCACTTCCAGAAACCGTCCTTCCCGAGCTTTGTGCTCATATAGTACACCAGAGCTAATATCATATCTAAAAGGGAGCGTATGATGTGTACAAGGGCCCCAAGAACCCGGGTCCTGCTGTCTTCTCGGGCGCGCAATTCCCAGTCAATGACCCCTTTGGGCCGGTGTCCGCGATGGCTGCCGCGACAGAAAGCATTGGCTTCGGCTTGACCGTCACGACTACCTACGAACAGCCGTATCACTTGGCACGTCGCTTGAGTACACTTGATCATCTGACCGGAGGAAGAGTTGGTTGGAATATCGTTACTGGATATTTGGATTCTGCGGCACGCAACCTCGGACACACAGAGCAACCGGACCATGACGAACGATACGCGAGGGCCGAGGAGTATGTCGAGGTGATGTACAAGCTTTGGTAAGCCTCACTATATACAAGAGAGGGCTGTGCAATACCTTGAACTGATGGGGAACTGGAACAGGCAATCCTCATGGCGGGACGACGCTGTAAAGCTCGACACCAAGACTGGCGTCTTTGCAGACCCAGAACTCGTCCGTACCATTGACCACGTTGGCAAATACTATCAGGTCCCCGGTCCCCACATATGCCAGCCGTCACCCCAGCGTACTCCTGTCATCCTGCAAGCCGGCGCATCCAGAGCCGGCAAGGCCTTCGCAGCTAAGCATGCGGAGGCTGTTTTCGTGTCAGGCCTTGCACCGGCTGTCATTGCTAAGAACATTGCTGATATTCGTGCCCAAGCTCGCGACGAATTCGGTCGCGATCCAAGGTCTATTAAGTTTCTGGCCATGGTATGCCCCGTTATCGGGAAAACGCAGGAGGAAGCCGAGGCGAAGTATAAGGAGTATCTAAGCTACGGGTCTGACGAGGGTGCGCTAGCGCTCTTCGGCGGATGGTCTAGCATTGACCTCTCACAGTACGACGACGACCAGGAGTTGCGCTACGTTGAGTCGAACGCGATCCGGACCTCGATTGAAACGTGGAGCAAATACGCTGCCTCTGTTCCAAAGTGGACGAAGTCTGTGGTCGCGGACCAGATCAAAGTCGGGGGCCTAGGCGGGACTATAGTCGGCACTCCTGAACATGTCGCTGATGAGCTGGAGAGGTGGGTTGAGGAGGCTGACGTCGATGGATTCAATTTTGCGTACGCACTCATGCCCGGCACATTCCAGGACGTGATTGAGTACCTAGTTCCTGTACTGAGGAAGCGTGGTCTGTTCTGGGATGGCTATGCGGTACCTGGTGGTACTTATCGAGAGAACTTGCGAGGCGAAAAAGGCGCAGCAAGGCCACAGGCTGATCATCCTGCAGCACGCTACCACTGGAAGGCTTAAGAGGTATGTAGAACTAGTGCAGTAGTGAGCTACTATACATCGAAATGCAAAGTCTACAGTGCACTCTATATAGTAGCTTTTTCCTGATTTGAATAGTATCTTAGTGAGCAAGCTATATGAGTAGCTAGGTAAGTTATTTTAATATTAAATATTAAACACACTTTAATATTGAAGTTAAATAAGAGAAAAGTAATACCTTATACTTACATACTTATTAAAATACTTAATTATCTAGATATAGAAGACCTAGCTAAAATACCTTGTACTCCGCAGTTTCAATTCTCGAGGGAGACAAGTCCTTGTGTGTTTAACATTACTACCCAATGACTAGATCGAAATCACCTCGATCTCCATGCATCAGTTGATTGAAACATAACAGATGATAGACGACACCTAACACGGAATAATACGCAGCGAAGTACATGGATTGTTAGCTATCTATAAGCTACTTTGAGATAGAAGAAAGAAAAATTCTTTGTTAAGGGTCTGCATCAAGAAATCGGGAGCTGTTCAGGATTGAGGCTGAGCGGGAAGGTATAATATGCTGCAGGGTCGCTAGAGCCAACAAATTCGACGTAGATAGGATCGTCACCCGGATCCCATGGATGAACCAGCGGTCAAGCATTGCCTTCTGGTCCACGTGTGGTATAGACCCAACCGCTGTCGGGTTCCCGTCTGCATCGAAGAGGAGACTACCGCTAGTTGGGAAGGAACATCTATCCAACTGCATCATTGCATGGGGATAGAAGCCTCTCGTTTCAGAAGCTGCATCGTGTTTGCCTCGGAGGTCAAAGCGGAAGCTGACAGGTCATCCTATTTACTCGGTATGCTGTTGATGGAGATTTTTGTGATCCAGCAAACGGTATCATCGAAGCTTAGGGAGAAAAGGACGTGGTAAGAGCCAAAGATGGGCTCGCTGACAACAGGGTGGTTTAGGCTGATATCTGGTTTGCGAGGTTTTATGCGTTGGAGAACACTACTGGCAAGTAACGGCAGTGGTTCTCTGTCTAGAGTTGAGAGAACTGCAGAACAAAGCCCTGCACTTCAAGACTTAAACTTATTTACACCCGTCGACTCATTTTCGACACAAAGAGGATAAAGCAGCCTGTTAGGCTCCTATTTGCTGTATTTTGATTGCTAGAACATGTCTTATTCCACCGTGATGAAAGGTCATGTCATTAATATATAGATCTGTATATATCTACATCGGCAACAAAGCGGCATGCTTGAAAACCACCCTTGACCACTCGACAGAAATAATCATCTGCTGGCCTAGTCCTTCAATATCGTTGTACCTAGTATGTGGGTAGAAAAAAGCGTTTACATCGTTTCTCTAAAATCTCTTCAGAGAATTTGCCGCCTTGCAGTCTGCAACCTGCTGCTCACACTGGGCCACTCCGCCAGCGAGCTCACCCGAGTTGGCGGCGTTGGCACACGCGTTGTGCTGGATGTCGCAGGATCTTGAAATGGCAGCGCCAGAACCAGTGAAGGTATTTCCGTTGACCGAGAACGGGCGGTCGCCAGTGGATGAGATGACGGGAGGAGCTGGGCCACCGAGAGTGCCGGTGAATGCTTGGATGTTTGAACCAGTGCTGGTAGGTGTCTCCGTTGCTTGTTCGGCCGAGGCTGAGGTTGCAGTCGCGACGACAGTATCTGCGGCTCCTGCAGCGACTGACGTAGTGTCTACCGAGCAGACCAGTTCAGACGTTGCGGCCGCGGCCGCTGTAGTAACTGCAACGTTCTTCGCTGCAGAAGAAGCTGCAATTGCGGTTGGGCTCGCTACAGCATCGGTTGCATCTGCCGCGCCTCCGGCATCAGCAGCGCCATTGACAATGGTAGCAAGGTCAACAGTTCCTGTCACCGAAGCCACCTTGAACGAGGCGAAGTCGACAAGGTCAGTTGCGAAGATTCCACCGGTGCCCGAGAACGTTGGGGATACATTGGCGACGGCGGCGGATATCTCATCCTGTGAAGCGTCAAGTACAAGGAGGCCCTGTGAAAAGATGCAACCGAGATCAGGCTCTTCGTCATCACAAGAGTTGCCTGCGCCAGTGGAGTCGCTTGCCTACAAACAATTAGCACGTTCCGTGTGGACAAGGTAAAGGAGTGTATAATTACATCGCCAGGAGCAAAGGTACCACTGAGCAGCGCCAAGTTAGGATCAGCCCCGATCCCGGCAAGCTGCTTGGCCAGCTCGAGAGTGATGGCCTTGTTGAGGGCCCCTGCGTTCTCAGAAGCAGGGTCTTGGTGTTGCGTCAAAGACGCGATCTCCGGGTTCACGGCGGTTTCGCTGCAGAGAGCACTTGCAACACCAACGCCGCCAGTGTTCCTTTCAATAGCCTGGAACAGCAAGGCGCCAGCCATGCCGCGGAGGTCCCCAGCGCTCTTGGCGTTGGTGAATGCCTGGTCGGCAGTTTCCTGCTTCAGGCAGTCGAGGTTTGTTACATCTCCGGCCCCAGCACCTGCCGCGGCGTTGCCCAAGAGACCAAATACCACGTCGACAATGCCCTTGGGGTTGTCGACGTTGAGGAACTCGCCGGTAATCGTGAGGACAAAGTCGTGCGAGTGCTCCTGGGGAACCTGGCGCTTGTGGATATGGTTCAGCTGTCTGTGGCGAAGAGCGCGACGACGACTGGGGAGGTCATGAATGGGTGATGCCAGCGCCAGGCTGAGAAGTGCATCAAGAAAAAGAATTGAAGAGAATCTCATGTTGAAGGGTAATAAAAGAAAGTAAATGGTATGTGATTGAATTGATGAGATATCGTGAAGGCTTCACCCGTGGTTATATATACACAAGCCTCGAGCTCTTCCATCCTGTCTTTGAACGCGATCTTCCCCCTTGACAGATACCAGAGAGCTTAGCGAGCCGCATTTCCGACCATGTCGCTCGGGCAAGGCCGAGATTTCCAGAAACGGGAATCATCTCCATCCAGGCGCTTGGCTGACACATGCATGCCAGTCTTTGCCCCGGAGAACACTCGTTTGATTGGGCGATCCAGACATTGCGGTTGTCGTTGCGCGTGTCAAAAATGTTGAAAGCAAAGCCGTAGGCGAGGGCGGCAATCTGAAGCTGCACATCATACAGATCGAGCAACAGGTCTTGGCTTCGGGTGTTTGAGCAGGGGTTGTCGCTGTTGCGCCTAATTGGCGTTGTCGCAGAGTTGTGGTTTGGGTTAGGCCAGGAGTCTTTTCGGTTGCCATCCCGAACTGTCGCCTGCCCTGTGAAGTAGTCTGTCTCAAGTTCTCAACCGCTCCGACATCTTCATTCTACTCATTTCATCACGGATTTCATGCCGTTTTGGGGTCAACCGTTGCTTAACGTCCTGGGCGTTATGCGCTGTGTCGTTATAGTCCATAGCGTCTCCAGCACATACAATAAATAGAAGGCCACAAGCCTGTGTGTGACATGTCCAAAACCAACAGTTTGGTACGTAATCGGTATATATAAAATTCCTAACACTGACCCATTGCCTCACTGCATACACCGTAGATAATCGACTTTTTTCAGTGGAAACGACTTTACAGGATGCGTGCGATTTCGTTTGCGAACACTTGCCAATGCACCACCCATAGGTTAAATTGCTCGTCTTCTTCCTGATACCTTTCATCCAACTAATAACACACAGGCTTCATGTTAGACTTTAATGCATCTTAGCCGTCTACATTTACAAGAATTGTGACATGTTTTAGGTGATGAGCGTGAGGCGACCAACGAATGAATGGGGTCGAGCCGTCGTCCCATGATGGCTACTTTGTGCTGACTGCGCTGGGCCTTTCGGCCGAGATACGAACTTTCGGATCTGGAATCGGAACAACAAGGTCATGGTTTGCTCAATGCATCATGTGATGTGTTGGGTAGGTCTGGCTCAGAGCCTGGAGATGCAAAACGGTGATGCAGCTAGTTTTGCCACAGGCGGTATCAGCGAAGCAAGCCAGACTAGACTAGACGAAATGTTTGTGGACATTGGTACCAATAAGTTTAATTGCGTCTCCACCAAATACTCCCTTCTGAGTATCAGACAACGCCACCTTCTGCTCGCTATCGTGGTAGGGCCAGATTTACGGCAAGCTAGCGTTGTGTAAGAAGAAAGGGAAAGTCGTATGTTAGGCTATTCCCGATTAACGGCCAGTAGGCTGTGATTACTAGATGCATGCCTAAGGCAAGTTAAAATAAGTATCAATCAACGCTACTCTTAGACTATTGAGTTGCTAGTTGGCCCAGGGTCGTTAGTACCTCATAGTGTCTACTTGAACCCGCGAAATCGGTAAATTAAAGACAAGAACAGCAGCATGGACGCAAGCCACATTTTGAACAAACACGAGGCCAGCTGGACCGGGTGTGCTAATTCTTCAAAAACCCCTGAAGGTCTGACAACGACATGCCGCTCAACTCGACACAAACATCTCAAGTTCTACCAGCCAACTCCTGCAACGGCGTCGTAGAATAATAGGCTTAGACACTAAGCCTTAAGATCACGTCATGATGCTTCCCTCAACGAGGACGGCCAAGGTTGTCTTTGCGGTGCTTCTAGCCACCATACTCCCAGGAACGGCAGGCCTCGCGCTGACTGCACCATCAAAAAGCCATCTTGTCACATTGTTCGTCACCCAACACCACCACAATATCATACTCACCATGGACTGACACGGACAAGCGGCGACTCGTTTTCCAAGACGGGCTTCCTCGCCACGGGCACACAGCCATCAGCAGCAAACCGACTAGGGAACCCGCAGCTTCCTGGAGTGACTTCGTCCGGCGGTCGCAACTGGGTCGGCTTCATGGTCACCGAGTTCAACACCTCGCTGGCCCTATCGTACAACTTTGCCCGCAGCGGCGCAACCGTCGATGCCAGCCTGATCCGTGGCACCGGTGCGAGCCTGGTCGATCAAGTTCAGCGGTTCACAGATTCGTATGGCCTGCAACGACTCCCGAAAGGCCGGACGCGATGGAACACTGTCGCCGGGGTTTGGATGGGCATCAACGACGTTCGCCGCTCATACTATCTCGCCAACGCTAGCGACCTGCTAGAGAAGACTGTGGCTCAGTATTTCGTGCAGCTTCAACGGCTTTATGACCTCAGGACGCGGAAGTTCGTCTTGTTGAGCATACCGCGTAAGTCACACGTGGAAACCGCCTGTTGGCGTGGAACGTACACTGATCGCTCCTTAGCTTTAAACCTGACGCCCAGCCAGTTGTCGCTCAACGATACACAGTCTGCCAAGCTCGTCTCCGCTATTAATCTCTACAACGACCTTCTCCACTCCCACCTCAAAACCTTCAAGAAGCAACATCCCGACATAGTAGCTGCAGTCGTCGACACCTCGAAGACATTCTTGTCTGCAGTCCAAGATCCCGGTGCCTTGGGAGCTCTGGACTCAACTTGTATTAATAGAAACGGCGTGTCCTGTGTAGGTCCTCATTGTTACAAGACGCTCGGAATCGTCCGGAAACTAATAACATTATAGCTGTGGTGGGATGGCGGCCATCCAGCTATCGCAATTGAGAGGCTCATCGCAGCCGAGGTGGCCAAGGTCGTGGAATCCAAGACGTTTAGATGCTATGGCAATCTGCTCTGTAAACTGTAGGGCAACCGATGGGATTTGGTATGCAGTACAAAACACGACCCTCATGCCGCCAGAAATAAAGAACAACCCCCTCAACATCACATCCGGCCCCGAATACCTTGAGAAGTCGCTAGCTTGCTGGAAGCCGCCGTGAAGCCGCCAACTAAACACATTACACCACAGAAGATAGAGACTTGGGAGAACCTTCCGTATCTGTCAATAAGCGCCCCATTAATCGGAAGCCCTACCAGGAGTGCCACAGAGCTAACTCCCAGTCCCATCTCCAAGTAGGATCCCAGGTCTTGTATATCTTAGGACAAGTGGCAAACGCCGCGGTTCCTCCTGAAATGATCATTCCGGACGAGAACCAAAAGACAATAGAATAAACCATCAGCTCTGTAGTGTTTACAGCCTTATTCATACACATGATAACAATGCCATTGGCTAGACCGGCGACGGAGAGCATGTTGAAGGGCCTGAATTTGTCCACGAGAACACCCGGGATGATGCGACCAAAGGTCGAAGCCGCGTTGACGATAGCGGGCAAGTATGAGGCAGGCGTTTCTTCCATGCCTCTGGACACTGCGTATGTTGGGATGAAGAGAAGCGGAGCAAATAGGCCGAGTAATAGGAAGAACATGGCAACAATGGGGAGGTAGATCACGTTTCTGAAAGCCGCCGGAATGAAAAATGTCGTCGGCCGGGCCGGTAGACTGAACTTGACGGTCACACTGAATGCTCGACTAAGAGGTGCCTCTTTCATGCCCGTGGCCAGCCACTTTGATGTCCTGTCTTTGTCGCCACCTTGCAATTTTCCCAGCCTCCCGTTCCGTGCCATGCCAAGTCCGTCCTTGCAAATGTCGTAGACACAACTCTTTTCCTTCGTCGGGATAGTATAGCCAGGTCGCCCACTTCGCCCACTGCAGCATTCCGTTAGTAGTTGTTCGTGAGGGTTCAACTAGCAATATTCTCGACGCTGGTATACTTAGAAAAAGGCTAACAGAGCAGGTATGACCTTTCTTTCCGGCAAGCACTGGACAGGGAGTTGGGTATTGCGAAAATTTGCTTACAGATCCTTGCTTCATCTGTGCCCTAGCACGCTGTCCAATCTTGTCCTCGATGAAGTCCCCTCGAAGCATGGCCAGGCGCGTAGGGAAGACGCGAGCCAGGTAGTGTGCGGTAGATGCAACGTGTGGCTTATCGTGCCAAAAGAAGAGTGGTGTCAATGGGATTTTGACGCTCGGATCTGATGCAGGGCTGAAGTTGCCCTTGAGCGAGGCCGTCACCTCTTTCAGAACCGGGAACTCGACGACGTCTGGAGACGTAGCATATGATAGCATGCGTACCGCTGGGAGGCAGACGTATTTTATGGGGATTTCGGGGTCCATCTCGGAAGCGCTCATGACCTCTAGGAGAGGGTCTATGGAGAAGTCGCAGACGAGAGCCCAGTCATGTTGCTGGATCCAGACATACGGAGTCTCCGACGTCCTCAGTGCAGACCGGACGGCCAAGCCAAAGCCAAGACGTCTTTCAGGCTCGATGAATGTCACCTTCTTGTCCTGCGTCTGCGATATTGTGTAGTGTACGACGTTCTCGGGCTTACACGGGCTACCATACTCAGCGGATGTCGCTTGCTGTGTGAACACAGCGAGGTCGGTATCCTCATAATGGTGTTTTAGGACGAGTTTCTTCACATTCTCTTTGTAGAGGCCGAAGTCTCTAGCTTGTTCGGACGTGACGTAGCCCTTCTTGAGACGAGCGGTAGACACGACCTGATCATAACCATCGAAGACAACGATAACCCTACAGTGCATCAAGATGGGGCAATGGCGGTTGAAGGACTCTAGAACAGACGTTACCAAGTCTGTCGAAGGTGCAGATGGCGTCACTGATGTGGTTATAATGACCGTCAACTGACTGCTTGTCCCCGATGCATGTGTCATTCTGATTGAGGAGCGTTTGGCGAAAACTTTGTATGAGGGTTTGTGATTGCTGAGAATATTCCTATTGCTCTAAAATGGTCACGTGATGGGCATGTAGTTTTGTCTACCTGACTGAAATGGGTCTGGCTATTTGTACAGGGTAGCAGTGCCCATATGTTTATAAAGACAAATGCTGATATAATTGTTAAAACTGAATAATAAGTATTGGTATCTGATATCTCTGTCCTCTATTACTCTGCTAGTAGATTCTATGAATATATACCGATATTTATTTCATAAGTTTGAACCTTGTTATTTCCTCAGAATCTAAAAGTGTGATATTTGGTAGAATGTAACAGGTTCATAAAGTAACTCCCTGTTTTTCTAGAGACAATAAGCTTAGTGTATACAGTATACCAACTTCGAAAATATCCATCAGCAAATAGCTGGTCGGTTCCGTGGTCTAGCTGGTTATGGCATCTCGTTAACACCGAGAAGGTCCCCGGTTCGAGCCCGGGCGGAATCACTTTTTGCCATTTGTGCGCCGCCATATCCCTCTACTCTCCAAATATGATAAACAGCAAACGGCACCGGAAAAAAAGAAAATTGTTGGAACGAAGAATTTACATTGTGCATCGTCTTACTACGATGCAAGTGCGGCTTTAGGAGATAGTGACAGTGTTCAGTTTGGCAAAGAACTATAACCTACGGATTTTATTATGAGAATGATTTATAATGGCGCCCGGAACATGGGACTGCTTGAGAATATTAATCAGTGTCTGTCTGCCTTGAATATGTTCTGCAATAATTTCGTCAGCATTGGAGAAACCCGACCACGAGCTTCATCCTAAATGCCTCTTATTAATCTTGCAATTTGTTTCACGAGAAATGAACGGATGTCGGCAGACGGCACAAGTAGGAACAAGCCGCAACCTGCTCATACAATTTCATTTGTTGTGTTAGTTCAGCTCGCATTTATGTTTATTTTAGCATCATCGCATCCGGGTGGGCAGAGAGATGATTCTACGAGTCTGAGTTGGCAACGTTTGTATGAGTCTTGGTGAAACTGATGATAGTGGACAAAAGTAGGCTTTGGGAACTTGAAAACGAACCAGTGACATATTATTTAGCAGAGAAACGTATCTCAGATGTGCACGCGGCTATGATACCGCATGTGCCTGATTGTGTGATTTAGCATAAACCATCGAGTCTTTTGCGCAGACAGCCTGAACAATCGCCGGGGAAATTGCCAACATCCGGAATTGAAATCAACAGATATATGAAAAGATAAGTAGGGCTCCGATAACCGGTACCTTGGCCGGACGACTTGGGCGACTATACACCCGAGAGTGTTTCATCATAGCTAGCGTAGCGGTTTAACCATGTGCAGCACAGTATTTTCTCCATTTTGGGTCGAAATTTTCAAGAAGGAGGTCAGACCATTTTGGGAGCGGAGAGGTAGTTTTGAAATGTGTTGGCAGCCGATTACCGAAGCCGCAATGCCACTTGCTCGAGTCCCAGCCATGAGCTTGCTCGATGATCTTTTCAAAATCCCAAAACTCGCCTGGATCAAAGTTGCATCGCAGGATTGAAGTCTTGTAAACAAGATGCTGTATTGCTCGGAAGAACGGTTCCTCGTCGAACCTGGCGTTTTGCGGGGTTGGAAGAATGTTGCGAGCGTATGCCGCTGTGAACGCTCGCTCCCATGCGATGTCTCGGTGAATTGCCGTTTGAAATATCTCCGTCGTAAGATCAGGGGCTGGATCGCCGTCCAAGACAAGAGAGAAGGAATCCGGAGGCATCCCGTCGTCGAGAAGTCCAAGAGCTTCGAAGAGCCATGGGCCTAATGGGTCGCACAGGCTTGAAGTGAGGTTTTTCTTCAGATATTCACGGCGGGAGCTGCTGGGGAACCACGAGTCGTCCCACTCGTGCATGTCTGGCTCCTGGAAAACAGTCCTCCATAAATTGACTCGGCGCTCGATGCGAAGGAGTCGGTTCTCCTGGCAAAACGGAATTAGTCCCTGAACATGGCATTCTGGAAAACCCCCAGCTCGACGGTCCTCTTGCAACACAATATTTCGTATTCGGCGACGCGCGGTTGCTGGGATTGAGTCTAGGAATCGGACTGCAACAGAAGCTGCGGTGAAGCGATACTGCCGACCGTTGGGAGGGTACATGGACTCATACTCGCCCAACTCGAGGGCCATCCTGTGTAAATGAGCCTTTGTTGGGAAGGCCCAGGGCACACGGCAGAGGTAGAGAATCTTGAAAGGATGCGCCGTCTTGACGCCAAAGTCAGAAACTTCATTGACATATTCCATGCCGTAGAAACTTGCGAGAGACTGAAGGGTGTATGTGATAGCCTGGCGAGCATAGTAAGACCGAATAGTGCCATCAAGATCGTGTTCATCGGAATTGGTTGGATGCACTAATTTTTCAAGGGTCGGTGCGAACCTCGGGAACTTTCGGATAACTTCCGAGCATAAGTCAGGAGTTAGAAGGCGTTTTGCACAGTTGAGCCTGTAGCAATCGCCGGAGCTGAGATGATAAAGTAGATTTTGAAAAAGGCCGGCGCTCTGACAGGTGTTCTCCGTATAGACAGTCGAGAAAGTAACGGTATTCATAGCTAAAGGGATCGATCGGGTCTCTTCAGCTATGAACTTGCAGGTGGACACAAGGCCAAGGTCGATGCAGTGGCCGTTGGCGGCGGTGAGCTTTCCTGCTTCGAAATCGAAGACGTAGCCGCCTTCGACGACGAAATATTCTCGGTAGATCTTATTTCGCAGCTCGGGCGGGAGCGTGATGAAGGATGGATATGGAGCCATGGCGATGAGACGTGAGGGATACAGACTTTCGGTGGCGGAGGAGCAAGACAAGCTAACAAGGGCTGGTGCTTGATGAATATGGCGATGTTGTTCCTGGGCTGATGGTGTAGTTTGGAGATTATGGAGGAGAAGAACGAAACAACAGAAGGGTGGTTATAGCGGGGTTTTATACATGCAAGTACAAGAGATGGGGTGGAATGTTAGTTGCCCCGTTTTCCCACTGACTTAGGCAGAAGCGCAGGCGTTGATGATGATGATGTAATGAATAGGCGGATGGAAAACCTTGTGTACGTGTATCTACACTATGTAAACTATGAATGTACAAAAGCAGATTGGTCAAGATTAAACTTTCCCGCCTAATTAGAAGGCTAGGTGTTCACCATAACCTTAAGTTAGTTCTCACAGATGCAGCTGTTATCTTCCAGTTGGTTTATGGGGCATCATGATTTTATTTATAGTTTCTTTTTGCCTCATTCAATATCATCAGATAGATCAAAGCATCGCAGTACGTGACATACAGCAGAAAACCAGGTCACATCCGACTGATGATTCACTCGAGGGATCGATGCCAGCAGCTGCCCCTCGCATCGTTTCGGTTCCCACCAAAGTTCACATCCCACGCCTCCTCGCATGTGTTTTCAAAGGGCTGCCCATCAATCCCGCGTCCAATACTCTTGTCAATGCACTGTGCAGGGTTATTTTGGTGAGGGGTTACCGCCCTTGTCACTTTCAGACCTTTCCATGAAATTGCCGAGTTCTCGAGGTAGCTTTGAACTCATCCTTCCTTCGTATTACCTCGAGTGGTTGTGTCTGCCTCAAGGGTTACTCGGCATCGAATCAGCCAACCGCTTCAACGCAACCAACCCGGGCACAATCGCACATGCAAGCTCCCACCGTGACAACTCCCCATGTGTCGGGAACTTGAGTACTGGCGTAACCATCTGGCCTCTGTAGATCCTTTCAGGATCAGCCATTGCCATCGGCCAGAGATTGCTGAGCGATATACTCCGCCTGATATACATGGCACCTAGCTCGTCCCACAGGAGGCTGCCCAAGATGCGCAACGTCCCCTGATAGCCCGGCGCCTCGTCACTCTCCTCCTTTGAAGCTTCGTACCTGGCATCGACTGCGACAAGGAACTTTCCATTGCTGTCGGAAGGCTCTAGGTATGATTTCATAGCAGCCTCATCAATGGCAAGGAATACCAGTTTCTGGACCGGGTGTCCCTTTAATGTCTTGAAATGCCTGCAGACTTGTTAGTTCACCATTGATGGACCTCGAGTTCAAAAGCACCTACTTTCTAGCAGCTTCAATATCACCATCCGCTATCCCATTCTCTTGACCATCTATCCAGTGAATCTGGCAAAGTTGGCGGACGTCGTCAATACCGGTCTTGTCCCTGCCCCAATCCGAAATGTCCGACTCGAACTTTGCCTTGAAGTCATCCCAGGCTTCAGAGTCATGCTTATGACATAGTTTATAGGCAACAAACCCTAAATGATTGTGCGACTGGCGTTGTACAGCGTATTCAATCCAATGGTCCAAATCGGGAGGTTGAAGCGGTCCCCGAAGTTCCTGTCGAGCTTGTGTCTGTGCATCAATCTGGCTCAAAACAACGATGAGCAAGCTCGCAGGGTCGTTAACGGGTACAGAGGTGGTTAGCTCAGCAAAGCCATGCCGTCGATAGGCGTCATATTCTTCCTTTCGGTGGAGGTATCTGACGCGCTTGCAATAGTCATTTTGCCGCCACTCGAGGTTGGCCGACCACTTGATGGGCTCCTCACGAAAGCCGCCTTGATGTGCTGCTGTCAAAGGCTCCCTCTCTTTGGCGGGAAGTCTATCGCCCTTGTACCCATCGATGGGCATGAATATCGTGTAATCAGCTTGCGCTGCATTCTCGGCAAGGTCGTGGAGCTTGTTTGTGAGCTCCCATTGCTTGTCGCTAAAATGGTTTGGAACAGGCGGATAGTGGTGTGCGAGCTCTTGCACGATTGGATCTCGAAGGCGATCAATGTGCTGGATGACCCATCGGTGGGCATGATCGCATATCAAGTCGTAGTGTGCTCGAATGTACTGGTACCACATACTCGTAATCGAGAGTGCCGTGTAAGTCCCATCTGTCGAGTCCAGTCTACGCTTGGCGTTTAGGGCTTGTTCGTACTCCTTCAGGTGATCCCACATGAGGTTGTAGGTTGTCCGTAAGGCGTCTTTGACACGCAGCGTATTCAGGTAGTTGAACACGTCAATGACCCCCACGATGTAACGACAAGCCAAAGAAAAGTTTCCAGGTGAGTCCAGTTCCAACTCTTTCCAGCGTCTTTCTGACAAGGGGGGAAAACCCTCCCAGATCCTCATCTTCATGCCATGAAGCTCTTTGCTTATTACACGAAGCCGATCACCGTCTTCGTAAGATCCAATCCGGGCCATGAGCCAGTCACACGTGGACCTTGTTCCTTGATTGAACGGAGCTGGGGCCCATTCAACAGGTGGCTTAGTTATGTTTTGAATTTCCTTCAGCGTAGGCAAAGGGTGCGATGTTTTACGGTCTCCAGGAAGGTCGCCGGCAGCGAGAAATTGGAAGAAATGCATCACTGTCTGAGGTTCCAGGATGCGATCTGCAACCCACAACAGAGGGCTTCGATCGGTATTCCATCCAGGGCCAGGGACAAAGTCTCCGATGCCTTTGGAAGTGTTGCCGCGTCTGGCACGAGCTTGCGAGAGAGGTGCTGTGGCGGGCGTCCCATTCTCGGTCATGGCCATGTCCCACCTCAGTAACCCTTCGGCGAAGGCGCGATCCGCCATGATGGGCAAGTTTCGATGCTTTCGATCCTATTGGTAAAAATCCAATGAGCGATAAGGAAGGGTCTTGGTAATGGCGTAGGTAAAAGAGAACAACGACTGTACTAAAAAGGGAGCATCAATGCCTTTGGGATTTATGCGGTCAAGAGGTCAGATTGTTTTTAGTTATAGCCGGCCCAAAAAATTCAAGGCACAGCCAGTGGATACATCGTACGAGTCAATTTTACTTAAACCAATCATCAGTAGGATATTGTCCTCGGTAACCAACCAACAAGTCTTGGCAAAGTATCTACGTCGTCCAACACCGCACAGTTCAAAATGGTAATTTCGGCTGACCCGATGGCTTCGTTTACATAGTAGGACGCATGCCGTTGGAAGCTGGGTATCGTATGTATCTCTAGAACACCAATTCGATTTATGAATCGATTTATCATGCCAGTCTATTGTCGTTCGTTCTGTCATGGTTGTCTCTCTACTTGACCCGCTCAATACCTCAGGTCCCTGCGTAATACATTCTTTAGCATGAGCTGGGTTGCGCTGCCCAGCTTCACTGAGCTTGACGAGATTTTGTTCGGCAGCCAAGTGGACTATCTTCTCAATGGATTGATCTCCACTCTGTTACGCAACGATATTTTGAATGACTTCATAGGTTCCCGCTTCTGGAGAGACCTCGCAGGTCACCGACCGCCCGGTCACAATAGTCGGCGGGACGAACTTGACAAATTATCCTTCTATCAACGATGGATTTCAGGGTACCATGTAAGGTGAACTCATGTTCACCCTCCAGGCCTCGATAATATCGTCGATCAAGCTAGGAGAAGTTGATTAATAGGCGACCTATTGTACGGATGATACACATACCTGCCATAGAACTATCACTACTGTTCCTTTTTGTTCAACTTCTATCACAAACCGTTTATTGTGGTAACCCGAGAGCCACAGGACACTGACACATCTCCATTATTGAGTCTTAGTCCAACGGTCATCGAAGAGCCGAGTCCTATAGATCCACTCGAAGTTCTCTAGCATGTCGTCATAGGTGGCATAGAACACCCCGTTATCACCTAGGCGGAGTCGTACTGTTATGGGGCATCGATGAGGACAAGAAGCTTAGGATTAAATATTTCCCGTCGATCAAGTAGCTGCCAGATTACGTGCCTCTTGATCTTGGGGTAACTCCGGCCTGAGAAGTGTAACAAAACAGCGGAATGGGTTACTTGCCGACGCAGCGGCTTCAATTCATCGAAAGCAGGTAGCATGCAGTGGCACCTGATATAAATAGACACAACTAACGTCATTCTATGCCCATTATCGCCTGCGGTCGCGTCGTTCGGGGCTAATCGAGCTGTTGGAGCATAAACGGACAGCCGGGGTACGCCAAGGACCCAGAGTTGACCAATGCCGGCTTTTGATTACCGAGTTGCCAATAGTTGTGCTTTGTGCCCGCACCTTCATTGGGATGGATTATTAATACGGACAGACGAACAACCAGATTTCGGAGATGCTCACACGGTCGCGTATCTAACATCAATAATGACCCCCTCAGTCAAATCACTTATCACCTAACCCCATCAAAATCAGAATGTCCTCCACCATTGTAGTAACCCAGCCCGTTGCCACAGGCACATCCAGTCTGAACACGGCACGGACTACTGAAGGAGTCGTCAAGAGACTTCACAAGATTCCCGAATTCTCTACAAAGGAGGAGACTCGGCGATGGCAGCTACAGCAGATGGCCGGCGCGTTCCGTGTCTTTGCGAAGCTTGGATACGCCGATAGAGCTAGTGGGCATATTAGTCTAAGAGGCAAGTCGCCATGAACATGTGGCTAGGGGCTGAGAAACTAAGCCAAGCTGACTAGTACAGACCCTGTCCGACCAGACACGTTCTGGATCAACCCGTACGGTGTGCACTTTGACCTCTTGACTGTCTCTGACATGGTACACATCGACGAGGATGGGAACCGCATCGGAGGCTCCGACCAACCCGTCAACACCGCCGGCTTCATCATCCACGCGGCCATTCACAAGCAGAGGCCCGACATCAACGCGGCTTGCCATGTCCACAGCCCGTACGGCCGGGCGTGGTCGACATTCGGCAAGCCCATCGACATGCTCAACCAGGACAGCTGCATGTTCTACGGCGACCTGGCCGTGTACCCGAACTTCGGCGGCGTTGTCTTCGCCAAAGAAGAAGGTGGGCGCATTGCCGCTGCGCTCGGTGCGTTCAAGAAGAACATCATCCTGCAGAACCACGGGCTGCTTACCTCCGGTGGCACCATCGGAGAGGCGGCTGCTTTCTTCATTGCGCTTGAGCGTGCGTGCCAGGCGCAGTTGCTAGTCGAGGCTGCCGTGTCTCCGAATGGGACGAGTCTGAAGAAGACGCTGGTGAGCGACGAGGAGGCGCAATACACCAAGAATGGGACGGGCACTCCGGAAGCCATGTACATGCAGTTTGAGCCCGAGTATCAGCGTATGCTGAAAGTTTCTGGCGGCGACTTTCTTTTGTAACCAGTTTGTAGGGACTTTTGAATCGCATTGTCTTTTGGTGGATACGTTATACCTGATTCTCGGTTGAGTAATCTACTTCTTTTAATCATTCCACGAGTGTGCCCGGCAGACCTCCAACGATAATGCTTTCCACGATTCCGGTGAATTCTTGATCAACACGGAGAGAGGTTCCCTCCATTTGAGCAAGCCACTATCCAGGCAATGTCCAAACTTGGACGTGGGCACATCCAGCGTATAACCATGGATCCAAAACACGTCAAGACTGCCCAGAGCACGGGCTTCGATTTCGATCAGTTTAATGCTCAAGCTTGGGGCAAAGCGACCGTCGGCGTTCTCGATACTAGCAGCGGATTCGCAGTTGCTGAAAAGGCATGTTGCTGTGTCCTCCACAAGGCCCGAGGGTATAGAGTCAAGTCCGTCTCTAGACCTTCTGTCGGTGCTTTTGAATCTCTCGTCCACGAGGGCGAAGCTATTTCGGCATCCGAACCAAGGATGGCAAAGTCCACCGCGCCAAACAAACCGTCATGGCATGCGATACCTACCCAATGTCGGCAGCTAGGTTATTGACACCTTGGAGGGTGTCGACTCGGACAGACAGGTTGGCAAGGAGTGGAGTTGAAGGAAGCCAGGCAATATCAAGCCTGCGAACGTGTAAATGGAGGGGGCAAAGGGCTTCAGGGCGCCTCAAAATGTGACATTGAGGGATGAAATAAATGGGTGAACATAAAAGAGGAGTGTCCTGCTTTAATGAGAAATGAGAGTTGTGATGTTCTCAGGAACGACATCATTCTCACTTGGAGTCCCATCTCGCCCGGGTGGGGTAGTAAATATTAGTCTTTATTCACCAAGATAATTCTACTTGATCTAGAACCTGAGTTAATTTTCATGTGACTACTATTTGGTGTAGGCTCTCCATCAAAAGCCTTTCGATACGGAACACTACGCCTTCTTCTCCGGGGGGTAGACAACGATCTTGTCAATGTCCCCGCCCTTGTAGTTGAAGCCATTGTTCAGGCCGCCAATAGTAATCTTGTTCTTACCCTTCTTCAAAGGCAGCAAAAGCGGGCTGGAGAGAATGACACCCTTGTGAGTGTCCCTCTGGTAGAGCGTGTGCACATTGCCTGTGTCGTCGTTTACCACAACGCTGCTGACACGGCGTAGTTGCCAGGTTCCACCAATACGGTCTGGAGAGCCTCCGGCTGTTCGAGGTTAGCGTTTTGTTACGATAGTCTGGTACGGAGTGGCAACTTACGCTGATCACCGAATCCCATGTCGTCGGTATCTTTGGGAAAATCGCGTTAGCAACTATCTGTATGCTGTAGTCTTCCTCACACCAAATAGCACTTACTCTGGTGATAGAACGAGATCCACTGATCCTGGCCTTGGCCATCGACCTCAAACGTCAGGGTGCTGTCGTTGCCGTAGATGCCAGTCGCGATTACGTTGTGACTCCCGAAGTTCTATGATCGTCAGTGGGTGGCTAATTTATAGATGTTGCTGAACGTACAGCCTCTTGGAGGTAGACATCTCCCTTTGTCTTCGCATTCTTCGAGTAGTAGGCTTTTCCTGTGATTGGTTTCCATTCACCAGTTTTCCTATCAATGAGCGATTAGCCTCCGTCTATTGGTCAGGAACGGAGTATCACTAGGCTTACACGTTGAGGTCATAAATGTCATGCCACAACACCTCGATGGTGCCTTTCTTGTCGTCAATTTCCAGCGGTAGCCAGACATTGCGACTCTCCCATAGGGATATCGAGTCCCACTATATTCCATCAGTAAACAAAGGAATGGAGAGGCTAGAAATGACTTCAACGTACCTGGTCTCCCATGTAAAGGTACGTCGTCTTCTTTGTGCCCTTGATTCTCCAGGAGAATCCCGACTGGGTGCTGAAGGTGCGGGTATAGGCTGGTGACACGAAAAAAGGCTGGGACCATGGTCCACTCAGCGAATCAGCCCGGAACGCGACGACATCTAGTATTATTAGTCGCAATGCTCAGGGTTGTGGTGTCTCAGGGAAGCTTTGTACTTACTGTTCGGTCGGTATCCGGTCTTGTGGCTCATGAGAGCATAATAGCTCTTGTCAGTCTGGACAATCGTCGGAGCTTCGAGATCATATTTGTTGAATCGGAATATGGACTCTTCAACCTCGGTGATGTTGTCGTTGAAGCTGCTGAGGTAGACGTCACGCCCCTCTTTGCCGTCTCCATTCGAGTACAGGGCGTAGGATTTGCCGTCCTTGTAGTCAGTGAAAGCCCCGAAGTCCTGAGACCAGTTTCCAAGAGGCGCAGTGGCATCTTGAAAGGTGTACGGGCCGGCGATGTCGTCTGAAGTTGCAAGGCCCTGGAGGAGCTTGGTGTACTTGGAATCGTCGGCATGCCACCACATCTATCCACTGTCAATATCAAAACGAACCCTGTATGAGCGGCGGTAACGTACGTGGTACTGGCCCGTTTCCTTGCTATAAAGGACCTTGGGGCGCTGGATGACATTTTCCGGGGAAATCCAAGGGTGGCCTTTCACCGGTTCTTGTCGCTAGTCAGTACAATTGGATTGGTTCAATCGAAGCCATCAAAAGTAGCAACTCACTCAGTGCGATCCCATGGGACTTCCATGTTGCAAGGTCATCTGAGCTGTAAACCGAGACACCGCCGCCTTCAACTTGCCCCTCGCTTTTGTACTCGCCGAACCAGTAGAATCTCCCTGTTTCTTTGTCCACGCAGAGGCCGCCGGCGTGAGCGTTGAAGATATTGCCGTCGGTATCTAGCCATCTTGCGCCTGGAACGATCCATTTAGCGGTGGCACATGTAGCAATCGCTATTAGCGTGGCAAATCGTAGAGCGACCATTTCGAAGTCGGTTTGTAGAGACCTGCAGGTACCGACGGATCTATCGAAGAGTGGGATCCAGCAACACCACAGTGAATTGACCCTGCAGCGTCACGTCTTTTATGTGGAACTTTGCTAATATCTAGGCAAGGGTTATACTTGCGTCTTGATCCCTGGAATAGTCGTTCGCTGGTCATGTGTCCCGAGCTCGGTCCGACCTGACGCGAGCCGTCCCGCTACGTCCACGATCCGCACCTACGGCAATGATGCAGCTACGGTGAATTGAGCATCGCGAGCTTGCCAAGCATGGATCTTCAACTTTAACCGGTGAAGTCAGTAATTTAAGTTGGGTTAATAGGCTTCTCTCCCCTTGTCTTAGTCGGGCCACTATCCTCAAAGAGATCTACTCTCCGTACCCCGCACTTGAACGCATCATTCCATCACCGCCAGTCGTGATGTGACACTGAGGCGATGAGGGGATACGAGATGCTGAGCAGGGTATGATCGTCAAACCCCTCGGGAAATTGTTTTCGCTGCTTCCACCAAGACTGAAGTTATTCCGGTTTCTCCACGAATTGAAAGCGCCCCACGCCAAGACGGTCGAGCCAACATCATCACGTCACATAATTATTGACACTGAAATGTCCAACATGTGAGAAGCCGAAAATATCTAAGGTGAAAGCAAGACCAATGAAAGGAAAAAAGGAAAGTTCCATTTTGGACGTATCAAGTGAGATGAAACAGAGAGGACGAAGAACAATATTGGCAGAAGAATCAGTTGAACGACTCTAATGCATTGAGGTTTCTAATAATTCGAAACAAACTCGACGAGCAGAAACAATGCCGGTGCAGGAATTGCATAGATGTAATAATAGATTCAGTTGATCAATTCAGCGGTGCAATGAATGCTCAATAAAATGCATAGCCCATGCGGCCAGTGAGTGGTAATCCACACGCCACCTAGGGTGACCGCTGTCCACCGTCCTCAGTCCCTGGGCGCCCAGCCTAATAACGCAGAGCTTAAGTCTACATGCCATACTTAGGGAATGGGTATTTACGATGATAGTACAGCCTCCGTAATTTGAAATATATATATATATATATAACAGGAGTAAGTGTTTAAAGGATACCGATTACTATTCACAATCTGGATAACCTGTAGTGCACCTAAAAATACAATAAGCGGCTAAGTTGAGAAACAAATCAGTGTGGATCAATATTCCATTATTTGGCGATTTCAGGTACATCATGACACTACTTCAACTATCCTAGGATATATAAAATAAGTGCGAATAACCTCATCCACTGCAACCCACTTAAACAGTGCATAAAGACGCTTATAAACCCAATAAACCATCGACTGTCATGGAACGACCTAGCAGTGATCACTCTTGCCAGCACCACCGTTTTTGCAACCGTTCTTGCAAAATTGTTTATACCGGATCTCTCCATTAGCACCTCCGGTACAGTAGAAAACCGAGTCCATGACGTGATTCTTCCCAATGCATTTTGTCTTTTGACTGCGGATCAGTTCATCGGCAACTTGAGGAAAGTATTTTCCTGTAATACCAAGGAATTAGCTTCTATTGCGTTTCAAGCGTTTTGAGATCGTTGCTTCTCCATACCGATGTCTAAGAGAACGCTGCCACAGTAGTTGAGCTTGGCGGTGCAGTCTCTGGCTTCGCCGAATGCCGCAAGGCCAGCCACGAGGGCGAGAGGAAGAAGAGTAATCTTGACCATTTTTCGCAGGTAAGAACAAGCGTATGATTGTAACTGAGAATGCTTGATGGTAGATAATGAAGGATTCCTGTTTGTGAGGAGGATGGAGAAGCTGAGAAAGAGCCTTCTTTATATAAGCTTGTAACTATCTAGTCTAGTGTCCTCACGGAGTCCAGCCACAATTCATTTTTCAAAGGTCTAGACCTCAATAACCTGGAGGTCGGTACATAGATTTGTCCAAGGCGAGTGGCTGCTAGCCTTAGTGGTGTTCAGCTACAAACTATTGGCGCTACTCAATTTCAGCTAGGATAGCGGTGTCGCAGGCGTTTTCACATTTTCACTCGAGATTACCAGCGTACAGAGGTACATGATGCAGCCTCAATGCAACAATATGGCATTGGACATCACTGATTGGCGTGAACGATGTTTCAAATCGGATTAGTCGATTTCGATTAGAACGAGTCAATTGTAAAAGATAAGTTACCTCATAGGGCGGTCGATGAATTGGACGTACAGGTGGCGTATTTAGTTAACGACAGTGGAGATTAAAGGCGTCTAGTCAACCTTGAAAGTGTCTGGTCAGCCTTAAAGGCGTTCAACGCTGACTTGAGATCGAGTGGCTGAACATAGAGAATGACTTTGAGTGGTCTGTTGGCGAAAACTAGGGCTTACGTGTCACAGCGGACCTTGAAGTTGACGATTGCTCTGAGTGCAACAAAGACAAAGATTGAGGATTAGATTTGTCACCACAACCTCGCAAAAGACGACGAGTTTGCTGCGATTAATGAATTTTATAGGCAGGTCTTGGAGGAAAAGCACCTGTGCAATGAGGCACAGAGGAATCTTAACCCGGGTGTGTTTGACAATGGCGAGCTACATCTTGAGAAAGAAAAGATCACTACAGCCATGCCCCGCTCACCAGTAATTTGTTTCTTGGATTGTTCGAGACTTGTCTAAATATAAACCTGCTGACTGGTGAAGCAAATATGGCATCTTCACTTCCAAAAGGCTGTCAGGGAAGTGGTCATGAACCATAGCAAGAAGGAATTGGAGCAGGATGCAATGGAGATCCGGCATGCTATGCCAAGGACAGTCGGGGAGATGAAGACGGCGAAGCTAAGTGAAGATGAGATATTTCGCTCAGAACTCGAAGCCTCGAGCTGTCGGGCTAAATAGGAATTGGCGTGGTGAGCTGGGCTTCACAACGCAGGAAGCGATGTCCCCCCCCCAGAACTGTATGTAAGAGTCACAACGCTATGAGTGCGGTATTATAGGTTGGTTATTATGGACGAATCTATGTCATTATCTGGTTTAATAAACCCGTGAAATGGTCATGA
Source organism: Neonectria hederae (assembly GCA_003385265.1). Classification (NCBI taxonomy): domain Eukaryota; kingdom Fungi; phylum Ascomycota; class Sordariomycetes; order Hypocreales; family Nectriaceae; genus Neonectria; species Neonectria hederae. Next base: position 87,932 of record QGQB01000023.1, read on the forward strand.
GCTCTTGTCCGCGACATCGGAAGACATGAACTTACCATCACTTAGTTATTAAAGGGAGTCTACAAAGTGATCCGCAGCATCATACTCGCAGATCGAGTGAATGCAATGGGCATGTTACCAAAGAGTGCCTGAATGTTCAATTCCAGAAAGATAAAAATTAACGTTTGATGCCATAAGTACGTCGTAATTCAGTTGCGGTCGTTTAAATACGCCACGAGAGACCCCTTCAGTCCTCAATCTGGTCGTACTGGTTGATCAAGCGCTGCGGAACCAAGCCTCGCAAAACAACAACTCCTGAGTGCACGATCCCCCATCGAACCTTGGTCAGAGCATCAGCCATGAGCCAGACGAGTCCATTTGTACGCCTTCGCTCCCAAGCGAGTACTGATTCATTGCGGTGTATTCCACTCGCCATACTGGATAACAGCGACTTCATCTCGGCTTGAGGATCCCATACCATCTCGTCGTCTTCATGGGCATCTTCATCCTCCTCGTCCCTGCGGCTACGACTTGGACGTGCGTGATGATAAGCCCAGCAGGTCAGCGTAACCAAGTAGAGACACCAAGGCACATGGAACAAGTTCATAGCCTCTGAGTCGATCAAGACTCTCATGGTATCTCGTAGCATCCGCGCTGCGTGCCAGGCGGCAGTTGGCGCTGACTGGTTTAGCTGCGGGCTTTGGTGCTCGCCTGATGGGGTGGAAGCAGACTCTCGAGAGCCAGAGCCTGATGGTGCATCTCGACTTGAGGCTCCTGTGCTGGCAGTGGCCCACCGCTTCACTATCTGAGCTGAACGCAGGTAATCCCTCTGCTGCACAGGTCGACCGAGAATGTGGCGAGCTCCAGCATAGATTTGGACATCCAGGAAATCGAGGTTTAGCAACACTTGGGCGGAGTGGTACACGGCGTTGTAGGCGGCGGCAAATGCCACAAACTCGCTGCGTTGCGTTTCCTCCTCAAACATGGAATCGTCGCGCCCGGACTGCTGGGCTTGCTGTCCTCTTTGGAACCTCGCGGTTACCGCCGTGCAGTAGCCGTCGAAGTCAGCCTTCCATAGATCATAGGCTGTACTGACGAGCTTGCGCCAGGAAACGTCGGCACTACCCTCGGCAACGACCCCAAGGGACGTTTGGTCACGCCGTTGCATGTCCCACGCGATAGACATCAGTCCATGTAGGATCAGAATTCGAGAGAGACCGCTGAGTCCTGTGGGTCGGGGTGTGTTCGAGGATAAGTACGACTTGAGAGTGGGAAGGTACATTGTTCTGTGGTCTATTGAGAGCGTAGATCGCCAGGCAGATACCCACGATGTAGGATCGCGGGCTTCCCAGATGCTTTGACTACAGGGAAGCTCTAGGCGTAGTTCAAATGACGACATGCAGAGGCTCTGGCAGAAGAGAACTGCATGCTGCGTGTCCCACATGAAGCAGAGCAAGGCAAGTCTATGATACGATGTTAGACTCTGTCTTTGCGCATTGAAGGTGAGAAATAGGAAACTCGTGCGTACCTCTTCTTTTGCTCTGCCTCGGCCCACCGTCTCCAGGTACGTTCGAGAGCCTCGGGATTGTCTTCACCTGAGCCTGGAGGTGGGCCAGAGGGTCTGATGGACTGGCAATCCGATCGTCGGATGAGATTAATGAGAAGCCCATGGAACAGATGGCTCATGTCGTGTTGCTTCTGACCAGCCCTGGACTTGCCGAAGCATTCAACCAACAGAATGCACTGTAAGGTCCAAAGCTCTGGCCGCGGGGAGAAGCCAGTGTGGGCGAAGATGCTTGGGCGTATAACGTCGTGGATACAGACCGCAAGCTGATGCGCATCCTTTCCGGAGTACGTCGCTCCGAGAAGCAAGACGGATAGGAGAAGTAGTGGCTCATCGTCATGTACGTTGAAGGTGGCTAGATGAATCAACGGGTATGCTGTGTTGAAGCGAGTAAAGTATAGTTCGAGGTACGATTGAAGAGATGCAACCGAGAGGAGAGGGTGGTCCCAGATGGAATGGCGTTGGTCTGGGAGGGCGGGATTGGCCAAGTCGATAATCTTCAACAGGCGTTCTCGTATAATTTCGGTGAGTATTGGAAGTGGAAGTGGCTTCCGTAAGGTTGAGAGCGGCCTCTCAGACTCAAAGGGAATGGAATGAACTCCGCCAGCTCGGCTCTTCTGAGTACTAGCAGATCCATCTGCTAGTCTCCGTCTAACTCCCCGGTCGGGATAAACTTCTGTTGAACCAGGGCGGACAGAGTGACTGGGAATCCTATGTGTCTGCGAGTGGTTGTTCATGTCCATGAACTGATGTTCTTGGGTCCTCTGCTCGTGTTGATCCGCGTCCGTAGCGTCCGACCAAGCCTGAGCAGCACCCATTGATTCCGGGGTGATGGCCAAGCCAGCTTGTGGCATGCTTAGTCCCTGGATGTCGTGTGAAGTAAAGTCTGGAGATTGGGTGAATTCAGCTCCTACAAAAGCAGCTGGGGATTTGTCCACGTTGAATAGCCAGTTGTAATCCAGAGCGGTCGTATATGGCATATTAAACGAGCTGGCTGTGTCAGGCTGGAAGATCCTGTCGTATTGAAGGTTCTCGGTCCCGCCGAATGGATCGTCTAGGACCCTGGACTGGAGGAGGTCTGTCCAAGATTGGGTGTATAGCAAGGCAGGGTCCTGTTGCTGGGTAGAAGGGATAACTTCCGAGTAAGGGAGAGCGTCTACGGGGTTTGCAGAATGCTCCGTAGTGATATCTGTGTGTCCAGATCGAATGTCCAGGATGATGGAAGAGTTAGTTCCAGTACCTCCTCCGATATTGGGTGCCGTAGATGATTCGAAAGAAGAGTCAACATAGTCAAGCTCGGCTGGTTCAGGATCCGGCGACGGCTCTTGCTGAGCTTGGGACTGGAGACGCCCGGTCGACGACCTCCGTCGACTCGAAGAGTATGTACAAGGGCGCTTCTCTACAACAGACCCGTCCGGCGCCTTCCAGGATCGTTTTCTTGTATCGAGAATGCCGCAGCCCGGACCACCTGCTTCGAGATCCTTTTGGCGGTGACGGTCCATATGTCTTTCTACCAAGGAAACGTCAGCATGGGCCAGCCGTACGCCATGGTTGCTTCACGACGACGCGCAAACGTACTCAAAAGGTCAGGCCGCTTGAAGTGGGCGCGGCAGAGAGAGCAGGTCGACCCGCCATTCGTGTGGTTAAGGGCATGGCGATTGAGATGCTCAGCGCGGGTGAAGCGTTTGGTGCAGCCCTGATGGGTGCAGACGAATGACTTCTCGCCGACCGTCATACTGGGGTCTTGGGCATCAGCCAGCTCAGCGTCGTCGTCCGTGGATCTCCAGCAGTCGTCCATTCTATCCACTCCTGTTCAGTGTGCCAGAGCCCCTAAAAAATACCTCGAGTTTCTTTTTTTGGTCACAGAGGGTAAAAATGGGGTAAAAAACGATGATGTGTGGTCTGGTCGAGGGTGGGAGGGGAAGGGTGGCGGGCTATTTTCACCTCCGGCGTTCGCGATGCTCGGATGGTAGACTCGCGTATCATGGAGAGAAAGTGGGGTTATGGGTAACGAGAACCGATAAGACAGTGTTGCGATCTACGGGGTAAGATCCGAACAGTTACATGGAAGGCAACAGAATGGATTTAAAGGTGGTACAATGTCCTAAAGTGCGGAGTGCAGGCTAGTTGAGCCTCTAAGACCTTAGACTACGATATGCTGAAAATGACACAGGCCAAGACACAAATGGAGAGTCAACTATAGAATGTATACATTACTACTTTCAACTCAATGCCAAATATCTCAACATCTTTTACGCCTTCCTCAGCGAGCTTGACCTGGAGAATAAGTACGCTTCGCAGATAAGAATACTTGAAGCCATTCCCCTCCTTATCTCTTCCCCATTATGGCTCCACCACCTCCCCCACTTCCGGATAAGCCATGTAGCACCAAGAGTGGGATTGATCTACACTGATGAAGAGGCGTGGCATTTGAGTCTCAGAGGTGGGGAAGTCTTCGAGGAAGGACCAGAAATCGTGCTGCCGGGCTCTTCCGGTATCTGGCTTCTTATCGGGCCAGGCACTGGGGCAGTTGGGAAGATAGGTCTCATGCAGTGAAGGCATATTCTTAAGTAATAAATCGTGAATATCTAAGTGGGAGATGGCATCGGCTCTGCACTAACCCCGCAGTGCGGCCTCAGACGGACGCCGCGACACTTCCACTTCCACTCCCGAATCTATCCCACAGAGCCGTCATGCATTCTTGCTTAGCTGAATGACACGGAGATCATTCGGAATAAATCGTTCCTCGTCCCAGGGATTAGATCCTTGCTAAGATCAGTAAAAACACTCATTGACCAGTACTCTACTTGCCAGACTCACATCAACGTCGCAAACTCTCGGGTACAGTTCGTTCGCCTTGACGGGTTGATGAGATTTCTTGCCTCCTTAATTCCAGTCACGTTACGTCAGTTCGTCAATCTACCATGGCAGACTCAAGGCAATTCTTCGTTCAAGAAAAGATACAGCGCGACGCGGCAAGCAAGCTAAATGTACGCAATTCCTACAAGACAAAAGCTTGTTAACCGACTAGCTACTTGCAAATTCCTTCAAGTTAGATCATTTACTGACTGACTATCTTCCCTTTAAGTAGATAATAATTGTCGGCGCTGGTCTAGGTGGCCTGGGGGCGGCCATCTCCATCCTCCTCGCCGGCCATGATGTGACAGTTCTTGAGTCCGCGTCGAACATCGGCGAAGTTGGAGCAGGCATCCAAGTTCTCCCCAACGCAGCGCGAATACTCTTTTCCTGGGGTTTAAAGGAGAAGCTCGAAAAGTTTGCAACAAAGCCCCAGAAGTGCAACTTCCTTGGATGGAAGGGCAACCACCTCTCCGAGATGGACTACCACGGGTACGCGGCCGCGACAGGAGGATATCCTTTTTGGGATTTCCACCGGGCCAACCTCCACAAGTGCCTCCTCGATCGCGCGGTTGAGCTTGGTGCAACGCTCATTACCAATGCCAAAGTCGACACTTTTACAGTGTCTCAAGATGGCAGTTCGACGACGGTGCTCCTCGCCGATGGACGTTCTATGTCTACGGACCTCCTCGTTGGTGCTGATGGAATCAACTCAAAGCTGCGAGAAGACTTTCTCGGCAAATCGGACCCGCCGGAGCTGACTGGAGATCTGGCTTACCGACTACTGCTTAACACATCTGAGATGCTCAAGGACCCAGAGCTAAGGCCGTTCGTAGAGAACCCCCAAGTGAACTACTGGGTTGGCCCGGAGAAGCACGTGGTCAACTATGTTCTCAAAGGCGGCGAGCTGTTCAACATGGTTCTTCTGGTCCCAGACGATATCCCTCTCGACCAAGGCAACACCCTGGAAGGAGGCATCGACGAGATGCGAGCTCACTTCGACGGTTGGGATCCCCGCATCGCAAAGATGCTCGCACTAAGCGACTCTGTCCTCAAGTGGCGCCTTTGCATCCGACCCGGTCTCGAGCCCACGTGGTCGCACCCTTCCGGTTCGTTCACCATGCTTGGCGATGCCGTCCATGCCACTCTGCCGTATCTCGCCAGCGGCGCGGGGATGGCCCTTGAAGACGGCGGCGTGTTGGGCATCTGCCTGGCGCGACTGACAGACAAATCGCAAAGCTCGAAACTAAAGGTGCTGGAGGTGTACGAGGCATGCCGACGGGAGAGGACCGAGAACGTCGTGCGAAGGGGCACGTATAACCAGTGGATCTATCACCTCTCCGACGGTCCGGAGCAGGAGGACAGAGATGAGAAATTCAGACTTTTTGGAGAAAAGGACAAACAATGGCTAAGCGAGGAGTCACCGGTTCTCCCAGTATCCCAGGAGACGGGAGACGATCCGTTTCCGTGGAGGTATAATGGAGTAGGAAGGTGGTTGCTGACATATGATATGTGGAAGGATGTTGACGCAAAATGGGCGAAGACTGCAAATTTAGCATCAGGTGTACCAGTCCGAGCAAGCCTGTAGAGGTAGTTTTAATTAAATTGTTTTCAATCTCACATGTCTTGTCAGTATGTTAAACACTATTTGTTCTGACATTTACCTCCCTACGCCGAGGTTCTTAAATCTTCCTAATAGAAGCCGTCCCTCTCCTCTCACCTAACAGGATAGTGCACACTTCCTTCAAGATTATCCACCGGGACGTAGCTTTATCGCTGTGTAATCACTTGGCCAAGGTGGTTTCTGTAAGAGACGCCAGCTTTATTATTCTATACTTTTGCTCTTCTGCACATCTTGCGAGAACAGTATATAGTGCACTCTCAAACCTGAGGTGCAAAATTTCCTCGCTAGGTTGGCCTCCTGCTGAGCGCCTGAGATCTCCTGAGCAATCTAGAGGTTGGCTTTTTAAATCTCCAACCGATCATTCTAAGTCAAGTATCTTTTTCACTCTACCTTTGATTCCGCACCCATTGACGTCGAGATAGAGGGTTTTCAACGACGTAGTGGTATTGACAAGAGCACGAGAAAAACCAGTGCTATGGTTCCCTATGAAGAATAAAAATCAGTGGCTTTCCCTGTTTAGTATGCCCTTTGGTTAGGAAGGATTTCCTTTGTTCGAGTAACTACCACTACATCGTATCTATTAGGCCAATCGTCAAGCGAGAACGAGTCGCGATGATATATCACCAGTATTGTATGCACAAGTAGGAGGCAGGCTGCATTTAGGCCAACATAAAAAAACATGAGAGAGGACAGCAGACACAGTCCAAGGCCCTAAAAGACTATAGTAGATGTTCTTGGACAGAGCTATGCTGATGCGCTTGACGATGGACATAGAATATGGCAGAACATGAGAGATGCCGAAATTTCCAACCAATACTCCGTATGCGTATTTTATTTTTGATTTCTAAGTGGATTGTGGAGGGGGGTTCCGCGGGTGGTTCCGCGGGAGGTTCCGGCGATCCTATCCATGCCACCATCGTAAAGCGGATGTCCCAACTAGGTAAGAAGTAGTCACAAAATGCTCACATAAGGCGGCATTCTCCCATTTACCGGCAATTTTATGCCTGCGTATCAGAATTTTGATTTCCAAGCGGATTATGGGGGTTGGTTCCGGGGGTGGTTCCGGCGATCTCTCAACGCCACCAAGACGCTCCATTCTTGAACATGATCTGATGATAATATTCCTTGCCACGGGTTAGTCACTCCGACATCTCTGCCCCCAACATGGTAAATATTGAGGCCCGGCAGAATATCAATACAAAGACAACTTCCTCAGACTCCTTTAATATTCCCCATCCCCTCCTTCTATCCGTCTCTGCTGCAGTCCTGCAACAACCCTGTCATATCTCACCAGAAAAGTTTACTTATTCAAACAATAACAACCAACATGTCGAACCTCGACGCTGCTCAGCTCTTCTCTGTTAAGGGACTGGTTGCTGTAGTCACAGGCGCTAGCTCCGGTTTGGGCGAAGTCATGGCTCATGCTCTGGATGTTAACGGCGCAGCCAAAGTCTTCATTCTCGGCCGCCGAGAGTCCAAACTCAAGGAGGTTGCATCAAAAGCGGTATGTAATGATTTCTGATTCTCCCCTCTTAAGCTGATTGCTTTTTAGAAAAATGGTTCTCTCATTCCGGTCGCATGCGATGTGAGCTCGAAAGAATCCTTGCAGGCTGCAGTGTCGGCAATCGAAAAGCAGACGCCATTTATCAATCTTCTTGTCGCGAATTCGGCCTATCTTGGGGAAGTTACCAATATGGCCCCCAGGCCGACAGAGCAGACTGTTGGTGAACTTCAAAAGGAGCTGTGGAACAAGACAACCTACGAAGACGCAAGTAAGGTTGTCAGTACCAACATAGCCGGATCGTATTTTACTTTTCTCGCTTTCTTGGGCTTGCTGGGAGCTGGCAATACGCACTCTGACAGCGTAGGAAAGAGTGGACTGCTACAGAGTCAGTTCATTAGTACTACTAGTTTTGGTGGCTTGTGCCGAGCTGAAGCTCCTAGCTATGTCTACAACGCTAGCAAGGCTGCCCTGAACCACTTGACGAAGACTTTGTCATCGGAGTATGCCAAACATAGTATCCGGGCCAATGCTATTGCCCCTGGTATGTTTGTCACGGAAATGACGGAGGTATGTGATTTGGAAAAAAATAAGCCTTTTGACCGTTGAGTAGAAGCTTACATTGGAGTAGGCCCACACCCCAGAGGGAGATATCAGCGCCGTCGGCTCCATGCCGTGGCAAGCTATTCCCGCTACGCGAGCAGGCACAGAAGAGGTATGCCAAACACTTCAGTCTGAACTGATCGAATGCTAATGTTTCTGTAAGGATATGGCCGGTGCTGTGCTTTACTTGGCATCTAGAGCAGGTTCTTTTGTGAATGGGTGCATCTTGCTCCCGGATGGCGGCATGCTCTCTGTTCGCCCTGGTTCCTACTAGATGTGCAGCCGACGTCGAAGTAGACACTTCGAAAGCTAGCGATGGTGTTTCCTTGGCGAGTGTGTACGCGACAAAAGCGGTCAAGTATGGGAACCACGGTACTGGCAGTGATGGATTTACTGGTGGACTGGTCCATCTGGTGAGTTGCCCTTCTAGAACACAACTTAGACAGTAGAATTCAAGCCAGTTAAACTCCATAAACTATACTGCGATACGATGACTTCCTCGCGCACTGAGCTCAGCATGTCCCAGTATGTCTTGGCATTCAAGGTTGGAAACACTTTCAAAGGTTTTCTCATTATCAAGGCATAGAAAACTAAAGAAATCCGCGAGAACACAAAATTTGACATTTCTCTTTCTTATAGTATATTACAACACAAGGGAAGTTTATGGAGATAGCAATCCATTTGATGCAAAATTGGGCGCATCCAACTAAGCCACTCAATTACGAGCATTAAATCTTGCACACATAAGTAAGACGCAACATGCTAATAACTGAGTAAACTTGTATTTACTACTCAAGTATTTGAGAAAACATTTTGCTTTCTCAAGACTATCACTCTAATCTAATTATCTAGACAGGAATTTCTTCCCACGGTCGAAACTGAGATCATTTTCACATTAATCATCCTCAGATGTTTGCTTCAGCTAGACTCGGCCTTCTTGGACTGAGCCTCGTCGTAGAATGGATAGTCGTTGTAACCTTTCTCCGGGGGCGATGCTCCGTAAAAGGTCGTTCGGTCATACTTGTTAAGTGCCCAGCCGTTCTTGAGGCGCTCGACTAGATCAGGGTTGGAAATGAAGTGTCTTCCAAAGGCAATAAAATCGGCATCGTTGCTCTCCACCTTGGGCGCCGCATTATCCTGGTTGAAGTTTCCGCAAGCAAGGAACTGGATTCCTGCGGGCTTCAGAATATCGCGGAAAAGGGTCAATGAGTTTTGCGCCTTTTGCACCTTGCTATCCTTTGCAGTGTCCTCCAGTGAGGCCAACTTCTGTGCCTCATCCAGAACCTCATCGAAACGGGGCTCCACCCTAGAAGTAAAACATGTCAGTACCTTTGATCTCGGGAATATTGGGATAATCGTTGGGACATACATGTGAACATAAACTGGTCGCTGAGACGCAGACATGTTGGCAATTCGACTGCAGAGATATGACCAGTGCGTGTTGGGATCGCTGTCCTTGGTGTCCTGGAAGTAGTTGAAGGGGGAAAGACGGACGCCCACTTTGTCGGAGCCAATGGCATCGGCGACAGCGGATAGAACCTCGAGGACGAAGCGGCATCGGTTCTCGATGGTGCCACCGTACTCGTCAGTGCGGTTGTTGATGTTGTCGTGGAGGAACTGCTCCAAGAGATATCCATTTGCGCCTAGAATAGGTTAGATACATTGCACACAAAGGAAAGATTGTCATGGTGATAGTGATAGGGATTGCGTCTTACCGTGAACCTCAACGCCGTCAAACCCAGCTTCATCCACAGCCCTCTTGGCCGCAGCTGCCCACTCAGCGGTCAACTCATGGATCTCATCCACCGTCATAGCCCGAGGCGGCTCGTCCTTGCAGTCTGTGCCATCAAGATACTTCCCATTCATGGGCGTAGTCCCCGACGAAAGGGGCGCATCACCACCTCGCAGTCCGGCCGAAGAAGCCCGGCCGGTGTACCACAGCTGGACAAAGATAAAGCCGCCCTTGGCGTGGACGGCATCCGTCACCTTGCGCCATCCCTGTAGCTGGGACTCGGTGAATACACCAGCGACGCCGGGGTACGCGCTAGCATTCAGGCAGATGTCGGTGGCCTCGGCGATCTGGAGACCGCCGGAGCTGGCGCGGTCACCGTAGTACTTGGCAACGCGCGGGCCTGGAACATGAACGCCGCGGGACTCAAAGTCACTTCGCATGCGAGTGTTGGGGGCCTAGAGTCCATGTTAGATAGTTGAACTCTGTTGACTAAGTCGTGGTCGGGGTAATCACCTGGACGATACGGTGCTTGAGCGTGATCTTCCCCAGCTTCATGGGGATGAACAAGACAGTGTCCTTGAGGGCGGCAATGGCCGGCGGGGGTGTAGTGGCTGCAGGCATGGCTGGTTTGGCGAGTTGAAACTGCTATGGATGAGTTGTAGATAGTCCAGATTCCTGACCTCGGGAAAGACAAAGAGGTTATGAAGACGCAGTTTGAATCTCAAAACGTAGATCCCCAAACGAGATCCCGCGGCCCAAGCCTGTCGCAAGGATTGGTGCAAGGGCGCGCCTTTCCCCATTCTTAAAGTGGAAGGTGGATGAGGACCCCGCGAGAGTGGGGGATGAGCGAATTAACCAGACTAATTATCATCAAATCATCAAGCCCCTAACGTCCCACCCCCGATCACCCATCGTCAAAGCAACTAAGCCCACCCTCTAGAGTTTCGTATCGGAGAGTGGAATTATCCTCGGGAGAAGTAATCAGTGGATCCTTCCGGATAATCAAACGTTTACTACGTATGTCGGATGGGGTCGTTTGAGTCGTGGGCTTGAAATTCTGGCCAAACGGACAGATTCCAGAATGCTTCTGGGTCAGCGGGGATGCGGGACGGCAAGATCCGCTCGGACTGCATGGAGTGCGCTGGAGATTTTATTCCATTAATTTTACTTGTTCGCGTAGGTATTTGGTGTGTGGCTGCAATGAACAATACGTGTCTCATGGTACTAGTTCCCAGGAAGACGATGCTATCTATAGGGACGTTTCCAACGGGATGTCGGATTGGGTTGATGCCCTGAAACCAGAAGTTGTCGACGTTCTAGCTGAGTCCGTTCACTATAAAGAGGATTCATTGGAATCTACAGAAGGATTTTTACTTTTTGTTGACTATTGTTGTCATGTCCTTGTGCTCTATGGACAGCGTGGATGTACTTACTTGCCCATGCCAATACCGGTTAGGGCTGGAGTTTGCAGATGAGTGCAGAGTAGGCAGTGAGTAGAGACATATGAGCTCTCACTTTACTCGTTAGAGTAAGGGACAATAGAGGTTTAACTACCAATCTTGCGGCTGTAAACAGCAGTCAATAAGTTAGATGGAAATCGACTCTTGGTCCGAAACATGAATAAGACGCCCACCACAGGAGCCGGAGGCAAGTATCGGCTTGGTTATTTGCCATCGCTCTCCCGTTATCCCTGAAACCTCATCGCATTAGGCCATAGTAGCCTTGGTACTGTTGTGGGTGGCTAATGAAGTGTGAAGAGTTAACAGAGTATCCCGTGTGGGAGTAGCAGACTCCAGGAAGACCTTGCTCTTCGCGATCGTAAATAAGAACACGGCCACGCTATCACCACTTTGGTAGATACTGAGCTACATGCAGGTTGCATAACTGCACGAGTGGAATATTTAATGCAGTCATCAAGTCGTATAGAGCAGCTTTGTCTCAGATGTTTCGGCTCAGTATCCGTCTACATTCCAACTCATACTTCAGTTCTCGGGGACCTTGAGGAATCCTCCGAAATAATTATCTAACCATTTTGCCGCCAACTCTCCTGCCCCGTAATCAGAAGCACTCCATCGCTTTAACGCTCCCACATAACCATCCGGTCGGACAGTAAGTATCGCAACTTCGTTGGAGTCAAGAGACCCAAGCCATTTGTCGGTGCATCGTCGACCCTGGGTATCTAGATCAGGCACATCGTCCAGATAAACAGTCCAGCCGCTCTTGCTGAGGAACGGCGGGAGAGAGGCAATTTCGAAGTCATTCTTGTCCGCTGATGCTGGGTAATTGTTAGGCACATGGTACTTGAATAAGAACAGGGTATTAACTTACTGATTAGTGAGTAAGTGATGAGCTGGCTGACGGGTGTATATCTCTCCGGCCGGACGTAAGCGTCATCTGTCCTCGTTGGCCGCGGCTTATCCTGGTAAGACTTCGCCGCTGCTTCTGACACCCGGGAGATGAGTGAGGACCCTGATGTTAGACCGTTATTGAGGGCGGCCATGAATGACGTTTCGTAGGGTCCAATTTCGCTACCCAAGACAACATAGACGCGGAACTGGCCCAACACCGGGATGTCAAGCTGGATGTCAACAGGGCTGGCGTCCATATATCTCGTGACTTTTGCTGGAGGGAGATTGCATCCTGGCTTAGCCGCACCCTTTATAACCCCATCGTCTTGATTCAACTTGTTGGGACCATACTCGACACCAACGCCTGAAATGAACCGTGTATTTTTGCGAAAGTTCTCTGCTAGCCGACTCGCGTCTCCTGCGGCAATCTCGTTGGCGTGCTCAAAGTCAAAGTCAATCAAGTCATGTGCAATCTTCTTCCGCTCGTGCTCGTAGCTCTCCAGCAGAACCTCGTCCCGCGCCAGACCTCGCGAAGCCAGGTTGAGCTTCCAGCCCAGGTTCCACGAATCATGCATGCTAGTATTCATGCCCTGGGCTGCCTTGGGGCTGTGCGTGTGGCTCGCGTCTCCCGCAATGAAGGCCCTTCGGTTCGGATCTGAGAAGCGAGCCGCGACGCGCTGGGCTACTTGGTAGTTGCCGAACCATTCCACTGAGCGCCACTCGACGTGGTACGGTGCCAGGATCAAGCGGGCTTGCTGCTTCACGTACTCTTCTCCTAGGTTTTTGGATGTTGCAGAGGTCTTCATCTCGATGTAGAAGCGAGTCATGTTGCGCTCGCGCGGGATGATGAGCACAGAGCCGTGCTCCTCGGAAAACACCACCGTCTTGCTCCAGAGATCCGGAAAGTCCGTCTCCAGCTCTCCGTCGAGAACTCCCCATACCGAGTTGTGCGGCGTGCCCTGCGAGTAGGTATCGGGAATGCTCCTGCGCACCAGCGAACGCGCTCCGTCACAACCAACTAGGTAGTCAGCGAAGATGGTCTTCTCTCCATGCTCAGCCCAGTCGCAGCTGATTTGCAGGGCTCCTTGCGGCTCGTCGTTCTGGTAGCTGTACGTCTTGAAGCTGTGGCTGCGCTTCACCTCGGTTCCGCTCTTGCGCAAGTCGTCTACAAATACGCCCTCTACCATTCCCTGGTGACAGAGCAGGATGTAAGGCTGCAGGACGTCGACGATAGAAGGTGGGTAGTGGACTTCGCGACCAAGACGACGGAGGCTCTTGTCGCTGGAGCTTTGCCACATGCAGATGTCGTGGACTTTGACTCCGGTGCGGAACAGCTCGTCGCCTACCCGGAGCATCTGGAACGTCTCAATGGTCTTTGGCTGGATTCCATCGGCACGGCCAACGGCTGTCTGGTCGGGCCGCTCATCGAGGAGTTCAACCTTGAGGCCAAATCTCGCGAGCAGAGCGCTAAGGTTGCGTGTTAAACCAGGACTCGATTATACGAGATAGAGTGATGCACTCACCCCAGCATCACGCCAGCTGGGCCGGCTCCGACAACACACACATCGTATTTATCTTGCTGCTGGCCGTTCTGAGAGAAATGATTTACTCCATTAGAGGTCCCATTTCCCGGGCTAGCCGATGAGGTCGTCATGTTGAATTATCGGCTGCACCGTATAAGATGAATTGCTCGGCCCCGAAGATAAGATATCTGGAAACCCAACAAAGTGTCCGTCTAAATATTAGCTGCTGTGCGCTATTGGCCTAAATGAAGCGGCAGTCATGCGTTCATTTATTGCTTCAACGAGGTTAATGATGGTTTCCGTCGCTTGGTCTCTGGTGGCGCGAGCATCTTCCACGAGCCGCGTCTGTTCACTCGGCCTTCTCCGCAACAGCACTTCGTAAGCCATGATGCTGAGTGGCAGATGGGACGCCATAGATGGGGTCGAGATAGTGAACGGCTCATGTCCAGTCCCCCACTTTGGCTCCATCTCGTAGTTCCCCCACTTCCGAGGAGCTGGCCCTCTTTGGGCAAAGCCTCGCCGGTGATATGTCGGAATCCTTGGCTGGTCACCGACGATAAACCTGATCGCGCCCGTTCCCCGCCTTGGTTATCCGGGCCTATCGGCTGGCTGGCGATGTTAGTCATAGGAGATTCAGCGCCGATTTCGCTTCAGACGGGGAGCCAGAGGGGGGGGTTCTATAGCACTTAGGGCTTTTGGCAGATTGGATGGGTTATTGCGAGACACAATCTGTTGCTTCATCCAAAGACCCGTACTCTTGTCGTAACGGCCGCCATGTCCCCCGCAAAACTGTCTTGGCAAGATGTCGCCGCTAGAAAGAAGCTTGAGCAGGCGAAACGGCTGGCCCCCTTTACGAGTGCAGCCTCTGGCGAGGGGGGGAATGCTGGGAACGCAGGCGAGAATGGCCTAGATCGTGATCTTACTCTTGAACCCAGTGCCAGTGAATTGGTTGACTCAATTGCCCGTGGTGAGACAAGCTGTGTGGCAGTTACCAAGGCCTACATCAAAAGGTGCGGGTTTTGCCCATCCCTACTTCGAGGTCTTCCAACATAGAAACATCAAGCTGACATCGGGACTCTTTATTACAGAGCTGTTGACGCTCATAACGAGGTATGTGACAAGGTGCTCTGACCAGCCCCAATGATCTATTGACTGACCACACATCATAGACGAACTGGTAAGCATCCCCCTGGAGCGATCAAGCATCTGCCATAGTCAGGACAGTTTGCTTTCCCATCATCCTATCAGGTTACTGAAATTCTATCTCCGTGCCAATAGCCTCACAGAGGTCGTGTTTGACGATGCCCTTCGACGAGCTGCGGAGCTCGATGCTAGCTTAACTGGAGGGACAAAGCCATCTCAACCCCTATTTGGCATTCCTGTCACGCTGAAGGATCAGTTCAACATCGATGGCTACGACACCACTCTTGGCTATGTGGGTAGATCATTTTCTCCTGCAGGAGAGGACGCTGTGCTCGTCAAGATGCTTCGGTCTCTCGGCGCTGTCATACTCGCAAAGTCGAATATTCCTCAAAGCATCATGGTTAGTTTCAGGTTCATTTTGCGCTGCAGCCCCTATGCGCTCCACGTCGGTAAGGAAACTAGATTGCTAACGCCATCGCAGTGGTGTGAGACTGAGAATCCCCTCTGGGGCTTGACCACCAACCCTCTGCACAAAGGCTACACTCCAGGTGGCTCAACAGGAGGCGAAGCAGCGCTTCTCGCATCCAAAGCGAGCATGCTGGGTTGGGGAACTGATATTGGAGGAAGCATCCGCATCCCAGCCCACATGATGGGCCAGTACGGGTTCAAACCAAGTGTGCGTGAGCGAAGTTACGATCCTTCAATAGTAGACTTGATCCATCAGCGCCAGAAGAGTAGCTAACAACTTATAGAGCGCCCGACTGCCTTACCGAGGAGTCCCGGTCTCTACTGAAGGACAAGAGCATGTGCCCTCTTCCATTGGGCCGCTAGCTCGCAGTCTCGACACAATCCAACTCGCCATGAGCTCCCTCATTCGTGCAAAGCCATGGGAGTTGGACGCTCGCTGTGTTCCTATCCCGTGGAGGGACGATATGTACAATGAGACTTTAAACCGTCCTTTGACTATTGGCGTCTTGTTTGACGACAATGTCGTTCGACCCAACCCTCCCATCAGTCGTGTTCTACGATCCGCCGTTGAAGCCCTCCGTGCTGCCGGCCACGACATAATAGAGTGGAATGCTCACCTACACGAAGATTGCATCAGAATTATGGTACGAGACAGGTCGTGACTTTTATTCAGCGAACAGCTACTAACGGCAACACGCACAGGACCAGTACTACACGGCTGACGGCGGTGAAGATATCCGCAACGACGTCCTAGCAGGAGGCGAGCCGTTCATCCCTCATGTAGAGCGTCTCTTGAACCGCGGGAAGCCCATCTCAGTGTACCAATATTGGCAACTGAACATCACCAAGGTTGAGTTACAGCAGATGTATCTGAAGAAATGGGATTCCATCCGATCGCCAAAGACCGGCCGCAAGGCAGACATCCTGCTCATGCCGCCCATGCCACATACCGCTGTGCCACATGGCGGATGCCGCTGGGTTGGCTTCACCAAGGTATGGAACTTCCTCGATTACCCGGCGCTTGTGATACCGGGCGGTTCGGCGTGCGAGGACGATGTTGCTGAGCCTCTGGCTTCTGAGGCTCTTGGGCCGGAAGATGAGTGGAACCGAGACCTATGGGAGAGGCATGGCCGTGAGATGGCGTCTCTTCGTTTGCCGGTAGGTTTGCAGATTGTGGGTCGCAAGCTTGAGGAGGAGAAGGTCTTGGGTGCTGGGAAGGTTATAGACGACTTGCTCCGAAGTGTGGCCAGTAAGCAGTAGAGTAATCAGTTAATATTTTACTACGTTTTCAAGTATCTAGAGTTTGTTTCCACTCGGATATCTCAGTAGTCCCTGATGCCGAAACATCTGTGATTTGAACAGTTAAGTTCGATGCCAGTGATGCCCTTTTCAATCTACACTGAAATTTACAAACCAAGACAATTACTTATTCAGCGATCATATGAGCCTTTAGCCAGTCTTTAAAAGATTTGAGAGCAATTGTGGTTTAATATCGTTAAATTCATTGCCTATCCACGCTATATCATTTCAACACAGGTCTTACGCTTGCGTCTTCTTCCACTCCTCATACTTCTTCATCACTTCCTCCTGACTCGCTGGCATGAGCGCCCCTTCGGGAACAGGATTCTTGCTCTTAAAGTGATCGGCCATCTTATATCATGTCAGTTGGCCTCATCCATCGGGATAATAAAGAACATAGGAGTGAGCTTACCTCGGCCATCGTGACCCATTCGACGCCTTCATGCTTGTTGATGTGCTCTATGATACGCTCGTGCATCAATAGTACATGGGGCCGGCCAGAAACATCCGGGTGGATTGTCATTGGGAAAATGAACTCGTCTGTGTTTTAGAGTCAGCCAAATTGTTCATGTGAGAGCTGGATATACAAACCATATTCTCGGTAAAAGTAGTCGAAATGGTCTTTCCAAATGTCTTCGACGTCCCTAGATCTTGTTAGTCTAGTTGTCCACATGCTGGTCATCTAATCTCACCTGGGGTTTACCCAACCGTGTGAGTTGGCCGAATTCTTGATAAACATCATCGGAGGCAGATCGTCGATGTACCATGATCCAGGGATTTCGACTAGCCCGGTCTCTTTTCCCTTTACCAGTGGCTTCATCCACTCCTCGGCCTTTTTCGTGTAGTCAATCTTGGTCCAGGTATCTCCTGAGCGCAGCCAGTACGCTTGGCAGTCGTGGTGCGACATGGAGTGGTCGTACTCGATACCGTAACTCAGCATCAGCTCAGTGCCCTCCTCGCTCGTCTCCCACCATGGGGCCACGCTTCCACGGGGCGGCTTCCCGCAGAAGTCGGTAAGCATCTTCCACGTCTTGTCGAGAACATCACGCTGCTGCTCCAAGGTCATGTCGACGGGGTTTTCGTGGCTGTAACCGTGAAGGCCAATCTCGTGGCCTGCATCGCGCACCATGGCGCATTCCTCAGGGAAGGTCTCAAGGGAGTGGCCCGGAATAAACCATGACGCTTTGATGTGGTATTTCTCAAATAGCTTCAGAAGACGGCGAGTTCCGATGGTTCCAGCCCATAGGCCTAGTGAGAATATCAGTGCAACATTCAGCTACCTTAGCCCGCAACTGCACCTCCCACAAAGTTGATAGTAGTCAAATTACGGGGTGTCTAGTTCGTGCTGGCGTTTCGGTAGGTTTGGATAATCTTACCTCTGCTGATGTCACTGGTGCTGTCTTCGCCGCCGTAAGAGCCCAGCCAACCCGCCACAGCATCAATATCCACACCGTAGCTATTGATAAAAACACAATTGTGAGCGACGAACAGTGAATCTGAGTCTTGGATAAAGCTTACCACACGAGAACCTTCTTCTTGCCCATGTTTCCGACTTGACTGACGAACAGTTTGGTTGGGGGATGTTGCAGTAGTTTCACTTGACGAATAGGAAGATCAACTGAGGAATAATAGAGGTCTTAGTTGCAATGAATCTGATATGTGGAGGAATGAATAGTGTATGAGATAACAAGGAGTGAGAATGGCCTGGGGACCGTGTGGTCTGGCCTTATATGTGAGGAGGGAACAGAGCCTTAGTTCACTCGTCGCTGATAAGGTTGTAGCTTATTGCTAGATAGCCTACCCTATACGATACGGCTTGAATTATAATACAGACAGTTTTAATTCGCCAAATACCATCTTTACAGCAACTCATGGAGTGCAGCATTGTAACATTGGGTACAGGACACGTACCTCAGTTGTTATGGTTTCTATTCCTTGATTAACTCTGTCAATTAATTCTTTACTTTGACCTGGAGTCTCCCATCTCGACACATCAAGCCTCTCCCATTACCCTCAACTTGAGCTTACTAAAGCTGGCGCTGGAGACGAGCGATATCTACAAGTCCAGATAAGAAGCCTAACTTAGCTAGTGTATTTTCCTTGGCATGCGTTTACATGCATCCACATCCTATCCCACTCTTGGCGTAAGAGTGGGAGTGGGCTGGGCACTTTTGTGATGCGCCCACCTCTGTGGTTCTCCCATTGCTACACATCCCATGCATTATGCGGTAGATCTGATGCATACTGTAACTTACACACTCACTGCATTAACTGACGAATCGAAAGTAAGTGCTGCGTATGGTCTACACCACTCCCGAGGGTGTCTTATCCATTGGATCCAATCCACCATGAGGGGATTCCTCCATTCCTTGTGAGGCCTGGTGGATGCAAGTCATTGAAGCACTCCCCACTTCCACTCTCATTCCACTCTCAATCCACTCTACCATCCACATCTTCCCTCCACACATATCCCCTACATTGGACGCAAACCATCAAGAGACAATGGGGGGTCTCGGTACTTGATTAGTTTCCCCGCTGCGTTCAAGTCGGCGGATTGGAAGGATACTTCTACAGGCCCACTGTGAGGTCGAGAGCGATAAGCTACTTCAATCTCTATAGAGTAAAAGAAGGCCTGCCTGGATTGGAAGGAGAGTGCCGAATGCGTTGCCATCTAAATCAACCCTGAAACGTTGACAAGATCGCCTCACCACCACTCTTCTACAATTCACAAACCTACCACGTGCTTCCTTTCTAGTGACACGGAAGCATCAATACGGATCGTTTCACTTTCAGCATTGCCATTTTTACTAAAGCACGATTAGACTCTGTTAGTCATAAGACTGCTCCAAGCTCCTCTTCCATCCATGTCTCCGGTATGTTGCAAACATCATCTCATGTAGTCTCATAGCTCTGTTTGCGCCACTTGATATGGCTTGCTTCATGCACAAATGGGACATTCACTTATTTTCCACATAGTTCTCTCTTAAAGGCCGCGTTGCCGTCGTCACCGGCGGCGCTGGAGGCTGCGGCTTTGCCTTCACTCAAGGCCTGGCCGAAGCTGGTGCAGATGTCGCCATTTTCGACATGACACATCCTGCATCTTCAGATATGGAAGCCGTTTCATCTCAGTATGGTGTTCAGGTTCGATCCTACATCGTCGACGTGACGTCGCTTTCTAGCCTTGAAGCTGGGTTTTCTTCCGTCAAAGCCGACTTCGATGGCAAACTTGATGTCCTCGTTGCATGCGCAGGCGTCAACAAGAATGTCGAGTTTCTCGACACAAACGAAGAAGACTTTGAACGATTATTCAACGTCAACTGCAAGGGCGTTTACTTCTCCGCCAAGCTCGCTGCCCAGGCCATGATCGCCAATGAAACCAAGTGCGGCAGCATCATCCTAGTGGCCAGCATCGCATCGCACATGGCGATTCGGTCTCAACGATCATCAGCCTACTGTGGAACCAAGGGGGCGGTTCGCGCCATGGTTGCGCCCATCGCTGCTGAGTTGAACGCACATGGCATTCGGGTGAACTCGATCAGTCCGGGATACGTGAAGACGAATATGACGGCTGCTTTCCCTCATCTCCTCGAAGGGTGGAAGGATGAAATCATGAATCACCGTGTAGCACAGCCGGATGATATTAAGGGAGCTTGTGTATTCCTGGCTAGTGACGCCAGTCGGTACGTGGATGCCCCATTGCTTGCATGATTCTTTTTATCGCAGAACACAAGACAACTCAAGGAAGATGCTAATGATCTACTAGATACTGCACGGGCAGTGACATTCTTGTTGATGGAGGTGTCACAAAGTGGTAAATATCGTCTAAGCTAGGTTGACCAGAGCTTATATCAGGCATTTAGACCCCTTGAATAAACACGAAGCCCACAGAATTTAGAAATTAGGTGAAACAACGACTTTCATATGACCTTGTCCGCGGAACTTTGACAGTTCAACACACGTTGTTGCGTAGAACCTCTAGGTGACTGCCCTAAAAGACAGCTTGATCAATTGATTCATAGCTCTTTGAACGTTCAAAATTTCTGGATTCCTGACCGGGGATTCGGCTTGAGAATCATGCCCCTGGTCTATAAGAAGCGGATTGCAAAGCGTTAAACCCATATACCAGGAGTACCTATGTCATTGTGAGACCGTCACGCCCGTCAAAACACGTGCGCTGGAAAGGTTAGGAAAGTTCGGTCACTTTGACCTATCAACCTGCTTCATTGTCGGGCTGAGATAGGCAGAAGTCTATAGAGTATTGACCATTATCCTTATATTGCACACGATCAATGTCTCGAAACACACAACGTACGCTCTTATATTTCTTATTGACTTAATCCGTGTGACTATTCTATCCAGAACTCCTGCCATCGCGTACATAATTCCAAGCGATCCGGGTCTGAGGCTAACCCGCCATTTTCTCCAAACCGTGCTTATAGATCTGCGCCTTTCCATAGGACTCGGCGCAAGCGGCTGAAACAGCCTCTTCCAATGTCACAGTTCTAAACTTGGCGGGTATCTCCGCAGACTGGCAGGCCGGGATGCATTCCACAAGGTAGTCTGGGTTTCCGGACAAGAACACGCGGATGGAGTAACGCTCCTTGCCCGACTTGTTGATGACGCGGTGGATGTTGCTCTTGTACTTTCGTTGGTGCAACTGACTATCAGGTTGCCCAAGTTCAGCATGTATGCACCCTTAGTTGGCGCAACCTGTTGATTCATTAGCAAGCTACACAATGATTCGGAGAATGCCGGGACTCTGTGCAAGCACATCAATCCAGGTCTCGTTCTGCTTGTCCCAGGCTTGAAGGCCATCAACTGTATCCTGCAAAAGAATCGTGATGGAACTAAAATCCGTGTGGGCTCCAATGCCCCAGAGTGAGCTTGTCATCTCCGTCCTTATTTAGTTCGGGCTTGGTTCCTTCCTCGAAAATATACGACCTCAGCATCTCATAGCCTCGGTTCCAGTTGTGGATCTATTTGGCGACCTTCATCTTCTCCTCCAGTGGCAGGGAGAAGGCCTTATTGGTGCCTTCCATCGCGGCCTTCTACTGGGCTAAGGAGGCAAAGTATCGCAAAATCCGGAGGAATCCAGGGTTGGCTTTGTTACTTGTGTGCCGACGGCCTGGCCGTTGGAGGTGAGGGGCGTTATACTCCAGTGTCTACTCCGTCAAGTCTTGGTAAGACCAAAAGCCGAGTCTGCTGAGATGTGGGAAGACGCGAGACATGGGAAGACGCGAGACATAGCGGAAATTCGACAATCGGATGCCCTCTAGAATTGGGGGACAAAGACTCAGTATGTCCAGTCTTGCTATTCTCGGACTTTATCTACACAGGTTCCAAACAATGCAAATAGCTCTCGAGTTAATGCCTCGAATCGTACAATCAAATACTTGAATAATACGACAGAACTATCGAAAAAGTGCAACAAATCCATCTTCATTGCGATAATATCCCTTAGTCAATGACGTAAATTTCTCCATCCAGAGTCTATTGGGAACCGTTGATCAGGTAATTTGCCTCGGCCGTGGCCTTAAGTATTCTTTATTCTAGCTTCGACTTCATCACGGGCCAAACAAACGGTGGGAATGCGGGGTTGGACTGTGACACAAAGTACGTCCATCCACTGACGATAGACCATTCTCCCACGGTAGCATTTAATATGTCTTGGCAGATGAAGTAAGAGGAGCTGGGCTGATCTTAAATTTAGTCCTCCCTCGTAGCGTTTCCAGAGCTGACAAGGCGCTCGTTTTTCTCGTTGCATATTCTTCACCATGCCTCAATGTGAGCGTGTTCCCTCGAATTGGGTCATCAACTCATCTCAAAATGGCGACTCCAACGACGGCCCACAACTTCATCTCAAATCCAAAGATCTGCACCTTCCATTTGACTTCACCTTTGAAGCCGTCCGACAGAACGTCTTCAGGACTACCTTCACATCCGAGAGCCATCCGCTTCCTCTGCATGCCAGCGTTCCTCGGATGACGCGCGACTTGGCCAATACGAGTGTTGCCGTGAATACAGGTCAAACAAGTAAAGGAATTCGACTTGGGGACATCACTGCCAAAGTCGATTGGAGTGGCACATCGCCAGTCGTCTCCATTTCGTTAGCTGGCTCCAAGCTTGAGCCGCTGCATCAAGATGTTCCGCATCGCTCATATGCCGTGGATGGAGCAGGAGTTGCCCGCTACTCCAAGTACAACAAAGACACTCTTCACGTCGGCTTGGGTGAGAAGGCTGCTCCGATGGACTTGTCTGGTCGTCGGTTCAGGCTATCGGCGACCGACAGCTTCGGATACGATGTCTACCGAACCGATCCATCATACAAGAACATCCCCCTACTGATCAACGCAACACCTTATGGATGTGTGGCGTTCTTTTCCACCTCGCATTCCAGAGGAGAATACTCCATTGGCTCTGAGATGGATGGCATGTGGGGGAAGTACAAGGTGTACCGGCAGGACTATGGAGGACTGGAGGAGTATCTGATTGTGGGCAAGACCATCAAAGACATCGTAACGACTTACGCTCGTCTGGCTGGTTATCCGCTGCTGGTACCTAGATGGGCCTTCGGATATCTGTCTGGGGGCATGAAGTACTCTATGCTTGACGATCCCCCAGCTTCCGAGGCGCTCCTTGATCTTGCTCGGAAGATGAAGGAGAACGACATTCCCTGTTCGGCATATCAGATGTCCTCTGGATACACAGTTTCCGAGACACCTCCAAAGACCCGCAACGTCTTTACCTGGAATCGACACCGATTTCCGGATCCTGAAGAGTTCATCAAAGAATATCACAAGCTCGGCATGCGGCTGATCGCAAACGTCAAGCCCTACGTTCTCGCCAATCATCCCGAGTACGAAAAGCTCAAGGAAGCGGGAGCACTGTTCACAGACCCTCGCACCAAGAAGACAGCTGTCACGCGGCTTTGGAGCGCTGGCGGTGGTGAAAATGGCGAGGGGGGACATATCGACTTCACATCGGCTGCGGGGTTCAAGTGGTGGTACGACGGAGTGAAGAAGCTTCGTCAGCAAGGAATTGACTGTATCTGGAACGACAACAATGAGTACACGATTACTGACGACGACTGGGAATGCGCATTGGATCTTCCCTCACTCGACATCCCAGAAGATGCCAAAGACAGACCGCAAGTTGGCCTCTGGGGCCGTGGTCTTCACACTGAACTACACGGCAAAGCATCACACGACGCGCTTGTTGATAATGATCCAGATATTCGTCCCTTCATCCTCACTCGCAGCGCCACAGCTGGAACTATGCGGTACGCGTGCAGTTCATGGAGCGGCGACAACGCCACAAGCTGGTCAAACATGAAAGGCGCAAACGCACTATCCTTGACAGCTGGGATGTGTCTGATGCAGTGTTATGGCCATGACATTGGTGGTTTCGAAGGCCCGCAGCCAACTCCAGAGCTTCTCCTCCGTTGGGTCCAACAGGGCATATACTCCTCTCGTTTCGCCATCAACTGCTTCAAGACCGGTCAGGACAACAACATCGGCGACGTCATCGAGCCTTGGATGTATCCTGAAATCACCCACCTCGTGCGCAAGGCCATCAAGCGTCGGTATGCCATGATACCTTACATCTACTCTCTGATGTTGGAGAGCCATCTTGAAGCTGTCCCGCCGCAGCGATGGACGGGTTGGGGCTATGAAGCCGATCCCGAAGTTTGGACACCCAAGATCTTGGACGGCGAGACGCAGTACTGGCTGGGTGAGGCTTTGCTCATCGGCGGCGTTTATGAACCTGGCCAGAGCAAATCAATCGTTTACCTGCCCAAGGCCACCCAGGAAGATGAGGGGTTTGTCAATACGAATCCCCCATACGAGTATCTCCCTGCTGGGAAATGGGTTACACTCGATGCTGAATGGCACGGAGCAGGTATTCCAGTCCTTGCAAAAGTCGGTTCAGCCATCCCCATTGGAAGGGATATTCAGACCCTCTCCCCTGGCGAAGTTGTTAATCTTGCAGAGCTACCACTAGATGACTTCAGGGCCGTTGAAATATTCCCCCCAAGGGGTGACTCTAAGGGCAAGTGGTATGAAACCGTTTGGTACGAAGACGATGGTGTCTCGTCAGCGAAGAAGAACAGGATCTCTCGCTACATGCTTTCTTACAGAAACACACCATCGGACGTGCTGGTCACCTTCAGAAGAGACGAGGCATCTCGGTTTGAGGCACCTTGGAGGGATCTTGTCGTGGTCCTCCCAAGTGGAGATGTCCGGATTGTGACAGATGAGCATGGCAACGGCCTGTCTGAGATCGAACGAGATGAGCAAGGAAGGAAACGGTTTCAATTTGGGTAGCAACCCACCTTTGTCTTGATTGTGCAAGCAAAATGAAAGCATTTCGATACGTCAGGATCTTTTTCTATATTTCTCTCAAATAATCAAGTCCTCACAATCAAGGAAGGCGAGACAAATACAGGCCTATTCTTTATATAAAATTGTACAGAGATTTGAGCGAATGTGAGTGAAGTTACCAATATGTTCCATATCCAGCCATATCATGTTTTTTCCTGCCTTTGCTCCATCATTTAGAGGTCGCCGACGAACTCCTCCACTACGTCGTCATCTTCGTCGACATACTCTCGAAGTCTCTCGATCAAGTCATCGACTTCAATCTCCCCGGTGAGAATCTCGGCCTCTTTTCCGCCCTTTCTGCAAGGAGGGATTGGGATGCCTTCGATAATTTGGATTACACCGTTCTTGCCCATGACATCCTGGAACCCAACTTTGACAGCCCCATTCAAAACAATTGAGGTCCATCCCTTCCAGCTGTGCACGTCTACTCCAAGGCTCTTCTCCAGCAGAGTGCCCAATTCAATGTGAAAGTGGCCGTCAGTACCTCTGGCCGCGGGTCGGTTTGCTTCGTCTCCATAGTAGATCTCATCACTGTACAAGGTGATGTTCGGCACAATCTGGTACTTCAAAAGCGCATTGAGATACTTGTATCCCTTCTCAGTGTTGAAGAGGAAGGCGTTGGTCCTGGCACCTAGACGCTCCCATGCTGAGTTCGAGGGGGCGAAGACCGTGCTGCCGACCATCTTAATGCCATGGATGTACTTGACGAAGTCGGTTTTTTCATATGCAAGGAGCAGAGTTGAGAACGCAGTTGGGAAGAGGCTGATCTCTCGGCCGATGTACGTGGGAGGGATAAGGATTTTGTTGACAGCGTGGATGTAACCATTCTTGGCTTTCTATACGTGAGGTTAGAGATACTTCTCGGACATCGTCTCTAAGCGGGAGGGGTCAGTCCTTACATAGTTCGCGCCAACAACTTTGCTGTAGACGTTGATCCGCACACCGGAAAGTCCGACGCTGGTTCGAAGACGTTGAGAATTTCCGCCGAGGAGGTCCTCCTTGAGAGATGTCGGGACGGTATGCGTGGTCAGGATTCTTCCGGCGGGGTAGCTTCCCAGTCCAACATGATAATCGAGAACCTTCTCAATGAACTCATCGGACGGCTTCTTGTGGTCCTCGGGGATGTCCTCGAATGCCTTGTCAATGGGCACGAACAGAGTGTACTCTTTGTCGGTGTCATTGAGCAGCTTTATAACGCTCTTCTGATCTTTGACCAGCTTGTAGAACTCCTTTGTGTAGTTGCTCTTAGAAATGAGCTCGAGGATAGTATAGTTCGACTGGTCGTGGTCTACAAAGTCGACATTGTATCCGAAGGAGGACCCGCGGCTGGCGTCCTTGCCAAACAACCCACTAAACTCTTCGTCTGCCTTCTCCTCAGCGGCACGGACAGCATTCTCTATGCCGGATGAAAGAAATTCGATTGCCTCGTCGAAGGAGGAAGCGACATTCGAACGAGCATCTTCGATCAGTGACTCGGCGTGGCCAACTGAATCTTTGAAGAGCTCCTCGGCATCCTTGAGGATGGCGATTGCCGAAGCGGCGGTGACGAACGTGAGAGACGTGGTAAGCTTCATGATGGTAGACCGAGCATCCAAATCGTTTAGATTGGGAGATGCGTCGAACAGAGGGATGCTGCTTAATATGGGGCGCGGAATTGAGTCGCAGCGAGTCGAATTCCGACAATTATTGTCTCAACACGGTTTTGGCGGGAGAAACAGCGGTTCTTGACAGCAGGGTCAAGGCGGGCGACGCGCGGCTTAGGTTTAAGTAATACGATCCCTGGAGCACATCAGCGGCAAAAACGCGAAATACGTGCACGGATGGCCAATGGGAAGGTTAAGCTTGTAGATGCCAGCATCATCAACGTCATCATCTGATGTTGGAGTTGTCATCCCGGAGGCTTCGGAATTACCCCGCATCCATCGCTCGGACGTCTCGGGAGCCGGTCGTCCAGGACTCGAGGCAGCCAAGACGGCCAAGAATGTTAGCGAGCTGTCTGGAACTATGGCTGTTTACAGTGTTTTATGGGCTGTACGAAGTTCATGGAATTAATCAGTCGGCTTGCGATCGACGAATACTTCAACGTCTGGTGTAAATGGGATGGACGGGAGAGCAAGGCGAAAGTAAAGATACTTGGAGCAAGGTATCTGCTTACATTTCTAGGTTTGGCTCTAGCTGCTAAAACTCACAAACGTGAAACACAGAGTGTCGCAAAGTCAAGGATTGATCAGCGGCGAAGGGGAATGCGGAGGGCTGTACGGAGTATCTTTTATGTCAGATCTCAACCTCCAATCAATGAGTAACTATTCGTACATAGTCGAGACATGGACTAAAAACAGTCATGTCATCGCTGACACCGACCAACCATTCGGAATGTGACCCTCAGCCTCCGCAGATCGACGTCCGGGATGGATCCGACTCGCCGGGTTTGACTAAGCGTTCGCTTCCCTCGACTTGATTCACCGTTTCCATTCATTTGGGATGTTCTCCGTGCACATAAGATCCCAGTGGTGCCTTCGGGATACATGAACTGTGGCTGTATGGGATGCATCTGTCGCAGGCAAACGCTGCTGCCTAAAACATAAGCCCTAGACGGCCATATGTGCGCTAGCTCATTTAGACTATGCAGAAAACAAGCGGTATAATGCAGCTATTCTAATACACCCTAGATAGCATCCATCGTCAGATGTAAACACCATCCTCTCGATCACGACTAGAGAGCAGCATAAGACTGCACCAAGGTCCGTGTCCCAAGGTTTACAGAGTAAAGGACTGGGCAAACTCACTGCCAGCTTTGCCATGGCTCTCTCTGCTCCAAGGATTGCGGAAGTTGAAAAGCACGATGCGCCTAGTGCCGTCGCCCGCAAAGCCAGAGCCCTGGCGAGTCAGATCAAGGAGAGCAAACACTTTGTTGTCTTTACCGGCGCGGGCATCTCTACTTCTGCCGGTAGGCCTCACTTTTCGAGCGAATTTATTCCATCTTAACCATGCCACGTAGGTATTCCCGACTTCCGTGGCCCTGAGGGTGTCTGGACCTTGCGCGCCCAAGGGAGACAGTCCACCACCAAGTCTGTGAGCACGTTGCAAGCCATTCCAACGCCCACGCACATGGCACTTTTCGAACTGCAGAATCGAGGTCTCTTGAAGTACTTGATCAGCCAGAACTGCGACGGTCTACATCGAAGAAGTGGGATATTGCCTGTAAGTATACGAGATGTCGATGATCAGCAATCTTAAATGCCTACTAAGTCCGAAAACAGGACAACATATCGGAGCTCCACGGCAACAACAATCGCGAATGCTGCAAAAGTTGCGGAAAAGAGTACCTTCGAGGTATATAAATCCTCTCCTAACACCTCGAGTTTCCTATTCTCACATACCGTAGACTTCCGAGCAGTCGCCACCTACGAAATCACCGTTCACGATCATCGCACAGGACGAAAATGCGCTCGCTGCGGAGAACCCCTTCACGACACCATCATCAACTTTGGCGAGTCGTTGCCCGAGCAGCCTCTCCAACGTGCCCGTGATAACGCAAAAAAGGCTGATCTTTGCCTTGTCCTCGGGTCATCGCTCACCGTCACGCCGGCCAACGAGATTCCCGAAACCGTCGGTCGAAGGAAAGATGCTAAGCTGGCCATCTGCAACCTTCAGAAGACGCCGCTGGATAAGCTATCCGAGTTGCGCATTCATTCCGAGGCTGATACCTTGATGATTGCGGTGATGGAAAATCTCGACATCCCGATCCCGCAATTCATCCTCCATCGCCGTCTTGTCGTTCAGCTCAAAACTCAGGATAAGAATCGGCATGAGCTGACAGTGGGTGGTGTTGACGTTGACGGCACACCAGTCACCTTTCTCCGATCTGTCAAGCTCGAGAACAACAGAAGACTCATCCGTAATGAGCCATTTGCTATTCAGTTTCGCGGAACGCTTGACCCTGGATTGGAGTTTAATCTCGAGCTGGAATTTATGGGACACTACGGCGAGCCTAACTTGAAACTAGTTCACCAGTACAATGGGGTACAAGATGCAGAGGGCTTATATCATCTCGAGTACAACCCTTATACTGGAGAGTGGAAGGCCATACAAGAAATTGTTCTAGACGATTCTGTGCTTTAGGAGCCGGCGTGGAAGTCCTGTAATGTCATATATCCAGATATTGTAGTTGGCAGCTAATTATTTTTTATCGTGAGTTCTTCAGAGCTATAAGCAGTACCGAGATGCGTGGGGACGACGTTGAATCGGAGTAAAGTCTATCCCAAATTATAAGCTTAATTAGATACCTCAGGATACCTCCCAGGAGGACGTTGTCGTTCGAGTGATACGCCAGCCCACCCCAATCGTTTCTGTACGATGGAGGGACGTTGAAATGATAGGCAAATACGGCCAAGGATGCTGTCTTGTATACGTTCTTCTGTGTGAAGTAAATGGACGCCGATTAGAGTCTATGAGACGTCATCCTTTCGATAGCCCCAAAATCTGGCGGCGATAATTTCTCTTTGATGTCCGAGGCGTCCGCGAGCTTCTGGGCAGTGCCGACGGACAACACGCCGCAGAGCCAGAGTCCTGACTTTAACATAACCAAGATTTTCCCGTTTATCCTCTATAAAGCAGTCTAAAAGTCGCTGCCATTGACATAGACAACCTCTCTCCATTTTAGGGTGGGTGCTGCAAGAACTCCCTTCCCCTTCCCTTCTACCCACCCAAAGAAATCGCCAACGTATTTCCGAACGATCTCTGTCGTCCTCACTCCGCCTGTTGGGCCAAACTCGGCCTGAAGGAGAGAAGGGAATCCCAGAACACTATTCCACATCGTGATGTCGGAGTAGTCAAGATGTCCAGCGCCATAGACGCTCACACTCTCCCACCAGCCAGTCTGATGCTCTTGGAACTCAGTCCACGACGGGTCCATTTGCGTTGTATGGTTTATACTGCTCATCAGGAAGACTGGACGGCCGACGTCGGTCACAACAGTCTCGTTCTCAGGGAAAGCACCATCGAGGTTCACCGCGGCTTTGACCTTTGGATGACTGGGGACGAGAGCGACCGAGGCCGAGCCGCCAATGCTGTGGCCTATGGTAAGGAACCTTGACGTGTCGAAGGGGGCGCGAGTCCTTCGCACAAACTTCGAGAACCAAGAGGACGTGGCGGCTAGATCGGCGACACGGTACACGTGAATCTTGTCTATCAGCTCCGGGGTGAAGGCAAGGTGGATGCTCCAACCAATCGTCTCTGTCCCATTAGGCCAGCGCAATGCCGGAGGCTCGCCGGGATGATCGACAGCGATTACAGTGTAGCCGTGTGATGCCAGGTCTGCCAGCAGCCCATAATACATCCAGGCGTTCACGCCACCGCCTGGCGAGAAAAGAATCGTTGGGCGCCCGGTCGGGGCATTTAAGAAACTCGCGTTGCCCAGCAAGCCCGTCGTCAGGTTCAACAATTCGCCTTCAGGAAGCTGCAGAAGCTCGTTCCAGATGACGGCACTTTGCGTCTCGAAGTACGGCACGACCGACGGGCTTTTGGTGTCCCGCGTTGGGTAGTAGAGGTGTACAAGTAGCTCCTTGCCCGACCCAGGAGTAGGGTCATTGGGAGTAGTATGCGGTACGATGTATTGAGAAAACCCAACGTTGAACGGACCTGTGGGCTTTGGCAGGGAAGCTGCGCCTGCAAGCGCGAAAAACGACAGTTGAAGAAGAAACTGCATGTTGTGTAATTAGAGGACTGCAATGGGAAAATCAGACTGTCCATGGACGCGGCGACAGGCTGGTCCTTATGTTGATTATCCAGACGCGCCAATTGATGCCTAGCGTACGATTAGATGTTCCGCCATTTACCAGCATGGCCTGCATCATGAGGCTGGAAGAGACTGCAGTTTTTCGGACAGGGGCCCCGGATGTTCGGCCAGAAACCAATAATGCAGGGAAATAGTAGATGGTGATGTAATGGGTTGAAGACGACAAACACAGGAACGGCAGGTGGCTAGACTGAAGGAGTGGGAACCTTGCTTAGATGCAGTAGGCGGCCAGCACTAAATTACGTGGTATTGCGTGGTATATATATAGATGGCCTTCGGTTACATTTACTGGTGCGTGTGATGAATCTGATCATGGGTGGATAGCAAAGAGGGACCATTTAGGAAGGTGGTGAGTCCATGTAACTTACGACTTGATTCCTAACCCCAGAAATATTATCTTTACTCAGCTACGAAGACACTAAAACTAAGAAATTCAAACAAAAGTACGCTACTGGAAGTCCATATGCAAATATTAAATAACCTAGGCCACAGGACGGCAATAACACAACTGAGCGTGGCTACTGGTGTCGCAACTGTGCTGTATCACCGCCACGCCATACTTGCGTTTCCACTATTGGAGGTCTGCCCGAAAGAATCCCACTTTTTTTATTAGCGAGGGTTCCTTTGGGTTCAGCATCGAAGTAGTAGGTAGCTGTCAGTGGGTTGAAAGCGGGCAGCTGGCCACGTCGCAATACTCTCGAGCTGAGAACGACTTCACTTCCTAAACAATCACCGCCCTCAACCTTGCTACTCAGTTTAGATGCTTAAACCTACTTACTTGGCTCCTCTAAATTTTCCTACCCATATTATTATTTTCACTTAGCAAATGAATTCTTTGGCTTCTTAACAGATTCTCGCTCAATGTTTTGAGAGACTTGCGGAAACAGAGATGGTAATTTTCCACAGGCTCACGTTCTAAACTAGGCTATACTTGTCTCTTCGTCTTTCTTGTTACTGGATCTGCTTACGAAACCCCGAAATTCTAGATACTTCTGCAAATGTAAACAAGCATGTCTTGCTTTAGCCTGCTAGCACCTCGGGACGATCAAGGCCCCACCGGTACAACAAGAAAGCGAACTCTACCAATCTCTATAACGCAGTGCTTAGCCGCCGGTAGAGATCGTCATGGAAGACAAGAGTTAGAGGGCCTAGTCCCACAAGTGGCTCAACTTAGTACTTCCACGGACGGCATCAATTTGACGTTCAAGGCTAATGCGATGGGGTGTGGGGGGATTGGTGTATAGCCTAACCTTGTTTCGTATTCCTGCTTGTCTTTG
The DNA here is from genome assembly GCA_003385265.1 of Neonectria hederae. Classification (NCBI taxonomy): domain Eukaryota; kingdom Fungi; phylum Ascomycota; class Sordariomycetes; order Hypocreales; family Nectriaceae; genus Neonectria; species Neonectria hederae. Next base: position 120,027 of record QGQB01000023.1, read on the forward strand.
ATTTGTCCCAGTGCCGTGCCATGTTAGCACCGGGTTGCAGAAACTGGCGGCATGTTTGTTATATATTGAGCTCGCTTGCATTCAACCTCCGTCAACAACCTAGATTGTCTAATAACTTACTCACACCTGTCCTTTCCCATACATACCGCGTACCGAGACGTCAACCCTTTGATAGCAATGCCTAGCCTCCAAGCCATACGAGTCGCAGTGTCCGTGTTGCCGAAGGGACCACCACTAGTAGCAGCTCTCCCTGGAGGCACCACCGGAATCGGCTCATACATCGCCGAGGCTCTGGCGACGGCCTTTGCTGATCACGGCTCCAAGCTGCGCGTTTACATTGTTGGACGCAACGCCGCGCGTGCTGCTGCCGTTATCGCACAAGGCCAGAAGATCAGCCCGGGCTCCGAATGGCGCTTCGTCGAGACAACGGACCTTGCATTGATCAGCGAGGTTGATCGTTGCTGTGCAGACATCATACGGCAGGAGACTGAGGCGCCATTCCACGGCGGGCCGATTCGGCTGGATCTCCTCTACATGACGCATTGCTACCCCATTTTAAGGGAACGCACCAGTGAGTGCCGCATTTATTTTGACAATGTCTGTAACCATTACCTCCTGAGGCTGACTGTTGCACCATAGCGACCAAAGAGGGCCTCGATGCCTTCATTTCAACGACATACTACTCGCGAATTCGGTTCATCATGCAGCTTCTCCCCTTACTTACCGCCTCTCCGCTGCCCGGACATGTTGTTTCTGTCTACGCCGGTAGTTTTGAGGACGGAACTTCCCCAGGCGAGTTGCCTATCGGCTGCCCGCCAGACTCGACGTATGGCGTGGGCAGCGTGCGCAAGCACTCGACCTTTATGAAGACGTTTGTCTTCGAAGATCTCGCCGAAAGATACGCAGGGCGTCTCAGTCTGACGCATATATACCCAGGCCTAGTCGACGGGCCCGGGTTCTACAGTCCCGACATGCCCCGATGGTTTAGGGTCGTGTGGTGGCTGTTGAAGCCCCTCGCACAGCTTTACATGACATCGCCAGAGGTCTGCGGCCAGGTGATGCTTCATCTTGCAACGTCTCGTTTCCCGGCGAAGACGCAGAAGTTGACAGACGGTGTTGAAGTGGCAAATAGCACCAAGGGAGAGCCTGGTGGCGGGTCATATGGGGTTGGCCAAAGGGGAGACGCGCAAAAAGGGATTAGTTATGAGAAGGTCCGTAAGGAAGACACAAGCCAGCAAGTCTGGGACCATACTATGAAGACCTTGGAGCGGATTGAAACAGCTAACGGTATTGGCTCTGTTCTCTGACCAAATCTTAGAGATACGAACTTCAAGTTAAGCTTAGGCCTTTTATCAAATAGCTTGCAATGTTTTAATTGCCATTATAATTAAGTGAATCATTGCTCATACTTGGTTGTTTTAACGTTAATATACTGGCAATTCAATTCAGAGTGCGCTTGAATATGCTACAGAATTGACTGCTGATTCGTACCTAACTCGCGCTCGTGCAGTCGCATCCAGGTCTGTAGACATCTCGACAACATCTTCAGATGTAACAGCCTCCTCAACCGCGACTACAACCAAAGCTTGCTCGACTGCAGTCGACGCGGCGATTTCCCTACAGCGTCACTTGACACAAGTACAATATCAACCGCGACATCGGACACTTCTTCAACTTCAGAGGCTATGGCTTCTTCGACGACTACCACGACCTCGACAGCTCCCGCCTCTATCACCGCCTTCAATATTGTCGCCGGTGGCGGCCCTGCAGACGGCTCGATCCTTCATGGAGATGTACGACGAATAATCGCTTTTATTTCAATCCAGTTCCCCCAGTTACCCTCCAGGCCATGTTCTTCACTGTTGAGTCTGGTACGGGCCGGCTGAAAACGAACGCGAACATCTGCGTATGCGCGTTCTATGGAGGAATCGATGCCCAACCAGCCAACGTCGCCAATTGCCGAAATAACAACCCTAGCCCGGACAAGGTGTATGACTATATCACTCCCTGCCATCTCCGCACAAGCGAGTCGAGTTTCTAACTTGCCACAGAGAATGAGGGCAATCCAGGACGACATCTGGCGGGAATTTGTGGGAACGATCTCCCCAACCAGCTGGTCTGGTTTTCAAAGCTAGGAGAAGGCAGGGACGAGTGACTCATCCCGTACCGTGCCCCAAGCTTGTCCTGGGCTTCGGACGAGTGTCTTGTCGTCTTTCTGGAATATCGCAATGGACTGACACGTCGTGAAGTGGAGAGCACCGAGGCCAGGGACCTAGAGACCATTGACTGCCGCGTGACCCTACGCTTGGACTCATTAGCACAAGACCAAATTACCGAAGGCCTGCTGCGAGTCCGAGATCCCTTTGTTCACGGGGCCAACATCCCAAAGCCCCAGACTTGGCTCGTTGGGGAGTCCGGAGCCACAAATCAGAATGTCGTGTTGATGTTGAATTGCTGTGGAGTTGGGGATAGAGCCGCCTTTTCCAACGCTGAATCGTCCTAGTGCCTGCGGGTTCAGTGTCGTCATTAGCTGAGCTTAGAGCATGTATAGGCGTGTCGGCTGTGCGGTAGTAAGAGGCTGGATTAAACTGAACGTGGAAAGGAGAATGGTCGAGATCTTCTAGATTTAAGGTTGAATCAAAACTTGCTCTGGAGTGAAGTCAAGAAAATGATGATTGGGATCCTTCCTTGGTAAATTGGCAACGTGGTACAAGGGCTGACAGTCGTGGCATAAATAAATGATGAGTTCATGACCGGGGACTGCAACTTCCCTAGCCTCACTTTCATAAATCCTTTGAGGAGGAATATATCCTTTTCTCCGGGTCTCGATAACCCGGATAAAGCAGTCGACCTTGAAGTAGAAAGGATCAGCAGAACCCAACATGCTCAGGCGTCTGACCCTCAACTCAATTTCCCCACCTCAGCATCCCAGCTCTGGGGAACATTAATGGTATCATACAACCAGGGATGTAGTGGTCGAACCAACAACATCGTCAAGAAAGAATGCGGGGGGAAACGTGGAGCCGAGAGCGCAACATGATGTTACACCCGGGTTGGCTGTTGGCAACACAAGTGGTGCGGGTCAGAAACTACCTAGCATAGGCTAAACCTGGTATAAACTGTCTTATTGGAGCTTTGCGGAGGACCGGTGGGCTCGTTGTTACGTTGTGCATCCTTTTCCGTTGCAGCTTTTCCGTTGAAAGGGTTGGGGTAAACCCTTGTCTTTAAGGCCGGCCGCCTGCAGCTGTAAATGCCGATGCCAAACAGAACGTTGCCCAAAGTGCACAACGATTCCCGTTTAGCCTAAATCCTTCTCATGCACAGATTGAATACACGTCCTTTGGACAAAAGCTAAACCCATTCTGTGGTTGCAACTGAGACCACCAGATCACCCACATGGGTCATGCACGAGCTGACGTTCCAATCAACCCGCTCGATGGATTGGGAACATGTCAATGAATCGGGCCTGTTTTGATGGAACTGGTTGACATGTTTCAAGCCAGTCCTCAAGTGGCTTCTATGGCATAGTAGGTAGGCATTTAGGCTATATCGACAAATCCTACCGATATACCTCCCGTTTATATCAGCAACCTGTGTCAAGCATTTGATCTCTTGCTGGCCAATTTTCACATTACCCTCCGTAATTCGTACCTTACTTCTTCCCCAGACTACGAAACAGAACGTAACTCATCAAACACAACCGTCGAAAATGGGCGCAATAGCCGCGGCAGGCGCCTACGATGCCGCCTTGCAGAGACGTCAAGCCCTAATGGGCGCCAGTGGAGCGAGAGCCCTCGTCAAGAACTTCAAGGTCTTTCGAATCGCCGCATTCGCCTGCATCGGCGGCATTCTCTACGGGTACAACCAGGGAATGTTTTCGGGCATCTTGGCGATGCCCTCCTTTGGGAAGCGTACGATTCTTTCGTCATCTAAAATTTTAATCTGGAAACATACCTGACCGTTTCGCAGATATGGACGGGTACATCGACAAGCCGACCCTCAAAGGCTGGCTTACGTCGATTCTTGAGTTGGGGGCCTGGCTTGGTGCGATTCTTTCCGGTTTTGTCGCTGAGGTGTGCTCTCGAAAATATGGCGTCTTGATTGCGACTGGTGTTTTCATCCTTGGCGTCATTGTTCAGACGACTTCGATTACCGCGGGCCATCAAGCTATTCTCGCCGGGCGCTTCATCACGTGAATGCCCTCTTCTACATCTCTCGGCATGCCCTGCTAACCAATTCTAGGGGCATTGGTGTTGGTAGTCTTTCCATGATTGTCCCTCTTTATAACTCGGAATGCGCTCCTCCGTATGTCTTTTGAATCAGTTCTCGAGCTCATCTTATGTAAGTATGAAACTCACAATCACTAACGCTCCGTCACAGCGAGGTCCGAGGAGCTCTGGTGGCTCTACAGCAGCTAGCCATCACGTTCGGTATCATGATTAGTTTCTGGATTGACTAGTAAGAATCTTTCACCATTACCATGCGTTGATTGCTGGACTGACCTTGATAGCGGATGCAACTACATTGGCGGCACCTCAGAGGATACTCAGTCCGACGCAGCTTGGCTCGTCCCAATCTGTCTCCAAATCGCACCGGCCGTCATTCTCTTCATCGGAATGATCTGGATGCCCTTCTCCCCTCGCTGGCTGATACATCACGACCGAGAACCCGAAGCCCGCGAGATCCTAGCCAATCTTCGCGATCTCCCTCCGGACCACGAACTAATCGAGCTTGAGTTTCTTGAGATCAAAGCCCAGTCGCTGTTCGAGAAACGCAGCCTCGCTGAGCAATTCCCCCACCTGCAAGCACAGACTGCGTGGAATACCTTCAAGCTCCAGTTCATCGCCATAAAGGCCCTCTTCCAGACCCGTGCCATGTTCAGGCGCGTCATTGTGGCGACTGTGACAATGTTTTTTCAGCAATGGACTGGAATTAACGCCGTGAATATCCTTTATTCCAGGCTTGAGATTCAGAAAACTGACTTCAAGACCAGGTTCTCTACTATGCTCCGCAGATCTTCAGTCAACTAGGTCTGAGCCAGACAACTACGAGTCTTCTTGCCACCGGCGTAGTAGGCATCGTCATGTTCATCGCCACCATCCCCGCCGTCCTGTGGATCGATCGAGCTGGCCGTAAGCCGGTGTTGACTGTGGGTGCCATCGGCATGGGCACTTGCCATATCATCATCGCCGTAATTCTTGCGAGGAACATTGATCACTTCCATGAGCAGCCTGCCTCCGGATGGGCAGCCGTCTGCATGGTCTGGCTCTTTGTGGTGCACTTCGGTTGTATGTGACACTCCATAACGTTGCGTCCCCAACTATGCAGCGCGTCAGAAGCTAACGACGGAAGATTCCTGGGGTCCTTGTGCGTGGATTATTATCGCAGAGGTCTGGCCGCTGAGCACACGACCATATGGCGTGGCGCTCGGTGCGTCCAGCAACTGGATGTGAGTAAATTGCCTCCGAACCGAGGTGAAAAATGCTGACAAGTTGATCTAGGAACAACTTCATGTATGGTAATAAATATTAATTACCTGTATTCAACTAACCTCGCATAGCGTCGGTCAAGTCACACCGGATATGCTCACCAGCATGACATACGGCACGTATATACTCTTCGGGGTGCTCACCTACCTCGGTGCCGCGTTTGTGTGGTTCACTGTGCCCGAAACCAAGCGGCTCTCCTTGGAGGAAATGGTAAGTCCACATTTCTGTTTCTCCTTAGCGTCTTTTAGATCACAACTCACACTATGGCTAGGATCTCATTTTCGGCTCGGAAGGAACCGCACAGGCCGACACGGAGAGAATGGACGAGATCAATCACGAGATCGGGCTTCACAACCTCCTGCATCGGGGTCATGGCGACGTTGAGCATCTGGATGTTATGGAAAAGGAGCATAAGGTCTAATGGCGACAGTTGGCGGAAATTGACCTATGAGGGAAGAGAAAGAAGGCTTGGCTTGTCGTCCACCAACACTCCATTTTCGACGGAGTGTTTTCTCGCACCAGCTTCCGACTAATTGCGACCCGTCAGACTGCTAGTTTAGTCCCTCCCAATAGTCGTCCTTGTGCTGCAATTACTCTAGGCTGTATACTGAGCTCAATTAGTCGTATGAAGCTATTAATTAATCAAGGTCATTGAGTTTGATGTTATCTTTCTACCTCCACGTCACAACCGCAATCCCTGGAATGGACAAACCACTTTTACATGTTAACCACTCCTTTCACTACGTAATTGAATTTCCGTGGCTCTGGACCTCTTCGGTTCAGTTTGATGCAGTCGGTATGGAATTGTCTCAGTGCAGTGGAGAACTCCGATGGCACTGCAGGTTCTAGAAGCTCATCTTGACGCGGGGACAACTCGTCCAATAAGGGTCTTTTACGCTCAGCCCTCTCTTCCCAGACCACGCCCCGTTCTGCTGCGTCGGAATTCGGCTTCATCCGTCTTGAACAGAGGCAAAAGCAACGAGCGAGCAACCGGGTTCGCTGCCCTGGGCAAAATCCAGATCATGCGGGTGATGTTATGCAGGGCTAAACCCTCGATCTCGCGATTCCTGTTTCCTTGCATAGGCGGGCGAGCACTAATGCGCGTGATGGGGGTCCAGACAGAAGAAAGTGAGACACAGCCGTATTGCCTAGTCATCGACTGGGTGTGCTGGGTTAGACATGCCCACAATTGTCAGCGTTCGCGTGGCCCAGAAGGAATGCGTCATGCCGCCAAGGATGGATCCGGAGCGTGGCTGACGTTTGTCGATCCGTGCAAAACGCCATGAGCAGGATGGAACAAAGCCTGAGAAGGTCACGAGCGAAGCCCGGCGGGTATTGTTTCCTGTGGCAACACACATACTCGTGTTGATGATTCACAATTGATAGGAACGCAACCAACAGGTTCCACTTGTGGTCTTGTGTTCTGCATGAAGAGGTCATGGCGGTTCCGAGCTCAAGCACAATGGCCTTGAACTTGCATGTCACTGAAGGTATCGAACTACAACGGCAGCTATTGAATGCGTGTCTCACCTTATTGAGGAGAAGCTACGGGCGCGGCGAGATCCAGAGTAAGACGGCTGGGGCTGTTGCTGACCAGATTGCCATCTACGATCTAGACTAGCTTCACGCAGTCACACTTTCTTACCACACTGGTTGTTGGGGATAACACACTTATAGGTTATCCCCGTCTTACACTGGGCGCCTAGACTGGCTGCCTGCCCAGCTACTGCACGAACTACCCAGTCGTTGGCTGTCATCCATCACACTGTCACACAACCATAACACCACCGATATCCATTTCCGGCGATTCCCACGTGCACGCAAGCCTCCGCACAGATAGTGACGACGATGAATAGCAATTCCCATTTCCAGAGCCCTACAGTGCTAGTGGGAGGTGGCGGTACCTAGTGTTTCAGCTCACTTGTTGTTTTGCAACCGTTTGTTCGGAAACCAATACATCGTATTTGATACTGCGTGGAAAGTCGTCGTCGTCTCTAAACAACAGGTATAGCCATCCATACCGCAGAAAAAGGTTCCATGATTCCCAAAACCCTCGCACACGAGATTCCATCTCTCGCTCAAGACGCCAGAACAAACTTTGGGGTATCCTTTGATCCTTTACAACATTGAAGCCATCTGTCCGTGGAAACCTGCCGTGTTCTTCCACAAGCTCCAAGATGGTAGGCACAGTGCACCCCGAATAAAAATAAATAAATAAAAAAGCCCAGAGAAAGAAAAAAGGAAATCCTACAAATCAGTACACTCTGTTGCCTCGTAGCCGCGGTGCTAGTTGTCGGTGGATCGGGTGGACGCAGAGCCCGGCCTACGCCCGGTCTCCTGAAGAATCTTGGCATCCTCCAGCGCCTCTCTCTTGGCGAACTCGTCGAGCAGCTTGTGGGCGGTCTCCAAGGGTAGATCGGCGATCATGGCGCTCAGATTCTATTCAGAAACGAGTTAGCGATGGTTATTCGGTTGTCTCGGATGTGAGCGACGAAGGACTGGATCTTGGATGTGTGGCCAAGGCGGAGGGCTGGATCTTGGATGTGAGCCAACGAGGAGGGCTGGATCTCGGATACGAGCCCATGTTCTACTCGCTCGTGGCTTGAATGCGGATCACAAGCACAATCAATCGTTTGTCTCAGATGCAAGATGCAAGCTATCCCAACCCAACCAACTAGCCAGCCAGCCAGCCAGCCAGCCAGCCAGCCAGCCAGCCAGCCAGCCAGCCAGCCAGCCAGCCATCTATCCATCCATCCATCGGGATCGAGGCGTAGAGTAGAACGGTCTAGGTCAACACGTACAGGTGGGAAGACATCGGAAGGATGATACTTGAACTCCTCCATCATCCGGTTGAGCCGGAGCACCTGCTTCCACGGCACGATGGTATCGCCGATCAGGAAACTCGGGAAGCGGGCCATGGCGGTCTCCTCGAGGATCCAGCGGCGCTGGAAGTACTGGCGGGTCATGAAGTCGTTGCAGCCGACCCAGTGCGGCATCATGAAGGGGATCTCGCCGTCGGGCCCGGGCGACCAGATGTGAGTTATCGACGCGGCCCACCTGTGCGTCGGCGAGTAGTCCTCCGGGTGCTTCTCCCGGTCTCCCGGATCTCCCCAGTGGGCCGGCATGGCGTCTTCGATCTCGGCCAGCGTCGCCATGGCCACGTCAGTGTGCTCTGCCTTGGGCCCCAGCCAGCCGACGACGAGCTCGGCGGAGCGGTAGATCTGCCTCATCTCGACGAGCTGCTTGGACTTCTCGAACTCGTCGCGCTGGTTGACGCACAGCAAGTCCACCCACACGCGTAGCGCCCGCGGCCGCAAGACATCGCCGTCTCTGGAGTGCGGGCTTACGCCGAAGAGCTGCCTTAGCCAGCGGGGCGCGCCATGCGGGCGCCTAGCGGGCTTCCGTTGGAAGCGCTGCGAGATGGTCGGGTAGAAGACGGCGCGGACGTGCTTGAGGGCCTGGGCGAGGTGCGTGGTGATGGTGACGGGGCGGCCGTTGACCAGGATCTTGTCCGTGTCGGTTGCGTCGCCGTAGAGGGACGAGAGGGCGATGTACTCGGGGTCGTCGGTGAGCGAGATGGTGACCAGGCGGCACTGCACGGCGTCGGTGAGGTTGTGCGCCGATTGGATCTCCAGCAGGCGGATCTCTCGCCTCTGGGGGTCGAGGCGTCTATAGGTGAGGCCCATCCTTTGGTCTGGTCCGGTCCGGTCCGGTCTCGTTTCCTCTCCTGTCCTGTCCTGTCCTCTTCTCTTTTCTTCTCTTTTCTTCTCTCCTCTCCTCTCCTCTCCTCTCGTCTCGTCTCACACGGTATCACTCGGTGCGGGCGGGCGGGTGTGTGTGAGTGAGCGAGTGAGTGGGTGACAGAGGCGCAAGTGTGACTGTGATAGTTGGTTCAAGCTGCAGGACGATGGGGCTCTCTCTCTCACTCTCTCTCACTCTCTCTCTGACTCTCTTTCTCTCTCTCGCTCTCTGGGTTGACAAATAGCTGATAGCAGGGGTCTTCTTGAACTGTTCAGCGGCATCTCCTCTAGCACCCAACAGCAAGCAAGCAAGCAAACTCCAATGCAACCCGAGTCTGCCGCACGCACAGGGCGGGATGCCGGCGTTTATACCCAGAACAACCAACCAACATGCGTTTCCGGCAGGCATCACGCTTTCGGTTGGGCCAGCTACCGGCCGTGCATTCCAGGCCGCAGGGATGCTCGAAGCTTACTTACATGGTACGGCGTGCGGAGGACGAGCTGGGGGGCTATCAGGAACGAACCCCCGCGGCGCCCTGTACCGAACCGCCAAGTACCGGGCAATCTGCAGCACAAGCATTCCTGGGCGCCGTCTGCGAATGTCTCGGCGGGCGCCGTTGCTAACCACTACCAGGTTTGCAAGTACAGCGACGGCTGAGTATCCGTACTTCCGCAGCCGGCTACAGGAGCAACAACTGTATCAACTACGGCGCCCTCAACAACCCCCCCTTGCAAACTCTACCCTAGCAACACAACACAGACAACAACACAGACAACAACAGCACGTAGCGCGGGAAACACCCCGTTAATTCCCTGTCGAGGCCTAGAACTGCGCCTCAGCCGCGGGAATGCGGCCCCTCTAACTGGACTGCCCCACGAAAGCTCCACCCGGCTGCTATCGTCGGCGGGGGAGGGAAGGGAAAAGGGAGGGGATGGGGATGGATAATTTTCGGACCTGTACGGAGTATGCTAGTCATGTAGTCAGTTGCCATGTACTATGTAGTACGGAGTACGTGGTAATTAATCGCTGGGAGCAATCTGTTTTAGTGACAGACCGAGGAGCCAAGAGCAATCTTGTCAGCATGGTGGGCAAATTGCGTCCAGGGATCCCCGGCGTCTCGCCCCCAAGTCCCTATCCTTGCGATACGATGCGAGACGATGCGAGACGATCATGGCATCTTCTGGAGTAGTGCCTCTCTAGCGTTCGCGGCATCCCGGGAGAGTCCACTTCCAAGAACCAAGTTTGCATGCGTTTGCGCGGCATGTGCTACATAGTACTGTACGCACCCCCTCGTGGCCGTTCTGTTGGTTGCTCCCAACGGCCCACTGCCACGGCATCGGAAGCGTTCGTTACCACGGCCCTGGACGCGAGATTCGGCCATCCCTGCTGTAAGCCGGCGACGTGCAGCGCTCACGGCGGCTCTGAGACACGTACGGGGGACATCCGGCCGGTCGTCTGCAGAAGAAGCCGTCTAGATCCTGGAGTTAGTTGCTGGCCCATCTGCCCAAGTTCCTCCTTAGTCCGAGTTTTAGTTGTCTAGCTCGCCTCGAACCCCCCTCCCACACGCAAAAGCACCTCGCACACCACGCCAGCGCCATGGTGCACGTGTCGTCTGCTGCAGCTTGTCGTCCTGTAGCTCGGCCCCAAGGCCAGGGCCCCCCGGCGGGTCTAACATACAGCAAGTGGTCGGGTCGTTGACAGAGTCCCATTTGTCGAGTGGATCGCCACCCAAGGACAAGGCCAAGATCCGCCTTGAGCCCACGCACATAGCACTACCATGGACGTAGCAACATGTACTCCCCTGTATTACTCCGGTACGGTACGGCAAGGAAAACCACCAACACGTCTGCCCACCTGTGTGCTCAACTCCTGCAGATTGCAACCAACGGCATGAATTAGCATCATCATCGTGCTCATCCTGACCACCCTCAGTTCAGACGTGCGTCGGCCAGAACGCTCCATTAGGCCAGAAAAAAACCTCTCCATTATCCACTTCCCTTGCCTGCGTAGCCGCCGTCGTCCTTCTTTTATCCCAGGCATTCTCCCGTGTCCAGCGTTTCATCCTCAATACTTAGTCCCGCCGTCTGTGCTCATATCGCCCCTAATCCTCGAGGTTGCTTTTTTCCCAGTCTTCTTCACTCTTCTGACCCTTGAGCTTCAAAGCGTATTTGTTACCTAAGTACTATACGAATACTCCTTTGCGGATGATATACTCCTTTGCGGATAATACTCCATACGCGAAACCATGTTCAACTTTAGCATTCACACCGTCACTACGGCCCTACGGGGCGTCTTCCTCCGGCACCACGCTGCTCTAGACGACGAACTCCTGGCCAAGCACCCTGAGCGTCTCGCTTCGCTCGTCAGGCCGATTTGTGCCCAGATGCTGGAGCAATTGCACTATCCGGGCGCCCCCAAACTCAAAGGCGAGGCCGTTGAAGCTCTGCTCGAGTACATGTACACGAGGGCCGTCGAGATTGGCGTGCCCCTTGACACCCCCATCTCAGCCAAAGGCTTCCGCCTGGGCTACGCTGAAGGACTGGCATGTAGAATTGCTGCCCCTGTTTCGTGAGACGTCATGTGTTTACTAACACCAGCCCTAGCTGGCCCATCCCAATCATCCCGTTCAAGTCCAGGGCTACGTCGGGCTCTTTACCTGGCTGGTCGTTCAGTTCGACGACATTGTCGGCCAGAGCAACGAGATGGTCGAGGAGGCGCTCCTCTTCCAGCAGCGGTTCTTCCAGGGCGAGCCTCAGCCGAATAATCTGCTCGAGGGCATTGCAGGCATGATCCGAGAGGCCCATGTCCACTTCGACCCCGTCATGGCAAACCTGCTCCAGATTTCCGTCCTTAAATTCCTGACCAGCAACTCGCTGGAGCGACACGATGGGTTCCAGAACATGTCCGTCACTAAGGCCGGCGAGCAGTTCCCCCATTTCTACAGAGATATGTCAGGGATGAATGTGGCGTACTCTGTCTTCTGCTACCCCAAGGCCCTATACCCTGACGTTGGCGCCTTCCTGGAGGCGATCCCTGACATGGCCAAGTTCATTGACATCTCCAACGATGTGCTTTCGTGAGTACCCCCGGTCGGTAATCCTGGACAAATCGTTAACGCTCGGCAGATTCTACAAGGAGGAGCTTGGCGGAGATACGAGAAACTACCTCCACAACCGAGCTACTTGCACGGGCAAGTCGATCATTACCGTTCTGACCGAGGTGAATGAGGAGACCATCACGGCTGCAAGACGGGTCGAGAAAATCCTCAAGGGCAGGGGTATATACGCACAGTCCTGGAACGAGAGCATCAGAGGTTACATGGCCATGCACACCACGAACCCCCGGTACAAGCTCAAAGATTTGGGGTTGGGTGAGGAACATCCCCTCGCTCCTTTCGAGCACAAGATAGGCGAGTTCTTTGAACGGAAAACGCAGGCAATCAAGGCATGAAGGGAGCGGTGCATCGTGGGAATAGGACATGACGGAGCATAGCGCTGGATGGGAACAACACATATCGGGAAATTGTTTATAGGGTTGGGTGGCTTCGCTTTAGATACTTTTAATCGCATCTCTATCTCTATCGCTACCATCACGTCCATCGCTTCGCGAACGAGGCTTGCCTAGTTGCTCACTATACGCTGACTATGCCCAAAACGTGGCTGTCAACTGTAGAAATAACTATGTATATTGGAACGCACCCTCTTGAGACTGACGTCGCCGAGGTATTTTGACTTTGTCACATCTCACCCAGAGCCAAAACCGGCCGTGGAACAGCAACACCGGGCCGTTGTGAGCGTATTCCATGCAGGCGAGGACGACCGATTGAAATGACGGTGAGGGCAGCCCCAGATGCTCGCAAAGGGAAAGTCTAGGCCCCAATTGGGAGTAATCATCCCACTCCGTCTGGGGTCCACGTCGTCTAGCTTCGCTCTCATGTCGATCCACATTCCTTATGGACGATAGACAGCGGCCGCTGTCGGGCTGGAAGATTCCCCGCCTGACTTTCGAGCCCAATATCCCTCGGCAAATGCAAGAATTGCCGGGAAGATAGTCAGCGGAGTCCGAGCCATCAGAAGCCCACCCAATATGGCGAACAATGCCTGAAGGAGAAACCCCCAAAGGCCGCATTTGTCTTGTCAGGATTGTGACTGGTAACTGAGGCTTTCGAGCACATCCCTATCCGGACAGGGAACACAGCGCCCAGCCTATGGCTTGCCCGAATCCCGGTCTATCGTGGAGCTGGTGGGGCCGAACGACTGCCGAACCCTCGAAAGCTTCCGTGGACTCGGAAGACATCTAGAAGCAGCTTTCACGATGGAACTTGAGAATGTTGGCTTTGGTCAAGCTTTTGACGTGGCGTGACTTGACTTTGCTGGATGCATTGGAAGGAACTCAGCGGCTTCTACGCCACAATTGCCCTCAGGAGCTGACTCTTGGCAGTCCCCGCGGCCTTCTAGATCCCTGGTCGATAGTCGGCGACCGGGGGGTACAACGAACGATTCCTTTGTGCCTCATCGGCCAACTAGTCATCAGCATCACGCCAAACAAGGAAATACGCGGCAACTGAAAACCTCCAGTCAAACGCCAAGGCTGCAATGCAAGCATCTTTCGGTACTGCGTGTGACAGCATGCAAGGTTGACGAATCCTTGACTCCTTGGCAATATCAGAATGGTATGGTCCCTTGGTGCGTCTTGCAGGGATCGGTAGTAGTGAAAGCCGGGACCAATTTTATTGTCACACACTCACTCATGTGGACCTCTATCCCGGTCGATATTGAACTGGGGAGTGGGAACAGACCTCGTTGCGACTTCCTCATAAGGAGTTCTTTCGAGATACGTAGTACAAGATCAGAACTTGGGCATCAATGGTGTCATTGCACGGCTCATCGTGCGAGACTACTGCAGCAGCATTCTGCTCAAAGCGGTCTTGCTCAAACCCCTCACTAATCATCCCTTTCACCTACTCATCATCGTGGTACCAACATCTTCTGAGGCGAATTGATCGTGACTCGGCCTTATCACCATTACTTTGCGATCAAACAACCACCCCGCCGAGGCAGGTGGAGAGCACATTACAAGCAGATGTGCCAACGGGAAGAAAACATGTTCTCTTTTGAAACCATGTGTACCCTCTGCCAATCCTATGACACTCTTTTTTACTAACTTTGCTTGTTTTTTGTTTTTTGTTTGACTTTGTTTCTCAACCTCATTTTACAAGTCCAGCCATTTCGCCATATGTAGTCTTGCGACTGCTAGGCAGTCTAGAACCAAACGAAGCTTCCGCTTGCGGTTGTTCAAGTCCTTTGGTAGCATCCTAGAAAGTCAAAAACCATGAACTAATACCCCACAACATCTATGTTGAAGCTTCGACATAAATGCATCTAATAACAAGTCAATAGACTTTTTTTAGCAACATGACCCATGGTTCCCTTGCTTCGCATTGATCCCGCACCCTGAGCCTGTCTCTCTAACCCCCGTCTAAACCCATCTCGGGTTCGCGCTCGGGTTCGGATGCGAACTTGGAATTACTTGAACTTTAAAATCAACCAGGGTCGAAATGAATACCTCAATGCGAGAAAAGGACATTAATAATCCTAGTAAATTCGTTTTCTTCATCCGGGGTTATTACAAAGATACGAAAACCCTTCTCCCTAGTAGCTAACACAGTGTTACTTGCAGAGATGACACGTAAGGTTATCGTCAGTTCCTTCTACTGTGGCGCTTCTAATATCTGGTCAGCAACATTAAATCATGACCATAGAATGGATTCTTACTCACATTGATTCAGTTTCACCCAATCTATTAGACGTAAAGTCTTCAAAAATGGGAGTCTTCGTCATCGTATTCATCCGAACTCGTGTTTGATGTGAGGCGCCAAAGCCAGACGCGAATAGGTTCCCAATCGGTTATCTTCTGATCTTCGTCACTATCTGAATAAGTGTAATCCTCGCAGTATGCGTTACGAGGCCGAGGCTTAGGCCGTGGAGTAGCCTGATTGAGTTGACTTTCGGCTGTCGCATGCGGAGAACTTTCTGCTGTCCTCGAGCTTTCGACAGGAGTTGCCTCATCCGTGCGGCTTTTAGCATTATGAATTGCTGGCTAAATTTGTGAAGTGGTTTACTTGATTGTGGCCGAGATCGCAATTGCCTTACTTTCGCTGCTCCATGCTTTTGCAGGAACTGTGCTGCATATCGTTGATGGTCTCCGTGTTGCAAATGTCAGGGGTTAATCCATGGGCTTAGCTCAACCGCTAGTTCGAAATGATAGGTCTTAGCGCTTACTCTGTTGTGAGATTATCATCAGCAGGGGCAAGCAGCGTAGTAATCCATTGATGCTGAACAGCCGACGTTGCAGAGATTCGATCATCAGGGCGCACTCGCATGAGTTTAAAGATGAAGTCCTGCCTTTATTCCGATACTCCACATGAAGCCAGTTAGATAGTTGGGAAATCAAATCTCCCGTTGGCATACTGCATTACATTGCCAAGTTGGAAGGGAGTGTTGGTCAGTATTCTGTAAGCAACAGCTCCCAGTGTCCACAGGTCAACAGAGAAGGGTAGAACAGTAGAACCCTTGCAAGATAATACCCAGGGCCGCCGGGGCGGTAAGCCCTATCGTACCACACTAGGCGGAAAGAGAAGAGGTAACACCGCTATGTCGTCTCCTGCTGATACCGAAATCTGTAATTCTCACAAACCACTTGGGGCTCTTTTTTTTCACGACCATAACATTCTGAACAACCGTATTAGCAAGATAATAGAAAGCAACTCACCAGCCAATACATACCCCTTGTTTCAATCCCGGTACCTTCATCATCTATACGTCTTTCGTTGTACACCATTCCATATGTACCGTGGCCCAGGAACCTCAGCCTCGTCCAAGGTTCCTCTCTGCGCAAGCGTCGCCGATAGTCCCACTTCGTAGAAAACATGTTGAACGTAGGATTCGAAGAATCTTTGTCTGAATCTTGGAGTCGAGAACGAGATCGGAAAGTAAGGCTGTCTCGCAAGGCATACTCGTGCCTCGCTCGGGTTGCTTCGGTCACGGCACAGCGTTGCGCGGCGTTTGAGGACGAGGCATTCGAGATTAAAACCTCTCTCAGGATTTTAGGGCTTATATAATGCTCTTTTCTTTAGATCTACTAGTAGCGAAGAGATATGGTGGTGTGTCCGAAGCATGTTACCACAGATTCTGACCTGGCGATGATTGGGGAAAAGAACCTAAGGTGGAGTGGCTTAAGGCTATGAAAACCAAAGGTCAAGCATGCATACTTACCAAATAGTTTTTTATTTTGCTTTGATTGAGGCATATGTGCTTATGGTGTGTTTCTGCACCTCTATTGTGTCCTGAGACGTGACTCCGAGCCTCGTTTCAATTTGCCGGTTTCTTCCGACCCTTACATCCTCCACAATGTCCATCAACATCTAACAGCATTACCAGATTCTTCACACAAACCCAAGTCATCCTCTGAAAGATATGAGCTCCGAATTGGTTCTTGCGGTGATCGCTGCGGCGGATCTCTGCCTCGAGTATGCAGCTCCAAGATCAAAGAATGACAAAGACCGCCAAGAGCCAAGGCCCTGAGCACTGATGCGCGTGCAAATATGGGGAGATTCTCAAATAGCTGTATCAGGCCTTTAAGAATGCTGAGGAAACTATCAAGGAGAACATCCTGATTGTAGAGGCGTCATAGAATCGAACAGCCACTCAGATAGACTTCGTCAAGCGTATCACGAAGACGCTTGACAAAGAGCATTGCGGGATTCAATTTGAGGTCCTTGAAATTCTCAGAAGCAAGCTTACAATGGCTCTGGCCAAGTTTAATCCCGTCTAGAAGGAACCTCTCGATAATCGTGTCAAGAAGTGGAAGCTTTCATTCGTCCGGAAAGGTCTCGACGCGAAGATATCTCAACTACAGCTGTGGCATCGTCTTTTTGATCCCAGCTGGTACTTGATGCTTCGAATCGAGGACAAGTTTGTTGATGAAGGACTTTCCAGCGAGTTACAGTCATGTTCAGTTTTAGGCTTAGCCTAGAAGATAGCAACGCCCATCTCGTTTTCCACGACGCGAGTTATTCGGCGGACTGGCTCTTCCAAAACGTATCTTGTCGATACAATCCTCTGCGACTCAACCCTTGACGTCCCCACCACCAGGGCAGACACACAAGGCGTAGCCAAGAAGCTGAAACAAGCTAGCACTTCCGTTTTTAGTCTCCGTGCGTGTCATGGGCTCGTCAAGGGGAAGGATCCAGAAACGGGACGCCTTGCTTCGCTGGACTTGGTCGTTTCTATGCCAACGGAAGACGTGCCTGTTACATTGAGGCAACGGCCGATGCAGCCGTCAACTTTCAGTCTCATAGATATCCTGAATGTGGCAAGATAACTCGCCAGGGCCGTCAGTTTCGTGCACGCCTGTGACCTTGTTCACAATATCCGGTCGGAGACAATCCTGCTGGTTACTAGCGGCGGTGCCTTGGGCAACAGCAAGTTTCTTGGCGATGCTTACGCCCTCGACTTCGATTCTTTCCGCAGCGTGAACTTCGATGCTCTGCTCAAATGCGATGTCGCATGGGAACGAAACCTGTATCGACACCCCTCTAGTCAGGGAGTTCGTGCGCAAGATATATCCTTGATGCAGCATGGTTTGTATAACTTGGGCGTTTGTCTGTTGGAACTCGGTTTATGGATGAATTTTGTCGAATACGAGGCGGATGATGGAACATGCGAGGCCTCGCCAAGCGATGCTTTGGAGTTAGAGGTAAATGACTTCAAGCAAGAGCCGTTAGATGCCAAGCCTTCTTCCTTAGTCAAGGATCATCTGGTCCTTATTGCACGGTCTGAGCTGCCAATGAGGATGGGTGACAAGGATATTACTGTCGTAGTCAACTCTCTTACCTGTCTTGATGAAGGAAATCCAGACTTCGGTAGAGAGAGTGAGTTGCAAGACGAAGACAGAATTCTGGTCAGATTGAAGTTTCTCGAGCAGTTCTTGTTCCGACTGAACGAGATCTCATTTTGAGAAGAGTAGAAGTGTCCAACCGCGCATCGGGGATTTTCTCCACGGCTGCGAACTACTTCGACTTAAATGTTGTTAGCTAAAAGCTCAAGTCTACCACGATGATAAAGGTGCAGCAGAGTTGCTATTCCAGTCATTGTGCCCTCCAATGAGGAGGGAGTCTCGAGTGTGCAAATGTACGCCAAACACGAACGGGTTAGCATTACCCTGTAACACCGAGCTCGAGGCGCATCACTAGGACGGTTCACTTATGTCTAGCCCTAAGTCTACGGAGACAAGGCGTTCCACTTAGTCCAGTGCCCAACAGCATTCTCGCCAGCAAAATATTATAGGTAATCATCTGTGTTCTGCCCTGTTTCTTGAAAGGTTCTTCGAGATAGTCATTCATGGCTGACTGGCTCTATGGGCGAAGACTTGGTGAGAATACCTGAACTGCAACGACCTGGATCTGCCTACACCCAACTCCAAAGCCAACGCGTAATCAATCGCGTCTTCACTACCAAGCGTACGCAAAGCCGACCAACAAAGAGAACCCGGCGTGCGAAGATCTGCGTGGCTGCTGCAGCCCAGCCACTCTGGTTCAGCCGCAATCGATAATTCCACCGAGTGTGATTGCTCAGACAGCCTCCAGACCATGGCGCAATTTGCCTCCTTTGTGAGCCATAACTCGTCGGCGCTGTTGGCTGGTTTCTGAACACGCGGGATGATGGCTGAATCTTGACTTTGACTTTGGTCTTGCTTCACCCAGTCAGATCGCTGGGGCCAATCTTCTTGGAGCTCTGGTGACTTGCGCGTGTCTTCCAGGAAATACATCGTGGTTGACATCGGTGCAAAGCTCGTCACTGGAGTGATAGCCGCTAGTGTTTGTGTCTGGATACAGTCACTGGGTCGTCATCTCTGCAGCTGAATCGGACACTGGAATCAGTCTCTACTCATCAGAGTACTGGGTCGCTCCGACTCTCGGGCAGCAGTTAAAGTGATAGCTTCTCCGGCCCTCTCTTTCACATAATGCCAGAGACAGACTACTCACTTCCAATTCAAGCTCAAGTAGTGGATAAATTGAGTGCAGTCAGAGTAGGACTCGGCTTGAACCGATCACCATGTGCATCGTTCTCCACAGCAAACGGGGCAGATGGTGCCGACCCGAGAAGCCTCATCAGCTGCCTTCGCATGGCCAAGTGGACCTGACAGTACCGTGGCTTCGGGAAGTGTACTACCTACCAACTCGGCTGACCATGCATTCTATCCACAATCTCGGCTTGTCGCCCAACAGACGTGAGGTCTGGACCGGAGATGGCGCTGGGCATCAAGTCCAATCGTCTTGGCCTCGCCGTAGAGCTGATGAAGATCCCGGTTACACGACGCTATCGCAAGCCGGTTGTGCAGCGGCAACGGCGGTCTGGGTCATCGCTCTGCAGAGTCGACGCCACGGGGCAAGAAAAACAAGAGCGATGGGAAATGCAATGATGGGGGAAGAAAAAAAAGCAACAAGCAGATTTCAAGCTTAAGCCCACCTTGACTACAAGCTAAACTCCCAGATCTAGACTCGGGTGGTGACATGGGGGCCTCATTTAGAGCTTCACACGTTGTGGTGAGGCGACAAGCCGGCGGCGGAAAGGGAGAAAACACTGCTAGAGCTGATTCCGTTAAGGAGTTCTTGGCACGGGGAGTCCATCGTGGGTTGAGGGTTGAATATTTCGAGGCTAAGATTGCGACATTGCAGCCCAAGTCGACCGAGCCTGGAGCCTGCAGGCATGGTGCATTTTCCTCCAATGAACCCCGCTTGAGAGGGATGTCGCAAGATCGGAAGTCGCGGAGGATCTGGGATGATTTGGGCAAGCCAAGAGAAGAAGAAAAAGATGCTGTGGTTCTCTGCGAGTTCAGGGGTCTGTCGTCCAAGTCCCGGAACCACGCGGTGATACATACACAAAGCACACACAGTGACAACTCAGCGAAAACCCCCCCCCCCCCATGTCCCCCGTGATTGTCATCCCAGACACGCCCAGGATCTAGGGCTCTCACCTCATTGTGATTCGCATGTCGTCATCCTCGTCTTCGCTTCGGAACTCGTCAAGATGGCACCGACGAGTCCGGCGCTAATGACGCGGCTTCAGCCAAGTTGGCGACCGGGCTTTGCTTTTTTCAGAGGGTCTGGGCCCACAGAATAAAGCCCTTTGGGGGCGGAGTTTGGTAGGGGCTAAGGTGGCTCTGTCATTTAAGCTTAAGTCGCAGCTGTTGAACTCCCCGCGAGATCACGTAAATGGTTGCTGTTGCTGGGGATTGCCGACGACGGCATTGGGGGGAGAGGTGTCGTGATCGGGTAGATGGTATGTTATAGTTCCTTAGTAACCTATGAAGCTATTCTGTCCATCGCTCTTGCAGGGTAGAATAAATAAAATAAAAATACAAAACAATAAAACTAGAGCAAACGAACACGAGCCACATCCTCATCCATCGGGCCGTCGCCATCCCCATCGCGGGGAGTCCGTCCACTCGCCCTCACTCACGCTGCGGGGAGTATCCCCAAACCATCTGCTCCCATTGGCACTCCCCTTGCATTGAGTCATTTTCCCTTCACATCCCCCCCCCCACGGTTAACAAATCGGAGGCGCTGATGGCGAGCGGAGAGGAGAGTCTTGGCTCGTGGCCTAATCGTGCGCTAGTCTCGACCACCCGTCCCCTTCTGGCCCTATCAAGCCTGCCAGTCCACGGCAATTGGGGATGGCGTGCTCGCAGAACCGCATGTCACCATACGCTCGGTAAGTCCAGACCAGACATCACCAACAGGGCCGGCAGCCTTGGCAGCCTTGGCAGCTTGGCCCGTGGCCTTGGCAGCTTGGCGACGCCTTCAATCGGGGTCCTTAAGTGAGGGACGCTCTCCGCCGTGAGAAGAGGGCCTTTTTTTTGTTTTCTTGTCTCTCTCAGCCAGGACAGACAGGACCGGCACAGTTCACAGCCCAGTTCACAGCAGCCATCATGTCCAAGATCGACCACGAGTCGGTTGACCCGTCGCAGTATGCGTCGACGCGGGACGACGAGGAGGCTCTCAACTTGCGTGCCGACTGGACCAAGGAAGAGGAGAGCAAGGCCAAGCGGAAGTAGGTATCCCGCGCGACGGCCCGAACATGGCCCATCAGCAACCAGCTAACCAACGGTACCTGTCCAGGCTCGACTTCATCATCATGCCGCTTCTAACTCTCGGCTTCTTCTGTCTGCGTAAGTTTGGGTCCATAACCTCCATCACTATACCATCCCTCTGCTTCGCCCGGTTTCTAACTACCTCCCCCACCGCAGAACTCGACCGAGGCAACATCGCCAACGCCATCACCGACAACTTCATGGAAGAGGTCGGCATCGACCAGGACCAGTTCAACGTCGGCCAGCAGATGCTGTCCCTCGGCATCGTGCTCTTCGAGATCCCCTCCAACATGATCCTGTACCGCGTCGGCCCCGGCAAGTGGCTGACCCTGCAGCTCTTCCTCTTCGGCACCGTCAGCACCTTCCAGGCCTTCCAGAACAGCTACGGCTCCTTCATCGCCACCCGCTTCCTCCTCGGCATGACCGAGTCCGGCTTCATCCCCGGCGGCCTCTGGACCCTGTCCACCTGGTACACCCGCCAGGAGACGGCCAAGCGCGTCATGTTCTTCTACTTCGGCAACCAGTTCGGCCAGGCCTCGTCCAAGCTGCTGGCCTACGGCATCCTGCACATGCGCGGAGTTGCCGGACAGTCTGGCTGGTTCTGGCTGTTCGTCATCATGGGAACCTTCACCATTGCCAGCGGCTTCGTCCTCGGATGTCTGCTTCCCGACTCCTTCAAGAACCCCCGCAGCACCTTCATCCCCACGTTTTCCTTCTTCACCGACAGGGAGCTGCACATTCTCCAGTCCCGTGTTCTCCTCGATGATCACATGAAGGGCAAGAAGAAGAAGCGTATCGGCCGCGATGCATTCAAGAAGGCTGTACGTCAAATCCCTCTCTTCTCGGAAGCAACCTCCTACTTTGTTTTATGTTACTAACTGTTGGCCGTGTCAAGTTCTCCAACTGGCGCCTTTGGGCTCACTTCCTCATCACCCTCTGCAACAACGGACCCCAGCGTGCTTTCGACACCTACTCCCCGTCCATCGTCAGAAGCTTCGGCTTCGGTACCCTGACCAGCAACGCCATGGCGTCCGTTGGTCTCTTCCTCCAGATTCCCGTGTCATTTTCCTTCAGTTGGGTTTCCGACCGCTAGTAAGTCAATACTAGGCGATATAAAATACCAACACTTTGACTGACATATCTGCAGCGACAAACGTGGAGAGACTGTCATTGCCGGTCTCAGCATGCATCTTCTCGGTTATGTCTTCAACCGCGGTTTCACTGAACTCGACCTCCGAGGCGTACGGTATTTCGGTGTCGTCTGGACGCAGACGTTTGGAACATTCTCCCACCCCCTCAACATCGCCTGGATGTCGCTGGCATGTGACGACTCCGAGGAGCGAGCCCTCGCCATGGCAATGTAAGTCTTCCCGCGTCTCCTTTCCCCAACACCATTACTTACAAACTTCCCAACAGGGTCATCATGGGCGCCAACATCGCCGGCATCTACGGCGCGCAGATCTTCCGCGCCGACGACAAGCCCCTCTACCGCCGCGGCTTCAGCATCGGCATCGGCGTGCTCGCCTTTGGCGTCGTGCTGGCCACCGTGCGCTACGTCGACGACCGGCTGCGACGCAAGCGCAAGGCCGGACACCTCGAGGCCGAGACGGCGAGCGGCCATCAGTCGGACGAGAAGAGCGACTCCAAGACGCCGGTGCAGGACAGCGTCAATCCCCAGCGCTCCATTGGCATTTGAATAGAAAGCTCGCAAGATCCTTTTCTTGAAAGGCAAGGTTACGAGGTGCTCTGGCGTTCACGCTGTTCCGCCTGCACTTTGGCAGGTTCCTTGGTTACAAAGCTGGGATGAACGGCAATGATGGGTAACGAAGGTGTTGGCCAGGACTTAGATGAGGTCAATGAGGTGGCTAATGAAGGATGTCGGACTACAGACCTTGGTATTGAGCTATTCACTCGCTTAGTGTAGTCGTAATTACGAACTCACGCACATTTGCGAGGGACAATGGTGTGCTCTTGTGATTTCCGAGTGATTTGATCACTCCTCGACTCCAACTGAGCAAGGCTTTATTGTCAACGTGGATCTCGATGGTTGAAAGTGACCGAATACAGGGGCACTGCGTTGAGTATTGGATGATTGATAGAAAGCCTAGTGCAGCTTGACTGGTTCTCTTCTCTACTTACATGCGTGCTTGTTTGACCAGGTCCTTGCACTCCTACTTCTATAGAGTTGCTAACCCTGGCAGTGACCACTCAGCTCCGCGTATTCCACTACACGTAGGCGTGCATAACAGGGTCAATGAGTGAAAACCAAAGGTCTATTTGCATATCTTGGGGTCTGTCAGCATCAACATGACGCAAAGCCAAGACTCACTGCTTATAGACTCGGCCTGTCATAAGCCAGACCTTCAACGGCTCATCCTGTGGGTTCTCAGATGACGCCAAGGCCTGACAGGTTTCTCGAAAGTTTCACACTGCCCTGTTTTGTTGGTCGTCATGGTATGACGGTCCGGGTCTCGCAGCAGGCATGGCTGGGAATTCGCTGGGTTGTTGGCTTGGCGTTTTCCGCCGAGACATGTGGTGATCTTGGCAGCATGGGCGAACACGGAAGTGAACACACTCTAAGATCAGATGTCGTAAAAACGAAGATTATGTTACGGGTGTGTACAAAGCAGGGTTAGGTCCAGGGTGAGAATGTCGCAGGCGATGTCTCTGGACGGCGATAGTTATGAACCGGGATTTATTCAGCGCCAAAACGGCAGTTGTCTTGGCAGCGGAGTTGAGGCTGTGCTCGTCAGAGATTTTGGAAGAAGGTTGGACAGTGTTTCAAAGAAGTGCCGATGCGGTGCCAACTTCGATGACGCTGTTGATGGATTGATTGTGTAGCCATTGAAACAGTTGCGGGCACAGGTTGCCTACCTAGTCTTGTAACTAAGGAACGGCAGTGTGTTCTTCGACGGTTTCTAGTAGTCTACTCCGTTGCTATTTATTGCTAATCTGGTAGTTCACGAAACCTGGAGTCTTATCTAAATTGGTTGTTGTTTGTCGCGAACGTTTCTGTTTGTCGATTTTCTTGCAAGACATCGACGGGTAACACCCGATTCAGCACCCTCGACCTCGGTTACGCTTGTCCTCCAACCAGGAATCTGCGTGCACCATCGGCTGATCTAGTTTGTCACCAGTTACCGATGAATTTGTTGAAACGTTACCGGGACTACCAAAACTCGCTTCTCGGAACTATTCTGCACTCCTATATCCTGGTGGTGGTGGTGGTGGTGGTATCTATGCCAGAATGGCTACCCTACAGACGGTGGACGACAAGCGCCAAGAGCCAAGAGCCAACACGAGAAAAGCTAGGATCGGGAGAATTAAGCTTAATGGTTGCCCCCGTCTCTCGACATCGGGAAATAACCTTACGGTAGCGGCTTAGAATACGAGACATTTGCGATGCGCCGGCACAAGCTTTATTTCTACGTGAGCGATCGGCATGCGATGCTTTTAGAGAAGTTTATAGGGTTTGGGAGGCAAAAGGGCCTTTGTTCTGGGTGATCGTTTTCCTAGGAGGTTTGCGGCTCGGACCGATGGCAGGCTGGATTGAGTCCCAGCTGTTTTCGGCTGAAATTGATCAAGGATAGTGTCTATTCGTACGCTAAGAGTCTACTGCTTCTCTCAGCTCGGAGCATTGTTTCGATGGCTGAGGATCGTCGTCTGCTATGACCTCGGGTGAGAAGTCATTCAGGGGCACGGGAGTTTTTTTCCCCTGCGGAATTAGGTATTATGAGCTATTCTCGTGGAGGAAGGGCGAGTCGGACAAGGTTGCATCCAGGGAGGGGGCGAGGGCATTGGGGGAATTAATTACGACAATTAGCCAGCTGTATCCTGGTGGGTAATAGTGTGAAGGTTGTGGATGAAGGCTTGGGGTCGCGATGGATCGAGGCGCGACATGTTGGGTAGTGGGAGAGTCGCTTCGTGCCGTGGCGCACGCTACATGATGGGGTCGCAATGAAGAGGTTTGTGGTTTCATTTTATGGGCGACGAGTCAAGTGGGACGGTGAATTCGAGACAGTGATTGTTTACCAAGGATCCTACCGTAGTAATTAGAGTCAAAAGCGCTAACGGTTTGATTGCTTGGCGTGCCACCACGATGGATGATGGCTGATACATGGATGGATCAAATGGATGACTTTCAGTCTTTTCGCGATCGATCCCGATGGCATGGACAAAAGGCCAGCCAGGGGAAAAGCTTGGCTGACAGGCGGATTAAAAGCAGACCTAGCGAGAGGACCTGAAAAGAAATTAGATTCTCTCCACAACGGGCGAGCGAGTGGGGATAAAGGGCAGAACAGCGGGGGGGGGGGGAGGTCTACTAGTATGTATGCGATTCTTTGGGGACAGAAACCCCTTTAATTCAAGTTTCGTGCACTCTTGCAGTAGACACTGTGTCCCGTGGAGGAACGGATTGGGCAAGGTCATTCATTCCACCAACTGGGCGACGGAATCTAGGTGGTGATGGGGCTGAGATTAGCGCGAAGAGGCACAAGACTACCGAAGCGGGTGTTGCAGGGTTAACGTTAGAGGAATAACTAATAAAGGTGATGGATTGATATTGATGGATGGTAAGGCAAGGCTTGTTTGTTGTGTGGACAAGGTCGTGCGTGTGTGGTAAATAAATACAACGGGGTGCGTTTGCCTTGGGGATACACGGCAAGTTGGGAGTTTGTCTGTCTGTTTGTTTGTTTGTTTGTTTGTTTACCTGGGGCCATGACGGAGCCGACGACGAAAACTACGACGAAAACTACGACGCCGACGACGACGACGGCAACGGCAACGACAGGGCGACTCGATATCAAAACATTGCTTGGAAGGTTTGTTCTCGACCACAGACGCAAGAAGTGGCGTCGACGCGCGGCGGACACGGTCTGATTGGGTTACTCCCGGGGGTGAGGTTTCAGGGGCCCAGGGAATGGATCTGGAACGGGGAACAAGAGACGAGACGAGAGGAGTCTCGTCTCCACCGAGCAACGCAGCGATCAACAGGAGACAAGGCAGGTTTGGGGAATGAATGGCGTTGCATGGCGAGAAAGACGCGGGCGGGGCATTGCGTGGCACTGCGTGGCACTGCGCTGCTACAGAACACGATGCAAGTGTTTGTTTGTACGAGGTCAGAAGGGGTGGGAAATACGAGATACGCCGCGTTGCTTGTCTTGCTTTGCATAGCCACGGTGGCTTTTTTTACTCAAGTTCTTACACCGGCTGACAGAGGCAGACAAGATGAGATGCGAACCTCGTCTAGGTATGCCCATTCAAGGGAGGTCGGCATGTCATCCACAGTCAAGCACAGTACGGATTCTAGAACCCCCCTTGCCTTCAGCCCTTCCAGCCGGAGACAGATTCGCAGCCGCTGAGAGGCCGAAACCTGTCACCTGTAACCTGCAAGTTCCGTCTGACGGCGCGGGGGCGACTAGGGACTAGCGGATGGCTTATTAGCGACTTTTAGTGGTCTGCCCTAGGCTTACGCCGCGGCCGCGGCCGCTAATAGAGTGCTGTGTACCTAGTGGGACAAGCGGTGTTTGGGCACAGTGCACGCGGAGGATGGGTTCTGCGCCTGGTCTGGATCCGCGGATATTCATTCAGCTTGTAACTGTAGATCCGGGATAGGAGATGGAGAATGAGAAATGAGCGAGAGAGAGGAATAGGGGATATTACTTATGATAGTAAATAACACTCCGACACAAATTGGCAAGCTGGATGATGGACAGACCAACTACCTTACTACTTACTACCTTGCTACAGTGCCGCCTCTGGTAGTCCAGGTAGGAGGCATCTCAGGTAACAAAGTGTCATACACATACATGCAACACACAGAGTATCGAACACGTAAGAATCCTCAACTATAAAATGCAGCACGGACGAGATTGACGGTGAATCCTAGCAGCCGTCTTGGAAATGACGAAGGTCTTCTCCATTTGATTCCAGGGGACTTTGGCAACAAGGCTTCCCCCCCTTCCCCCCTGTTTCTTTTTTAGCTCTTGGCTCTTCTTGCAAGGCTCCCCGTCCTCTTGCTAATCTGCGAGCTAGTGTCGCACAAGCCTCGGGGACAAACGTGGAGAGAAGCTTGTTTTTCCTTCAAGCTGCCGTGCGCCTTAGACATAAATGCTAGCAACCGGTGCGTGCGAAAGTAGTACGCGGGAAAGAAAAAAAAGAAAGGAAAAAAAAGGGCAAGGGTCACAGAAGGACAAGGGGGCGGAGGCTGAAGCGGATATATGGTTGGAAGGGGGGGAGGGGGAGTTTGCTCTCCCGAGAACCGGCTGAAGGACACACACAAACCAATCAGCCCGTTCCGTTGCGGGTGCTGATGCCCCCTGGGACCTGCTTGGAATCGATGCACCTGGAGATGGGGGAAGCGGAAGCAGTGGTGGGAGCAGGGGGAGGGACGTTTTTTTATCTGCCGTGGATGTGGTGGGAGCAGGTCTCTTGGCAGGCGTCATTTTTTTTTTGGTTGGTGTTTGACCTTGGTTCGGCTTTGCTCTGGCTGTCCAAGGTTCCCGCCCGCCGTGTGGATAAATCCTGAACTTGCAGTGGTCTGTCTGGGCTGGCTGGCACTGTCAAGCTGGGCAGGCACTGACTGACTGGCGCTCTTGCCCCATCCGGGCCCGCGCCCTCCGCCCTCCGTTTCCTTCCTTCCCTGGAACCTCCCCTTCCCCCTAATAGCACAGTGCCGAACGTGGCACCGACCGGACTGTACGCCACCGGCCACTAGGGCCCCACGGGACATGGCCACAGGGCACGACAAGCCGCTGCAGGACGCTACGCTACACTCCGGTCGAGGCACTGCAGCACAGTGCTGTTACGGAAACACCCCCCCCCCTTCTGCCCTTGGCCTTCGCCTTCGCCTTCCATCGTTCGTTCGTTCGTTCCTTCCGCCGCTGCTGGGCTTGTCCTTGATCGGCCGTCCTGATCCAATCCGTCCATGGATTCATCCATCCATCCCATCTCATCCCCTACGAAAATAACCCAGGTTCCCGCCTTCACCCTTCACCCTTCACCTCGCAGCACAGCACAGTACAATCACAGTATACCTACAGTTATTGTCTGTCTGGTCTGTCTGGTTCCTCTCTTTTCTTTTCTTTCTTTCCTTCCTCTCTCCCTCTCCTCCTTCCTTCCCTTTTTTCCCTTTCCTCACACCCACCCCCCGCCGCTAATGACCTCTCCCGCCGCCTCCATCACCACCCTCGCCTTTCGTTTCCTTCTCCCTTGTTAAGCCTCGCCAGTGCTTCGTTCCTGTCGCCAGCCAGCCAGCCAGCCATTTCCGGTTGTTTTCTTCCTTCTCCCTTTTCTCGGCCGTCGCTCATTTGGCTGCTTTCTTCGGTTGCTCTTTTTTTCTTTTTTTGTTGGTTTCTTACACAACAAAAAAGACGATTCCCATTGCATCATCGCATCCCGCTTCCCGCATCCCGCTTCCCGCTGCCGCAGCGTCTCTCGCTTGCCCCGACCGATCGTGAAACCTCCCGGTCGCCTTCGTTCCCCAGCCGCTACAGCCGCTACAGCCGCCCACTCTCTTCGGCTTCCGTCCATCGCTCGTGCGCCCCGGCCGCAGGTCCCAGTGGCAGCACACGTCCACAACCTCGCCGCGGACAAGGCAGTCCTCCTCCAACAACGACATCTCTTGGCCGCTGATCAATCGCCCGCCTTGTCGCTGTCGTGGTCCCCGTTTTCGCTCCCTGGAGACCGTCTCGCTCCTCGCACAACACCGAGATGCTTCACTCCTCTCCCACCTTCGCCCTCGTCGGCCGTCTCCTCCCCATAGCCTTCGCCATCGTCCTCCTCCTCGCCGTCACCCTCGACAGCTTCGCCGCTAATGATGACCCCTACCGATGCAGAGCCCTGCTGAACAACGGCAGCTGGATCCACGAGCCCGACGAGAATGGCGCCCGCAAGCCCTTCACCAACTGGCAACCCGATGGCTGCATGCTGCGCCAGTACACAAAGAAGGACATCCACACCTGCCTCGGCGATCGCTACATGGTCTTCTCCGGCGACTCGACCACTCGCCAGGTCTTCTGGGGATTGGCTCGTTTGGTGAGTTTGCCGTCCCTCCCATGGCTTCCCGGCGTCGCTTCGTCTGCCTGCTGTCATGACGCCCTGCTAACCTCCCCCAGCTGGATCGTGAAAAGGCCGACTACGGCCGTGAACATGCCGAGATTCACGCGAGCTACGACATGGACTTCGACGGCATCCACATGAAGCAGATCTGGAATCCGTATCTCCAGACCGGAGTTCTCAACCCCAACCTCACCCGCGAACTCGAGCTTTTCTCCAAGGAAAAGCACAACCCCGTCCCCATCGAGGAGCAGAAGGGAGCCGGTCTCATCATGCTTGGCGCGGGCAGCTGGTATGTCCTGACGCAGATGGAGCCCGAATCCCTCACTAGCTTCCAAGCCGCCTTCGACAACGTCACCGACCTCTTGCACCTCGATGACCTCCCCACCTTTGGCACCTCGCCCATGGACCCCATCGATGGCGTCGGCAACGAGATCTTCGTCGCCCCCATTGCTGCTCCCTTCTACGAGGACCTTCCCCCAGACCGCACTGGACCCCATGGAATCCACGAGGGCGAGGTCGAGGCCATCGATGCGTATCTCGTCAAGGCCGAGTCTCAGCGAAACTTCCGCCTCATCAACACTTTCCCCGAGTTGTCTCGCCACCAGCCCGAGGCCATGGTCGACCGCACCCAGACCGGTTTCCATGTCATTGACTCTGTCGCCGAGGTCAAGGCCAACATCCTCCTCAACCTGCGATGCAACGCCAAGCTCGACCAGCTCCAGGGCTACCCCTACAACAAGACCTGCTGCACTGACTATGGCTCCCCGAGCTTCATCCAGTCCATCGTCGTGGGCTTGACCGTCCTCTACGTCATCGCCTGCATCGTATTCGACATACTCGACATTGTCAACGGATCCGAGTCTCCCCGCAGCCCGGTTCTTAGCCTCAAGGTTGGCGTCTTCGCCGTTGCCATGCTCTTCTGCTTCTTTGCCGATCGTACCCAGCTGTTCGCCAAGGGTGTCAAGGAGCTGGTTCTAAATGAGTTCACCATTCTGATCGTAATTTGCTTACTAATTGCCCTGGCCACCATTCGCAAGACGCAACCCCGACAGACTCGCGTCCCGGCTGCTCCCGTTACCGCTGCCCCTGTCAAGGAGGACGCTGGCATCCTTTCGCGTGACCAGACAGAGGAATGGAAGGGTTGGATGCAGGCAGTCATTCTCGTTTACCACTGGACCGGAGCCTCGAAGCATCTCGGAATCTACATGTTCGTTCGCTTACTCGTGGCCTCGTACCTCTTCCAGACCGGATACGGCCACACAATCTATTTCCTGGCTAAGAAGGACTTTTCCTTTCGTCGGGTCGCCTCGGTCATGCTACGGCTTAACATTCTCAGCTGTGCGCTTCCCTACGTCATGAACACCGATTACATGTTCTACTACTTCGCTCCGCTCGTTAGCTACTGGTTCTTCGTCGTCTACTTCACCATGGCCATTGGCTCCAAGTACAACGACAACACCACGGCTGTTCTGTGCAAGATCTCATTCGTTCTGGTTCTCAACTGGGTCATTCTCGATTTGACCCCCATCACCAGCTGGATCTTTTCGATTCTCGAGACCGTCTTCCGCATCCACTGGAACCTCCACGAGTGGGAATTCCGCGTTGGCCTGGACGGCGTTGTTGTGTTCGTCGGTATGCTTGCAGGTTTGATCCAGCAGCGAGTTGAGCGTGACAGCTCTTGGTTCACCAACTACAAGACGGCCATCGCTCCCGCACTCGTTGTCTCGGCCATTTATGCCGCCTCGTGCACATATAACTTCAACACGAAGCAGGAGTACAACCTCTTCCACCCCTTTATGTCCTTCCTCCCCATCCTGGCTTACATTGCCATCCGAAACGCTGCCAGCCCCCTACGGAACTACTACTCGACTGCCGCGGCATGGCTGGGCCGCTGCTCTCTCGAGACCTTTATTCTCCAATACCACATTTACCTGGCTGCGGATACCAAGGGTGTCATCCTCATTGACATGTTCCGGGGTGGCGACGGCAGTCTTCTCAACGACCGCTGGAGAGACCTGGCGGTAGTCGTGCCCGTTTTCATCTGGCTCAGCCACTGTGTGGCCGAGGCCTCCGGCGTCATCGTCAAGATGATGACGGACAAGCCCCGCGAGTCAGCTTACGACGAGGACGACGAGGAGATGAAGATTGTCGAGCCCAGCTACAGCCTGCTCCAGGGCTACAAGCTAAGTGGCGTGACTCGATTCTTCAAGTCGGCGGGGTCCGATCTACGGATCCAAGTGGCAATCATGCTGGGAGCCATGTGGGTTCTCAACTGGGTAAGTTGTATAAAACTCTCAAGTCGAGAAGCCATCACTAACAGGAACCCCAGGTGTATTAAAATATGAGGACGTTTCCTTGTCTCCTGTACGAACGAATAGAGCCATTGCGCGGGGTTGTCCTTTACCTTAGAACGGCGCATATGACGGGAAGGCGGCGGCTAGTCCTTCCTAGAACATTATCTTCATTATCAAACTCAGCGGGTTTAGAATTACTGTCTAGTTACGAACTTGTCATGTTACACATGAAAGTCTACAGACGCAACAATCTATGCAAGATGTTGCGCACCATTTTTTTTTTAACTTATTCAATCGATCTACTTTGAGATTTTAAGAAAAACCGTACGTGATGCCTGTTGCCTATTGCCTGTTGCCTACCTGCCTAGGTTGCTAGAATTCTGTATTACATAGCCAATTGCTACTTGACCATTGACTTGGGATCGGCATTTCTCAAGATCGTTTGGTCCTCGACTAACCCAGCCCACCTCCAACACGCGGCCCAGAGAAGGGAGAGCTTTGCCCGTGTCCTTGCACACCGAAGCAGACTCGGTCGCCTTGACCCCGACGTGGCATCCTCTGACACCTTTGAACTTGTCCCCGACGCTCAGCTCAACCAGGTCCCGCGCCGAATCCACTGAGCGGCGGACTTCGGTGGTGAAATGTCGCAACAACGGCAACAGAGCGTTTACAGCGGTGAACATGACCTGCACTCTTGGTTTCTGGTGGACGTGGGCCTGCGAGTCTACCTGGCCGCCGGGGTCCATGGCCGTGACACAGATGCCGGATAGGTTTGGGTGCTGGATGGCGGTGAGAGTGCTGGCCTATTTGACTGTGAAAGGAAGTGGTCTTACCAGCTGCAGCCTGCGGTTCAGATCGTGCATGAACATGACGTTGGCGAGCTCCGTGGTGCTGTACCGCTGGAACCCGCGGCCGTGTTCGTCCCCGGGCTTCTCGGGAGCAGGCCGCACCAGCGTCTCGACATCTCCTGGGAACTCGGCCGTGAGCTTGGAGAGCGACACCGGGCGTTCGGGGTAGTGACTGGACGACCCGAGCATAACGATCCGCCCGTCCGCAGCCATGGAACCTAGCAGCATCAGCACGAGCAGGTAGTGCGCCAGATGGCCGACCTGGAACGTCGTCTCGAAGCCATCCGGCGTGACGAGCTGTTCGCTGAGCGACCACGTGAAGGCGTTGCAGACGATGGCGGAGAGGGGCGGGACTTCTCCCCCGGCGGTGCGCGCGGCGAGGCGCGTTGCAAAGGCGCGCACGGCGGCGAGCGAGGAGAGGTGCAAGGCTTCGATGGAAGCAGCGCGGGGGAGGACTGCGGCGTTGGCGTCGGACGGGTTGCGCACGACGGCAATGACGGTGTAGGAGGGGTGCGAGGCGAGGATGTGCTCGACGAAGGGAAGGCCTAGGGATCCGTTTGCGCCGGTGATGAGGACTGTGCCGGCCTTGGTGGAGGGTGTTTCTGGAGGCTGGCCATGTGAACTCCGGGAGCCGTGTGCTCCTGCTATTTATCTCTTTGCTGTCCCTGTCCAGAGTGGACCTGTATTGGTTTGCCAAATAAGGTCATGGCCGTATCGTGTTGTTCTCGTCGTCTCATTGGGGTAGTACGGGACGGTGGTGGAGGACGGAGGACCCGGCGGCTACACGGAGCTGCATGGAATTCCGCGGAGTTCCGGCCCCACTTGTCTCCGTGTCCCGGACGGAACTCCGTCTTAGGTTGTGGTCGGTGCGGGATGAGTCACTGGGTTTGATCAATACTAAAGTGCCCGTTTGGGAACTCATAGCTATAAATCTATGTCGGCCGACGTAGCCCAATCAAACGTCGCGAGAAGGTCATCATCCATGAGCCCCGAAAACTCGGCCGCGTGGCTCTGGGCGATGCGCTTCACCTGGCCCCGTGCCCGGCGATCCAGCTGGTCAGCCACGGCGAGCATATCGTAGTGTTCCTGGAGTTGGGGCGACATTCTCTGGCCGAAGATATCGCGCCCGTAGTCTATGTGCTTGCGGTCTACGGCGACGAATTCGTGGTCGGGGAACTCGATCATGTTGACGATCAGGATGATCAGGCACGAGGAGAAGCCACATGTTATGAGCCTGGGTGGGAGGTTAGATACTGCGGGAACGGGAAGGCTGGGGCCTTACCAGAATGAGTGCTCGGTTTGCTTGCCCAGGTTGGATATTGTTGAACTGGACCGACATTCGGGGTAGATGCTCTATGGTCTCCCCTTGCCGGATTTCCTCCGGGATCTTATGGTGCCAGTCGCAGAGCATGGTCTTGACGCGGGCAATGTTTGTCAGCCTCTGCTGCTGGGTGAGGTTCTGCGCCCGTCGGCTGTAGGGGATGTCGTGGACCTTGCCCTGGATGAAAGCAAGCTGCACGCGGGTGCGCAGGTAGTTGAAGCGGACCTTGCCCTTTGGGGAGTAGAAGACGCCGAGCCCGTCTTCAGGGTCTTCTTCCGGGACTTCGATGTCGGTCTCGCTGTCGAGCTGGGTACACGGGGCTTTGGCGCGGAGAGCCAAATCCTGCTGGGTTAGCAGCCTGTTTGTTTATGGGGGCGTGCTTGGTGCTTACTCGGTCGAGTATGTATGCTATCCAGAAGATGCGACATCTGTGTGACGCTGCGGCGGGCGAATTGCCGATGAGAGCTTGTTTCGAGGGCAGCTGCATCTTCTGGACCAGGCGGATGGCGCTTCCGATCAGGGCTATAGCCAGTTGCGGATCAGGACACCCCTGGAAGACGATGACGAGGCCTAGCAGTACCTGTATCCCCAACAGGTCTTCTTGCCATGTCATCAAGTCTGCCATGGTGGACTGTACGTTGCGCACACAGGACGACAGTTTCGGGTCTTCCATGGAGAGATCGTCCAGGATGCGGAAGCTGATGGCCAGGACGACGTTGATCATGTCGGCTTGAGGCCATCGCACTTGATCTTTCTCGAGATACAGGAGACACAGAAGTCGCAGGCTGGTAGGATTAGTTTCTGGCGGTGATGTTTGGACGATAGAGAGAGAATCTCGGTACCTTTACGTCTGCGCGCATGT
Organism: Neonectria hederae; assembly: GCA_003385265.1. Taxonomy (NCBI): domain Eukaryota; kingdom Fungi; phylum Ascomycota; class Sordariomycetes; order Hypocreales; family Nectriaceae; genus Neonectria; species Neonectria hederae. The sequence continues at coordinate 154,793 of QGQB01000023.1, forward strand.
GCGGCCACGTCCATGGCGACGGTTGAAGATGGAATGCTTCTTGCTGTGTCGCTGACGCGGTTCGTGGGCTTGGCTGGGCGTGTTAGTCATCACGGTTGTTGCCCTGTAAGTTAAAGTTAGGCGGCGGTGGTGCAACATTGGCAGGATTCTACGAGCGTCACCCGTGGATTGAGACTTATCCTTTTCCTTTTCGATAGGCATTTCAGGTATCTTTACGAGATTGAAAGATATTTACAGTTATCTGAGACACCATGGCAGACGTAGTGCAGGATGTGGCTGCTAACAAGGCCCACCGCTGGCCATACTAGGCGCGGGGAAGTGCTATAACTAACTCACAGGCCACTAAGATGCATGCTCAGCTGGAACTGGGCTTGAGGATGCTTGGCTTCGGATTGATGCATGCCGTGTAGTTGCATTGTGCATTTATTCACTTAGAAATTCTGGGGTCTGCTAGTGTGAGCCCTGTCTGGTTCCCTTCTGCTGATCGTCTTAGCCAGGCCGGATAAAGGATGCACAGTTCAAACCTCTGCATAAAAGCCTACAAAGAGGATGCAATATCAGGTGAGTGAGGGAGGTGCTCTGTTCCCAAAGTAAGGCGAAGACGGGTGTTCATTGGGTCAGCTGCCATACGCCTGATGATGGCCATCTTCCCGCCAGCCACCACCATCGACCCTCGGTGTTCGTGGTCTCGGACGCCAGTCCAGTTGGTTCTAGCACTCAAACTACTCTACGTACCCCTCTTGCAGGGATGAGATTTGTTGGGGGGGGGGTTCCATTTCGCTTTTTGGGAAGCTCAGAGCCTTTCTTATCGCGCCGCTACGACCGACTCAGGGACTCAGGGGCTGCAAAATGACTCGCAGGAAGGGGCAAGAAAGAAAAAAAAGAAGGCCAGTGGCTGTTTCAGGAGCCTCCTGAGTGCCGGATACTCGCACCCGTTTATTGTATCAGATTTGGCCGACCGGATGGCGAAAGAAGCATACCAAAAGACGACTGGGTTTTGAATCTCACAGCTTTTTCAGTCGGGCACCATCTCCTCCCCCCGTGTAATTCCGATCGTGTCCGCTCGGTTGGGCGGAGTTTGGCTGCTACCCCATTATCGCACCATCTTGGGGAACCGGGTCCCGATTGAACCCCCCGGTGGATTCCTGTTGAGGGCGGGGAAGTAAGTGGTCTAGGCAGTGGGAAAACCTGCCGCGGCGTGGCTGGGTTTGCACATGTCTTTTTTTGTTTGTTTTTTTGGGTTGTTCTCTCTTCTCATCTTTCTGGGTGATGACGCCTTGAAGTCAATTGCATGTGAAAGATGCAGGGAGACCGTTTGATGAGCTGCTTGGTGCTATCTTAAGCCCGGTGATCTCTTGCTTCTTCTGGCCTCGTCTCCTCGCGCTTATCCAGCGATTGGCTGCTCGCACCTCTGTCGGACGATCGGAAGGGGGAAGAAGGGTCTCATTGCTGAATGCACCGGTATCTCGGTGGATCTTGCATCTCGCATGGTGGTGTCGGCCAATAAAGGACACGAGCTGTATGAACACTTGCTTAATTTGGCCATAGGCTTTTAGCCGAGACCCAGAGTGAAGGGTCAATGCAACTCAACAATATTTCAGATTCAGATCGTCATGGCTTGGCAGATTGGGCACTGAGAAGCACTGCTCTATAGATGTCTATAATCTATACTCTAGTTCTATCGTCATGTCTAATCGAGCTTCGTTTATGATCGTTTTTCGCCGGTGGAGGGGCGTCGTTCTACGAGCCCTTTATTTCGCCCACCTCATCGCGCCAGGGCGGGTGGGGTCGTGCTCAACATACTTGAGCGATCCAAAGACAGACCAAAGCTGTCCAATGAAGCTGCGCGAGTCCCGGACGTAGTGGCGGCCCAGGATGGGCAGAACAGCCTCGGTGGCCTCGTCAGCCTTGTAGAAGGGAATGCGACTGATTTGTTAGTCTGGGTTGGTCATGCGGAATGCGTGACTTTTAACTTACGGGAACAGATGATGGATGACGTGCTTCTCGATGATGCCGTGGAAAAGGTGCTTGCCGATGAAGCCAAACTCCCGATCAACAGTAGCCAGCGCGCCCTTTACGTAGGTCCAGCCCTCGGGGGTGTAGTGAGGGACGTCGGCGTGGTGGTGGTGGAGGTAGGTAATGGCAACCAGCCAGTTGTGAACCCAGAGGTAGGGGACGCCGTAGAGGAGGAAGGTGGTTGAGGCACCGATCTTCTGTGAGACAAAGTACAGGACAGTAGCCATGAGGGCAAGGCCGACGTCGGACAGGAAGATGAAGATAGCCTCGTTGGGACGGAAGACGGCGCTGGTGGGGTCGAAGTGGCTCACATGAAGCCACTTGCCGATGCCGCCGACCTCACGCTGTCTGCTGCCCTTGCCCGCGGTGGCGTTGAACAGCAGGTAGAGCTGCCAGCCGAAGAGCTGGTGGCCGATGAGTCGCAGGGTCTGGGAGAGGGGAGTGTCCTCGAACAGCTCGTCGAGACCGATACCGGCGAGCATGGTCTGGCGGGACGTCTTGGGCTCGGTGGCGGGGACAAAGGCCATGTCCTTCTCAATGTGGCCGTGGTAGAGGTGGTGGCGGTGGTGGGAGAACTTCCAGGAGAAGAAGGGGACCAAGAGGAAGCTGTGGAGGGCCCAGCCGGTGATGTTGTTGACCTTGTTGTGCAGGGAGAAGGCGCCGTGGCCGCACTCGTGGCCGAGGATCCAGATGCCGGTGCAGAAGAGGCCCTGGACGAAGCCGTAGAGCATCCAGGCAGTGCCGCGGAGGATCGGGTCGGGGATGGAGGGGATGAAGGTCAGGGCGGCCCAGACCAGGGTGCCGACCATGGTAAAGTCGCGGACGACATAGTAGTAGGACGTGAAGAGGGAGGGCTGGAAGCAGTGGGCAGGGATGGCATCTTTGATGGACTTGATGTCGGGGAAGATGGGCTCAGGGAGGATCTGTGTTTGTTAGAAAACGCCCACAACATAGATTCTCAGATCCAAAGAGGGGATAAATACCTGAGTGACAGGCTCCACGATGACAGTGGTAGCCGGCTTCTCGACCACGAGGGTAGTCGTGGTCGACGAGGTGCGTTGTCGAACCGCCATGATGGTGGCTGGATCAAGTCTCAAGAACGGAACGGAACAGAACAGACGGATTCAAAGAGAACCTGCGAACTGAGAAACTGACGACAACAGAACCCGATGGCAAAAGAGACACGGGTCAGAGCTGTAAAGAAGAAGAAGAAAGTGGAAAACTTTTCGGGGTCCTGGGGACAGATTTAACTTGGACGGGGCAGGGTCCTTGATCTGTCTTGTCCCAATCAAGCCAAAGCACCAAGGGAAAAAAAAAAAAGACGACGAGGCTCCGCTGTCCCAACGGCAATCAAGCAAGGCCACCCAAAGAAAAAATAGGGGTCCAGACTCTTCTGTCCAAGACTGGCTCCGCGCAGACTCCGCGCAGAACTTGGTCGACCGCAGTCAGACTTTCCCGCCATTTTGGGGAACAGGCCAATGAGACGGCAGCCGTTTGCCACGAAGCGGGTGTTGTTTAGCAAGGGGGGGTGTCCACTGTGCGGGAAACCCTGGAGTGAGACTGGAGAGGAAGAGAGAATAGAGGAGCCGAGTCGGGAAGGCATTGGGGATGAGTAGGGATGAGGAGGGGATGGGGGCAGGGAATGGAGAGAGGCTAGACCCTGAAGCAGTCTGAGCAGCAGCAGGGGAGAGAGAGAGAAAGTTCCATCAAGCATGAACTCGCCATCGCGAGGGAGGTTTCTCACAGTAAAGCGTCGTGGGCTGGAGATGATGTTCTATGTCTTCTCCATGTCTTTGTCTCTGTATGTCTCTAGGCTCAAAGCCTCCGTCCGGCCCAGATCCAGTGAGATGCAGATACAGTGCAAAGACACACAGACCAGACACACAGACAGACTCAAGATGCCAAGTAAGATGCTGTGGAGCACGCCGGGTCGTGCAGGGACCGACGGCGTTTGGTTGAGGAGGCGTTACACTGCGGCCTCTCACACGCCGTCGAGACATGCTCCGCCCCTGGACACGCCTTCGTACGCCAGAACCATGTGCCTGGATTGTGGATTGAGATCTGCATACTATGTAAAGAAACAGCAAGCAGCAAGCACCACAGTACGCAAGGTTTGGATGAATGAATCGCCGAGCTCCACCGCCAGGTCTCACCGCTCAGCGTAGGGACGACGTTCAACAAACCTTTTGTCGGTCTCGTCCCATCTCCCCGCCCTGCAATGCTGCTGCGCGGAGGTCTCCGGGTAGGCAAACTGGCTGTACGTCGTATATTTATGCGTATTCGTACCGAGCGTCAGGGTATTGGGCGTCGGGGTGTCGGGATATCAGCCTGTCTGTCAGGGTGCTAAGTCAAGATTGGGAAAACTCTCGGAGGATTAGATGAGAGGATAAGATAACACGCAGAGGCCGCCCAGCGCCCGGTGCGCGGTGCGCGGCTTTATCCGATGGCCGAGATTGCATGCACGATGCAGCAAAAGCGGGCATGCATCAACGCGCGCCCAAATATTCAAGAATTGTGTCGTATTCGATTATCCGTAAAATTATCTGATTCTGCCTGAATTGATGTCCCTTGCCCTCTTCTTGTGATGTTGCCTCGTGGTTCTAATTGCAATCCCGTCAAGGGCCGCCTCATCTCCGTCTAACTGCTGCGTGCAAGCAATTTCAAGTCTAATCTCGGCGTCGCCCGGCCGTCAACGTCTCTGATGGCCGTATCGCTTGCCGCATCGCTCCTCGCATCTCCACTTCCCTCCCTCGTACATTATCGTAACAGTCATTAATATGTTTAGTAAAAAAGGAACGAGCACACGAAAATAAGAACAGTGTACAGCGTCGTCAGCGTGTACTCGAACTCGAACCACGCCGCCTGTCCGCTAAAGGCAATCTTCTTGCTCTCCTTCGTCGGGTGCGCCACGCGTGTCTTGGGGTCTCGGTCCAGCAGTACCTCGCGGTCAGGCATAATAGGCGGGTCGATGGCGTACATGACAGGCGTCCACATGGAGCTGCACAGGAAGACGACGGTCAGCGGCGGCCAGAAGGCGTGCGTGAGCAGGTTGATCAGGAGGTCGCGCAGGCCGAGATCGCGCCAGAAGCATCGGTACGTCGTAACCACCAGCGCCGTCAGCGTCAGATACACAAATGCCATGTGGAAGAAGGCCATGTAGCCGAACAGAATGCCCCAGAGACGTCGGAAAATGCCCTTGCGGAGCTTGCCGTCTCGCTCGTTGAGCGCCGAGCCCAGAGATCCCGTCGGTTTGAAGGCCTGCGCCTCGCCTCCCAGCCACTTGGGCAGCATGAACGATCGGATGATGGAGATGGCGATGTACGGCGACATCCACATCTGGTAGCGCGAGCCTCGCTGTCCACTGTGATATCCCGATGGCAGGTAGAGGATAAACTCGCAGAGACGGTTGACTACGGTCGTCACGAAACAGCCCCAGATGAGCCATCGCAACTGCTCTTCGGTCGCGTATGCCACCAACGGCTTGCCCCACGCCAGGATGACGGGAATGGCGAACATGGAGACGGTGAGCAGGAGCGTGTACAGGTTGAGCAGGGCGTAGATGAAACCCAATGTGCGCTGGGCGAAGCTCAGGTTCTTAACCTGGTCGCCCCACAGACTAAAATTCATCTTGAATGAGTTGTCAACGGTACCAATGGCCCATCGCGTACGCTGCTTCAGATGGCCACCGTAATCCTCGGGGACGGTTCCGAACTGGAGCGGTTCGTGGACGTAGGCCGTCTTCCAGCCCTTACCGAGCATCAGGGTAGAGGTTGCGACATCCTCAGCGAGAGAACCGAGAGGGAAGTTTCCGATGTGGTCGAGGGCTTCGCGACGGACGATATAACCAGATCCAGTGCACCAAGCGACACCGAGAGAATCCTTGATGGGCTCAATCACGTGGACGAAGACGTCGAGACTCTGGGCGAGGGGATCCGAGGGAGGCGTGTTGTAGAACAGCTGAGGGGGACATGCGAGAGCTACCTTGGGGTCAATGAGCAGGTGAGGAAGAATAGCACGAAGCCAGTCTCGCTCAGGAATCTGCAAATCGTTAACATCGGCACTCATAACTAGCCAGCAATCGCCTTTTCTGGGATTGCTTTGTGGTGGAATTTGAAGACTTACCATATCAGCGTCCAACGCAGCCATGAACTGTCCAGCACCACCGGGCAAGAGATGCATCTGATCCAAACCGTTGTTCAAGTTACCGGCCTTGAAGTGATGGGGCACTCCGGGGATCTTCAGACGGGCGATGTAGTGGAGGTTGGGATACGTGTGCGACAAGCTGGCGACTGCACTCTCGAGGCCGGCCGATTTGCCGTCATCCAAGATAACAACGCGGAATCGATCAATGGGATAGTCCTGGTCGCAGGCGGCACGAACCGTGTCCATAACAACCTCGTCCTCCTCGCCACAGCAAGTCACGAAAACATCGACCGTGGGGCACTCATTACCAGTGGCAGTCAACCTCAACTTCGGGCGATTGCGATTCTTCGACGCCCACATAGTCATGGTGGTGTGCATGAGCGAGGGAATGGCCACAAGCACCTCGACGGCAATGAAGATCCACGCCGTGGCGTACACGGCCTTCTGAGCCTGTTGGGCCCAGACGATACAGGTAACGCGCAGAGCGAGATACCCCAGATACAGGATACAGTTGGCAAATGTCAGATACGGCACCGCCTTGTAGGCGTACCGCTTCCAACCCTTCCAGATATCCGTGTCGTCGCGCTTGTGGATTTGCTGGATGGAGTTGTGGTTCACATAATCTTTGGAGGCGTTGGGCGGCGAAGGCGATTGCCCGCCGCCGGGGAGCAGAGCTGCGAGACTCAGGTGGCTCTGGTTCTGCTTATCGGAATCGAACGAGTCAGTCACGGACTGTCTGACACTGCCGGACGAGGCGAATGGGGGTGTAGGTTTTACCATGAGGCTGGATGGTCTCCAATCGACCGACGAGTTCGGGTGTCGATGCCCGCCAGGCCCGTCGAACGGCGTGCCCTGGCCGCTCCGGAGCGACGGCGTGCCCGAGCGAGAGCCGCCGGGCGTCTCGGCGAAGAAGTGCTGGTGAGGGTTGGGGCTTCCACCGGCGGACAGAGGCCATTCCGGGGAGCCGTAGGTGTATTCGTCGACGTGGGCGGCTGTCGGCTTCATGGGGCGTGGGTGCTCAGTGATGGACCGGCCCTGGTTGTCGTCGTAGGGCTGGTACGTCTGAAATTGCTGCTGTTGCTGGTAGGGACTGACTTGGTGATCCTGCTGCTGTTGTTGCTGCTGCTGTTGAAGTTGTTGATGGTACGGTCCCTGTTGCTGTTGCTGGTACTGCTGTTGGACGTCCATTTCGACCATCTCTCGATACTCCTGGTCGCGGCCCCTCTCGCCGAACCCTGTGTACCCGTTCATGGTGCCTGTCGAGTGGTTGCCCTACCGCATGCGTCTGGTGTATAGACGGAAGGGGAAGGGGAGGATGAATGAGGTAGGGAATGCAGGGGAATGGTGCAAAACGAAGGCGGTTCTTGGCAGTATGTGTGTATGCGTGTGGCTGTCTCTCCTTTCTTCCGACTTTTAAACGAATGTGTGGGCAAACAAGGGAGGACGAAGACCTGTAAGAGACGACAAGTATGTGCTGTGCCGTGCCGTCGTGTCTGTGTGAAGCTTGTGGCGTGTGTGTATATGCAAGCGCACGTGTGTTTATGTATGTGTATGCGAGCGAGCGAGCGAGCGAGCGAGGGTGTAAGGTGTAAAATCGAAGTCTGTGTTACCTGACAGAAAAGATGAGATGAAAGATGAACAGTCAATCCCAAGCCTCCGGTTCGACACGAGAGGAAAAAGAACCAAGAGTGAGGGAGGGGAGGAGGAGAAAAACGAGAGAGGAGCCCAACACGAGGGATGGGAACGGGAGCGGGATGAATGCAATGGGATGGAGCACGAGCACGCGAAGAGAGTCAAAAGACGGGACGGACCAAGACGCCGACAAGGGGCCTTGTTTTTCTTGCTGGCATGGATCGGATCGGATCCTCTCTCGCTCTCTCTGTAAGTCACCAAGTACGAAGTTCCTCCTCCCCCCCGCCAGTAGTACCTCTAATTTTACCCACGTCAGGGCGGCGCCCGTTTCGACTGGATCAACTGCGGTTATGACAGCTCCGCGCGCTCCGACTGGGAGACAAGGAGGCTGGCCCTAAGGTGGAGGAGGGGAGGGGGGGGGAGGGGAAGAGTAGCAAGCTTCAGCTGGAGGGGAGGAGACGGAACGGAACTGGATCGACGGTGCATTTTTTTCCGCTTCGGGGGTGTTTTTTCTTTCTTTTTCAACTAGGTGATCTACTATTACTTCTTTCACTGCAGTCTGCCCTCATTTTGGATTCCGGCCTTTCTCCAGCATGCTCTAGCATGGCGTTGCTCTCAGCTGGGGAGGGATGAGGAGGGATGAGGAGGGACGATGGCTGTGGAGGCGGGAGTGGTGTTGGCTTTGGGCGTGCATCGTGGTGGTCCAGCCTCGCCGGGGCTCGCCACCCGTACGTACTATGTAGGGTACATTAGTAGCATGTATGTCCTCGGCGTCATCAGCCTCGTTCCGGCGTGTTTTCCAGGCGGAAGCTTGCCTCGTTCCAGGGCGCTGGGATACGGTGATTGGGGTGACTACGACGCAACAATCAGTGACTCCGAGCACTGCAAACAGGGCATTTCTTTTCCCCAAGGCCGGCTCCAGTAGCATTCCCTCGTCCTCGTATCGCGGCGATCAGCTAAGGAGCTGCGGCGGCGGGGCGGCCAGGCAGAAAATACGATGTCCGGGACAGGGAACAAGGGACAAGGGACAAGGTGGGGAGGAGGCCCATCCCATCCTCGGGGCCGGGCTTTTCTTTCAGGGGCGCTTTCAGCTTGTTGGCACGCTCAATTGGATCTGTTATCTGGCAGCCCAGGCTCGAACAGCTCTAGACGCGTGGGGCTCGGTTGCGCCCTCGGCATGTCGGCATTGGACAGCTTTGGGAGCAAGGGGGAGGAGAGGAGTGAGATGTCTACTATGCACGCTTCGACCTGGTTGGCTCACCCCTGTATTCCAGGCCGCCAGGGCTTCTAAAGTTCTCAGCCGGCTTCCTTGTCCCCTTGTCCCCTTGTCCTCTCTCGCGCTGCTTGCCTGATGCCCCTGGGCCTAAGCACCTAGTTGAGGCCCTGCATGGCTCGTGTGGGGACCCTTTTCGTGTGGGTGGAGAGCGTTAAAGTATGCGTCTGACATCAGGAATCGCCGTTCGTTCGCCTGGGCTTTCGTACTTTCGTACTGTACGGAGTACGGTACCCATCAGACGATTTCCTGCGCCCGCTTTTCCCCCTGGTGCCCGCCAGTGACGGCGGCCGAGTGACGGAGTGGCCGACCAACCGTTCGTACCAAGATCCCTTGTTTGTTTTTCTTCCTTTGCCGCCGGTGCTAGTGCAGGGGGTGGGGGGATCAGGTCCATACGACGTAGTGATAGTAAACACGACCAAAGATGGAAAGGGAAGAGGCAAGAGAGTAAAGTGGTAGAGAGGCAGAAGAGGAAGAAGGAAGCATTAGAGGGAGGGGCGAGAAATGGAGACGCCGGCCTAGATGGAATGGAGAGAGCGAGAGAGCGAGAGAGAGAGGCTGAACTGAACTGACGGACAGGGGTAAAGACGAGAAAAAAAACAAAGCTGGTCCAGCATTGACTCTAGTAATTAGAGCCCTTGCTGGATCATGATGACGAGACGAGACGAGACGAGAGAGGTGGGCAGGCCTGGACTGTGTGTGTGGATGGATGGATGGATGGATGGACTACCGGAAGATCCGTCCTTGCAGTGGGTGGATTGATTGTCCCGTCCCTGTTCATTGTAGGCATTCATTCTCGTCCATCCATTTGCCTGTTGTCTGTCTGTCACTTCAGCTCTGCCTCGCCTTGTCTCGCCTTTGTCTTTTGTCTTTGTATCTTCGGTCCCATCCATCCATCTATCTATCCATCCATCCACTCATCAATCTTATCCCGTCCCGCCCCTGATCTAACCTACCAACTGCATTGCTCTGCACGCCCCCTTGCCGCATTCATCTACTGATTGCTTTCTGCGTTGTGGCTTTTGTCCGTTGTCGTGCTTACTCGCCGCTACACACAACACACACGCAAACGCACAACGCGCTACTCACCACTCTCACGCTCGTTTCCCTCTCATCCCATTCTCTTCGGGAACCTCAACACCCGCAGAGCCATTCGGACGACTTCTCTCTCTCGCTTTTTATTTTTCGCTCTTTTTTTTTTGCTTTCTTTCTCCTTTCGGTTTTTTTTTTTTGGCTTTCACCCCACGTCACTCGCTTTTCATTTTATTTTTTAATTTATTTTTTCCCCCGCCATGGGTGTCCGATGGCTCCTCAACTTCGGCCTCTTGGCCCTGCCTGTCGGCGTCACGTTGGGCGTCTTGATGAGCATCCAGCAGCATCGCACCTCGTCGGGCAAGTCGCCGCTGTTCCAGGACAACGATGTCACCAAGGACTTCTCGTGTGCTAAGTCGGACGGTATTGTGCCGCCGACCAAGGGGCAGGAGTATACTCGTAAGTTGGTTCAAACACTCACCTGGAGGACGAGGAAGACGAGGAGGAGGAGCACATGTCATCCGTTCGTTGTTCCGCGTCGCACTGCTCGCTGTCGTGCTTCTACCGCCGCTGCTGTTGGCCTCTGCGTACACGATCGCGCTGGCTGTTGTTGTGCTACTCGACTCTGTCAACCATCCCATAACTGTCGTCGGGGTGACTGACTGACGGTTGGCTGGCTGGCTGGCTGGCTGGCTGTCTCCCTCCCTCCCTTCCCGTTCCCTCCCGCTCCCGTCCACCCAATCCTCATCCCACTCACTCAGCACCAAGCACATCCCCAGCTTAACCACAATGCACACGGCTGACAACGCATCTTGCAGTGAACCCCAACCAGTGGGGATGGAACGAGGGTGACGATGGCGAGTTGTGCATATACGTAAGTGCAGGCATCTCTTTTTGGTTCATCCCACCTCGCTGTCACCGGCTCTGTCAAGCCTTTTCCAAGCCTCAGTCAAGCCTTTTCCAAGACTTTTTTTCTCCTTTCACCTTCCCCTTCCCTCCCCGCCTTTCTGCAACCTTGCGTCCTTGGCTGCAACCTCTGCTCCACTTGCGTCTTGGGATCATCCACTGGCATCATCTTACCCCATGCCGGCTACCGAAAACCTATCGCGGGCCCTCCACCTAACCGCACCGCACATTGGCTGGCCTGTCTAACATGCCACCTCGGAATCTAGGTCGACAAGAACAACAACAAGACGTACGCCACCAACACCACCGCCCCCCTGTGGTCCGTCACATGGGACTACCCGCGGGGTCCCATCACCGCCCCCGTGCACGCCTACCCCAACATCAAGGTCGAGGATGTCTTCCCGCTCCAGATCAAGGAGATGAACAAGATCAACATCGACTTCAAGTGGACGTATGGCGTCGGCAAGAACGCCTCCAAGACCACCGATGTCAAGAAGCTCGACTCGGCCGACATGAACGCCAACGTGGCTATGGATATGTTCTTGGATAAGGACAAGAACAGGGCCGGCGAGAGCACCAAGGCCTCGCACGAAGTCATGGTGTGGTTTGCCGCCATTGGAACCGCTACTCAGCCCCTCGGCCTGACGGTCGATGAGGAGCTGCAGCCCGCCGTCAAGAACATGACCATCGATGGCACCAAATTGTAAGTCTTTGCCCACCATGACCTTCCCACCTGTCTTGCTCATTCATTCCGCAGCGGTCTCTGGATGGCCAACAACAGCAACGACCAGGTCGTCCTGACGTGGATGTCCTACGATGTCACCACCGAGTTCTCGGGCGACCTATGGCCGCTCGTCGACTATGTCATGACTGCCGACGAGAAGTACTACCCCTCAACTTCCGACTACATGGGATACATGAGTTGGGGCACCGAGACCTACTCGGCAAATCGGTCTGTGACTTTTGATGTGCCGCGTCTGTCAATAGACGTCGGGTCCACGTAAGAGCAGCGTAAGAGGCGTAAGAGTAATGTACTGTATCATAAACGACTTAGAATAATGACGAACAATCGATAATTTTCTCTTTTTGCAAATGTCCGCTGGTCTCTCAATTGATTGACTCAATCGCATGTGAAATGACACCGCATTAACACACAGTTACCCATTTACTCACATCGTCATCACGTATGAACAGCACATCTACCAATCTCCTCTGCATGCGTCCAGACTTCCCTGACCCACGGAATATCTCCTCACTCTAGAGACAAACCTTACCCGAAGCGACATGGTGGCCCACAAAGCTCGAAGCCGCCCGACACCAAATACGGAGCTAGCGAGAGGTGGAAAATTCTTCCCAGAGGCTTAATTTATTTTTATGTTTTTGTTTATAATTCCCTTCCATGCTGATCGTCCGGTCTAATTCGCGCTTCCCACGTGTGGGTGTGGGCCTTTTTTTGTCTTTTTTTCCCTGCGGAAATCTCCTTTGTATTTGGCCGAAGGCGCGTCTCCACGTTTGGGAGCGTGGGGCAGCACGGTGATTTCACATAGTGCTTGGTGCTCCTGTCGGTCCAAAGTACCGTTTATCCCTTGTTCATGGAGGATCGTCGCCCCTAAGTTGATACGGCCTGATAGGAATGATAACGGACGGTCCGGGGGTATTTTCGCGTATTAGGAGAGTGACAGTATGAGTGAGTAAGTGACAAGGTGGGGGGAGAACAGGCCGATCAGTTCGTATCCGCGGTGACGGAATCCTGGGCGTCCGTCTTCACCAGCAAAGTGCAAAGTGAAAGTGAAACCTGTATCTATCCGTCGAGTGAAACCCTATTCGCAAGTTCTGTGCCAACTAAACAGCTCCTCCTCCCTTCATATCATGGCCGTGGCCCCGCAGCCTCCGCTTTTGACAGGCATCGGACGTTTCGAGTGCAAGCGCCGACGGCCAGGAGACCCAATGCGGCGACCAGCTCTGGCAGCATTGTCAGGTAGACCTGGAAGGCCATGGACGCGCTGCTTGACGTCATGGAGGCTAGTGGGTAGATGAGACCGACGCCAATGAAGACGATGGCGGAGAGCACGGAGAAGAGAAGCTACAAGAGAAGCTACAAGCGCGTTAGCTCGAGATCGTACACAGAACTATCGTGTCTAATTCCGGGATCATTGCTCCCGTGATAGATGATGCAACGTCGGTAGATACGGGGCACGTACGATGGCTCCGGCCCGCTCGGGACCCGATCGTCCACGCCGGACGCTGGGCGATAGCAGAGACAAGACACGCCCAAGCCGCCAGAATCGCCCAAGCCACCACCAGGATCTCCAGCCCGGTCTTGACCAGCGTCACGTCGCTAGGCGCCGCGTTCGCTATCTTGCAGATGGGATGCGCCCGCGGCCACCAGTGCGAGCCTGCCGGTGACGAGTTTAATGGTACAATGCCACCTTGATCCACTCCCCTCTTGCGGTCACAGCTGCGGGTTGCGATAGAACGCCCCTATTTCCAACATATAAGCATTGCGGGTTAAGATTCCGGGCTCGTGGAGGATCCCGGCAGGGACGGGGAGAGGCCAATGCTGGAGATCAGGCCGGTGGAGGAGCTCGGAGATAGCGCGCCTCCTGTGAGGAAGAAGATGATGATGATGTACAGCCAGTCTAGAAATCCGGGGCTGCCGTGCTTGGTCAAGATGTAGATTGCCAGGGCGCAGAGGATGGCGGAGATGGCCAGTTCAGCTATGGAAACGGGGGTCAGAGTTGAACGTCTCAGCTTGTTGGTGGGCAGATAGGGATGAGGCAGGTAAGATAGCATTTGTTGTCTTTCAACTGTCTTTATACCTGAGATATCTCATCGCCATGACGGAGGCCGTTGAACATTCCCCTCAGGCTGAACGATACCGAGCGAGTTGCATGGTGAAGAGGATCAGATACATCATCCTACTTCCATACAAGCAGGTTCATGGTTCATTTGGCTACGAGTGAAGAGAGATCCTTCAACGTGGAAAAGCGGGCACGAAACGATACCGAAGAACGAGGAACGAGGACGCGCAGCCAGCGTTCGTCAACGATCCATTTTGCATACTGCATCATCAACTATATCGAATCCGCCACGAGTCAACATAAGATTCTAAAGCAACTTAGTCATTTTATCCATTTCCCTTCAACTTCTTACTCCTCATCTTCATCGATTCCCCCTGCTCAGCCTTACCAGATGCGTCTCCGCGGCCAACCCTGCAACCATGCCTTGCCATTCACAGCCAAGAACCCCCCGAATGGCACGGATCTCTCGGTATGGCATCGCCCCAACCCATCAGAACTCGCTCACATGCGCCGCCAGCGCGAAGAAGTGCACCAGCAACACCAAAGGCCGCGATCTCAGCTGTTCCAGCAGCGCGATGAAGTGTCCGGGAACCAGCACCGGGAACGTCGTCAGTCGACGGCAGTACATCTTAGGATCCTCGTGGGACTCGTAGCCTGAGAGCACCCAGCCCAGGAGTCGCGTCGTTGTAGGCTTGCATATCATTTGCATCAGCCGTCTCCCTGTCCTAAAGCACAAGCAGATGCGCCAGCGTTGAGATTATCCCGCTCGCGGACTGGAACTCCCTGATTAATGGCATCATGGCGCCCGCGACAAGCCGGATCTTGGCGCCGGCGTCGTCGCTAATGAGAGCCAAGGCAAGTCTGCATATGTCTCCGACGCCGCGTGATAGATACAGCTACTAGATAGGAGGCTCAGACGGCTCTAACGACGGCTCTAACGACGGCTCTACTGAGTTTGTCATAGTGTCGATTGTGAGTATCACAGTGGTGAAGCACACGGCGTCCGCGTTCTCCTTGGTCCCGTCCGCCAACGCCCGTCGGTGCTTGTGCGGCGTGGACTCGAGGTACAGCGACCACAGCGTGAGGAACTCGTCGATCTTTTCCCGCGTCTTGGACTTGCGCGCCAGGGAATGACCCGCCACGGCCATGATGGCAGTGAGGAGAGGCTCCTAGTCTAGTGCGGGCCTTGAAACCTCGACCGCCCAGTTTTCAAGTAGCTCGGGGAGATGGGTGCCGGCCATCGTCGGGCAGGTTTGGACGGTGAAGGCGTACATTAGTCGTAATTCTCGGTGACACCTTTCACGGCCCTCTGTCATTGAAGGGCTGTGGATTATCTTAGGTTCATTGCCGTGCTTTGCTGTACTTGTCTCTGATGTCTTGTCCGAGGAGTCTACTCGGTCGTATGTGCACTGAACCTGGTGCCGTCAACAGCTACCCTATATTGGCACGGTTAGAACCGCTCATGGAACACACAACAATGCACCTATGCATGTTGGCCGAGTTTCATTACAATTTAGCACCGTATTAGTTCGTAGATCTCCCTTGGCAAACAATGATAGTACTCTACCTTTGCCCGACCTGCCCTACCTGCCCGACAGCGTTTGCATCCTGTCTTTGACTTAGTGCAGCACAGCTGAGACAGGAAGGAAAAGCAACGTTTCGATTGATGTCGTGATAGCCGGTTAGCTTGAGTATTGGTAACAACAGTTAACAAAGATGGAAAGTACTGGACGTCGGCGTCAGCTCAAGTGAATTGCTTAAATACTATTGGGGTAGAGCTCTCAGAAGTAGTACAATTCGTATAGGTATGCTTGCCTTTCAGTGTCCTCGTCCACTTGTAGGCAACGGACTCAAGGCTGCTGCCGCGGGGTCATGCGAGAAGTCACCATCTTGCAATATGACTCAGAAAGTAGCTGAACCTCTCCCTGTTCTCAGTTTTCGCTCTCCTCTCGAAATATAAACATCATCTAACATGGCTGTGATGTTCATTGATGAAGAGGTCGGCGTTGACGCCCACGATACGCTAGGCACTGCATCCACACCGTTCAAGAGCCTGCTTGAAGCTTTCTTCCACCACGGTCCCGACATCAAATATCGCGTCAAGAAAAAAGACGACGAAGACTACCTGCAGCAAAGTCTGCCTTGGAAAAGGCAGCTAACTACGCAGCCAACCAACGGAAGAAGCTCGAAGCTGCGTCGAAACGAATAGAAAAGGACGCGGCAGAGGACGCAGCTCGCGATGCGGTATTGGAAGAGGCCAAGAAGATCCAGATCATCGATAATCCTTCTCTTCCTACACCTGTACTAATTAGTCTCGCCGAGACTGATCCCGCTGTCATCGGCCAGCTTCGCAAGACCAAAGATGAGCCAGATGAGGCAGTGCGTATCCGCGTTCAAGGCCGCGTCCAGCGAGTGGCCAAGCAAAGCGGCCTTGTCTTCGTGATTTTGCGTCGTGGAGTTACCAAGATGCAATGTCTTCACTCAGGCAACCTCTCAAAGACGTATGAGGCGTTGACACTCACGCGGGAGACGGCCATGGAGATCACCGGCGAGCTGTGGGAGGTTCCGGCCGGCCACGATGCGCCCCTTGACCGGGAACTGCGTGCTGATTACTTCAGAATTATCGCACCAGCTCCCAGAGGAGACGGTACCTTCACGAACAGAGTGCCGCTTGACGGGGACGCGCAAACATTACTCAACCTGCGCCATCTGGTTCTACGTCAGGAAAAGCCTCTGGACGTCATGTTCGTGCGGCATGTTGTCGAGGCTGCCTTCCACACGACATACAAGGAGCTGGATTGTAAGAAAGTCAGCCCTCCAGCTCTTGTGCAAACCCAAGCTGAAGGGGGAGGCGCCCTGTTCAAGTTTGACTACTATGGTGAAACGTCATACTTGACTCAGTCCAGCTAGCTCTACCTAGAGACTGTCCTACCTGTTGGCGATGTATACTGCATTGAGAAGTCTTTCTGGGCGGAGAAGGCTTTCACAAGACGTCACGTAAGTGTCCCTTCCCCTTTAGATGGGTAGATGAGTCTCTTCTTGTCTATGTACTCAATCGTAGTTATATCGTGCGCTAAATACAATAGCTTGCCGAATACACACACGTCGAAGCCGAGCTAGACTTCATCACCTTCGACGATCTCCTCGCTCACATTGAACACGTTATTTGCCGCGTCATCGACCTCACGCTGGAAACTCCTAAAGCCGCCGAAGCCATTAAAAACACAACCTCGAGTTCTTGAAACCTTCCCGGCCTTTCCTTGGAATGCGTTACTCCGACGCTATCGAATGGCTACGAGAGAGGGGCGTTAAGACCGAGGATGGTAAGGATCATGTCTTTGGCGATGACATGTAGGTTTCCCTCACACCTACTCCTGAATTCACTGACCCGATCTTTTCAGTGCCGAAGCTGCTGAGCGTAATATGACGGACGATATCAATCGCCCCATCTTTCTCACTCACTTCCCCACCGAGATCAAGTCCTTTTACATGTCGAGATGCGAAGAAGACAAGCGTGTGACTGAGTCTGTTGACGTTCTAATGCCCGGAGTCGGTGAGATTGTGGGAGGCAGCATGAGAATCTGGGATTACGAGGAGCTCATGGCTGCGTACAAGCGTGAGGACATCGATCCGACGAGCTACTATTGGTACACCGACCAACGCAAGTATGGCTCTTCTCCTCATGGTGGATACGGTCTTGGAGCAGAAAGGTGTGATATTCCTGGTATTGTAAGATGTGATTAATGCTAATAGGATGTAGATTCCTGGCGTGGCTTATTTATGAAGCTTTGGACAGACAGTACGGGAGGCAAGCTTGTACCCGCGGTATATGGGTAGATGCACACCGTAGACGAATTTGAACAAGGGGCTGCGGGATAAGATAGCTGGCTACGGTTATTCTTGGTCTAGTAACTAGACTGAGAAATAAGAGAGAGAAATCTGATAGATAATAGTCTCATTTTAGATAATGTAATATACTACAATTGGTTCTTGTTTTGAAGATGCCTAGAATTGACCCTATAACTATAGGCTAGATTTTCGATCCTCTTACACATATCTGCTCATTCATCATACCAACTAATACAACAATCCTGCAGTCCGAAAACGCCTGAAACGAAACCCTATTGAAAAACCCCTCGCTTGGTGTGATACCTCGTCGTTGATTGTGCACTCCACGCTCCCAAAGCTGACAAAACACAGTCTTATGCCGGACTCAGTCTATGCAGCTGCTTCTCTATCAATTTGCAATGAACTTCCGTCAAGGGGCTTGCAATTCCGTTGATGATTTTACTGACCTCATTTAGGAGGAACCGTCTAGGATTGCATTCGTGATGATCGACGAGGGGCTTCTCAGCCGCCTTGCCGATGTCGTGGATGACCAGGCTCGTCATCTTCCGATACAGCCCTAGAATGCTAAATCCGACGTTTTCCGGGTCTGGCAGTGGCCAGTGGCCCGCCCGGGCAAGGCAGAAAGTCATGGAGCCGAGAATCATGGACTCGCAGCGGTGAGGACCCATCCATTCTGCGTAGTGGCACCATCTGGGCTTCTCGTCGACTACAATCAGGTTTTCAACCATGTTGTGGAAGACGTTGAGGAGTGCCTGTATTGTATCTACGCGGATCGTGTCGATTCTTTCTATTATGGAATCAGATTCTGGGGGTTACTGAGTTGAGTTTCACATACCAATAACTCCGGGGGGCATACTAAGATCGTGGAACAGAGGGTCTCCCGAGCCAACAGGTCCCTCGGCCTCCATCAACATCTTATGTGCGATCCTCGTGACCAAATACTGCCTACCCAACTCCCAGGAAATCCAAAGGGCTTGTGCCATGGATGTCTGTGACTCTCCTGCATCCTCTTCGACCGTCTCCATCCAAGAGTGAATCCAAGGCCCCAAAGTCCGGGTACTGTCGTAGTAGTTTTTCAAGGCCGTGAGGTCGTAAAGCTCATTGATGGGAAGTCTTTTCGGTACTCGGTGGAGATGGCCGTGGGAGATGTACATGAAGGCTGCGAGCGGACCGGCTTTGTCTGCGGGAAGCTTGACGATCCACTCCTTCTTTTCAGAAGGAATATTTTGTTTCGACTCTGCGAACTTTCCGAATAGCATCCGCTCAAATACCGGAGAGACTCGGGCAAGGGTTCGAGAGCAAGCTGTGAATATGATGGGACCTGAGTCTACTTGGCCGACTTGGAGTTTGACGTCGCCGTGAGGGTCAAACTCAATGGGCTCTGTAGACATGATTTGTTGCTCTCGTCGGTGAATGATTGGCGACATTGAGGTGAGTGAACCGACGAGGGTTGAATTTCTGGTGTGGCTTTCGTTCGACTATCCCCGTCGCAATCTTATACTTCTTCTTCGTAGACAGCGTAAATGTTCTCCACCAGCACCGCAACGGCCTCTGCCTAGAATCCTAATTGTAGGAAAGGCTAAGATAATCTGCTTCATGAAGAAATCTTGGGCGTGGCTTAGATTGCCTAAACTCGGCCAGTTCGTCCGCTGTCTCCTGGCCGGAACTCACGACAAAACACCAAACCCCACTCGGACACGTGGGAGACATTATCAGTTAAGATTGATTTCTTTTTTAAATATCAAGGACCCAGTAGCTATCGTCATGCCCAGCCCTAAAAAGCGTTGAAAAAGCGTTGTGCTGGAAGGAATTTGTAACGGAGCCGTGTTCTCATTAGCCACCGGATCCCGAGAATCCCGTCTCCGGTGCGTGCTCGACAGAGGCTGAGCTGCAAAGTCTGCAACGCTTTTGCATGCCAAGACGCTTGATGAAGTGCTATAACCAGACGTTTACACACACAAGTGACGCATTGAATTCGGCAGCAGCGGGAAGAAAGATAATTAGTAAAGCAACGTTCGGCTTTGTCCGTCGCTCATGCCACTAGCTTGGCGATTGTCACGGCATCGGCCGTCACGGCGTCGACCGAACGGGGAACGCCTAGCTAGGTAGATGGTCACTTTTGTAGATAACTGGGCCATCCTCTAATAATAGCGTTTGCCATGATCCAAAACGGTATGCTAGGCCGACACCGTGACATCCTGGGCGACATTTTGTCTCTGCTGGTGGCTCGTTCAAGGCCAATGCCAGCCAATTGGGTTTCCCAGGGACTTCATACGAATGGACAGTGGAATGAATTTGCGAGCCCCGGGCATCCAGGTTAGCTTAACCAAGAGTTCTACGTGCTTCGTTGGTTGGAAGCTGCTCTCACAAGGGTATTCCAAGTGTCCGACTCTCTTCATGAATCTCCCGGGTTTGGGTTTCGCTTCGTTTCCCGAAATTTCTGCTTTTGAACACTCTCTACTTCAGCACTAAGAGATGTCTCGAAGCTGACCAATTCTCTTCTTCTCGAATTGGCCATTCATCCCGCACTCTGCCAGGCTGTAAATCAATTTGACGCACAAGACTGTTTACTTTCTGGAGGTCGTGATTACTGGACATATGAATAAAGTGTCTTCATACTCCTAACATAATTGCTGTTGAATTTTCATCTTCCTTTCTTTCAGGTATTAGGGTACAGCAATTCGACATTGGCGTTTGTTGAAGGCACTTCAGGTACCTTAACGTCTAATTGCTGATTCAGTTAAGCAGATCGAACAACAAAGCATTGTATCTGAAATACACGTCATTTGAGCAAGTGAGGTTTCCTTTCCATCAAATCACGTCCCAAGATTGAACTTTGCTGAAGTATAACGCTTTCACATATTGGGTTATCAATTGCGTGATCTTCCACTGGGAACGATGAGTGTAGTTTGCAGTATGAGGATCGAGAAACATGAAACGACATGAGTCACCTGTGGAGAGGTTCACCATTTTATGCAGACTCAACTTCTCAATCACAGAGATGACAAATCTGACTCGATTACAGAGTACCCTGATGGACTCATTGTTTTTGAAGACGTGGAACTCGAATTCTGGATCATGGGTAGAATCTCCACGTAAGGCATAACGCACAAGTTACGTAGTTCTTGACAAGCCGCGGAAACGCCAAGGACCGAAGGCGGACTCTCACGGGGATTCGGGTTTAAGAGAAGTCAGTCTACGCACTAGGATCGCGACCAACTAGGCTCATTTTGGCAGGTTACGCCGAACTACCCAAATCCTACTGGAGGTGAGGCCATATGCTGGAGTCTAGTTGGCCCGGTCTACGCTCAATCAAGGTATTTTCCTTTGCCCATCGCTTGATCTCGCCGGCGCCTCCACAGAGCGATCTGCGTAGCCTAACCTGGAAGAAGTCAAAGCTGTCAGAGTCTCGGTTCCGGGCATTATACCCGACAAGAGAAGGATTACGTTATCCATCGTTGAAAACTTCCTGTCTCATCCGATGAACTCTTCAAGATGTAACGCCTCTGGAACCCCACTTGAGACCTCGACACTTGAATGAAAGTCGAGCCTCTCCGTGACAGAAGCAGTCTAAACAATACAAAATAAATTGCATCTTTGGCACTGTTTCTACAAAGACTCGAGTTTCAAAGACAAAGATGGCTCAACCAGCCACCAAGGAACAAGCCAACGAAGGCGTCCTTTCCCAGGACGAACAAACCAGCAACGATGGCTTTGACATCTTGGACCAGAAGCAAATCGAGCTGCTCGGCCGTCAGCGACCAGCCGCATTCTCGTCATGGCTCGTCGAAACTGGCTTCGTCCTCGCCGTTGTCGGATCGATGATGATGAGCGAGTACACCATCAGCGGCTTCAACATCGCTCTCCCGGCCCTCGCCGAGACGCTCAACATCCCGGAGTCGGCACGAACTTGGCCCGCCGCCGTGCCTAACTTGACAACCGCCGTCCTCCTCCTCCCGTTTGCACGCCTCTCGGAGCGCTACGGCGGCCGCGTTGTCTTCCTCGGCGGCCATCTCTGGCTGCTCGTCTGGTCGTTGATTTGCGGCTTCAGCCAGAACACGACGATGCTGATCGTATGTCGAGCCATGCAAGGCATTGGATCGTCTGCGTTCTTGCCTGCGAGTCTGGCTCTCATGGGCCAAACATACCGACCTGGTCCGCGAAAGAACATAGTGTTTAGTGCATATGCGGCGTCTGGGTGCATTGGGTTCTACTTTGGCATCATCATGGGAGCCGTCTCAGCTGAGATCATCGGATGGAGATGGTTCTTCTGGATGGGCGCCATTTGCGTCTTTATCATTGCCGCTACTGGCTATCTTACCATCCCAGCACATCTTGGAGATGCCAATCCGGATGTTCGCATGGACTGGTGGGGACTCTGCACCATCGTTCCGGGACTGGCCCTCGTTGTCTTCGCTCTCACCGACGGAGGCCATGCTCCAGACGGCTGGCGGACTCCGTACATCTACGTCACCTTCATCTTCGGCTTTCTCCTGCTTTGTGCTGCCGTCTATGTGGAGGGATGGGTGTCGGCCCAGCCGCTGTTCCCGGCTGAGTTGTTCCGTCCCAAGTACATGAAGCGACTGGTTGCTTCTCTGTTCCTTTCATACGGCATTTTCGGACTGTTCATGTTCTATGCCAGCTTTTAGTAAGTTGTCACCGTTTCTTCCGCACCCTTTGGAGGATTCCTTTACTAACGATCATGCAGCATTGAAACTGTCCTTAACAAATCACCCATGAAGACCGCGGCGTGGTTCTCTCCACTCGCCATCGGTGGCCTTATCCTAGCACTAGTGGGAGGATTGGTGCTACACCTCTTGCCAGGCCGACTAATGCTCATCATATCCGGATTTGGGTTCCTGATCTCTGTGCTGTTGTTTGCCTTGATCCCCGAGGACCCCTCGTCGGAGCGCTTCTTATTCTGGGCGTACATATTCCCAGCAATGGTGTGCGGGACGATTGGCGTCGACATTACCTTCAACGTGACAAACATTTTCATCACGACCTCGATGCCTCGGCGGCTGCAAGCCGTTGCCGGAGCGCTATGTAGCAGCCTGCTGTATCTCGGCATGGCGTTTTGGCTGGGAGTGGGTGAGCTGGCAGTTTCGGTCACGCTTGATCACCGTGGGAAAGAAAACGTGGATCAACGTGAACAGTTCCAGATTGGGTTCTGGACAGGCGTTGCGCTGGCTGTTGTGTCTCTGTGCTTGGTTGTGACCGTCAACTTGGGCTCAGCGACGGCGTCACTGACGGCAGACGAGCAGGCTGAGATGGAACGACGTGAGAAGGCTTGATGTAAGAATACAGAGAACCAGGTATTTCCTTGGGCCTGGTTGGCATGGAGTTACGGCGTGGATGAATGTTTTGCTTGTAATGATTATCTAAACAGGTTATTAGAATGCTTGGGTTGATGATGATGATGATGATGATGATGAGAGGGTTAGGCATGGAATACGGAGTATAGTTGGCAATAATGAAATAATGATATAAGAGGCGGCGCCTGGTTGTGATTAATAAGATGTGCCATTGTTTTCTTACGACGCCATTAAGTGCCACGCATTCATACATCAACGCCTTTAACGCCAGCCACTCTGATCTAGAACTGCAACCACTGAGGCTATTTTAGTGCTGACTTGATTCCCCCGCCTCCCATTCCCTCACAGCAGCTGATAATGCGTTGGTGGCTCGCCTTTGCCGCGCGAAGACGGGGCCGTTGAACATGGGATGTAGAGGCATGGCGCTGTTGGCGTGGTCGGCGGCAAAATCGACCGTACAGTTGCGTCCAAGGGTTTGTTTGGCCGTCTTGACAGCTTCACGGAGCATGTCTCCTCCCAATCCGCGATGACGATATCTGAGACCGGTAGTCCAGGCGCGAATCGTGGCCTTGCCATTATCCTTGGTCTTTCCCCGGGCGCTGCTCCGGTGAAGCCGGAGGATGACGGTCGCGATGATCTCGGTGCCGTAACGAGCCCCAAGAACGACATTATCCGCGGGATCTGACTCCCGATCATAAAGCCAGTTGGGCCAGTCGGTCTCTTCCGCGATGCGGATATATGCGCTCGTGGCGTAGCGGATTGCCAGGAGGTATGTAAGTACAAGGCCGGAGTATGTGGTGAGCATGGAAGTGACGTCTTTCCGGATGGATTCTGTGCCAAAATGCGCGACGGAAATGACGGCGACGAGGACGGATAGACAGAGCGGGTTGAAGATGAGGGTTCTTGAAGCGACTTGACGCTCCTGGGCAATGCTGTCGGCGACGAGGTTGAGGGCGTCTGTCTTGTCGATGGGTGCCGTGAGAACTTCAAACGTGAGCGGACGGTCGACTCCTGGTGCGGGAGGCTTGTCTGGAGTCATGGTGACTGCGGGTGAGGAGGGAGGTTGGAGCTGAGTTGGTGATGTGAGAGACATGGTGATGGTGTAGAAGGAGAATGTCAACACTGGGAGAATGTTGGCGGAGGACGCTTCTGGTGGCGAGCGAAGACGTAGGCGCAAATACGCTTAAGGAATAAGTTAAGAAGAAAGATGATGAGAGTGGGAGTACGTTAAAATCACATGTTCGTCCTGGATAAAGCAATTGCACAATTAGCTGGAGCGCCATAGAGGCGAATGTCGATGGATCAGCTCAGCAACGGCAAAAGCGTGCCGACTCTTACAACTCAGCCAACCAACGAGGGCTCCGTCAACGAGAACGCCTCCATCACATCGCGCGGAAACCGTCCAGGCCCGTCCCCTCGGTGTCCCGAAGAGGATAACTCAATCAGCAACAAGCTTACTTCGCACGCGCAGAGACGAACGCCGCTCTCCACCAACCCACGCCCTCGGCGATCCGTTCCAGTTGGCACAACTCGCCCACAGAGCCGCAATCCCAGGACTAGACCCGTGCCGTCTCTGCCGAGAGATCCTTGCCTGGCGGAAACGCGGCTATCGAGATGCCAAGGACGTTGGCCAAGAGACTTGGCGGCCGAGAACACGGGGTGGATTCGCGGCCTGTGATTGGCTCCCCGTTCGTCAACCTCGAACTGTCTCGTGCTAGAATGCTATACCGAGACGGGCCATGCTAGGCTTTTCACTTTCATGGAACTTTTTGGCCAGCTGGAGATTTCTTCGGTCGGGGGCGAGTTACTGTCTGCAGTATCGGATCATCGGCTCGTCATTTCTGTCTTTTGGCGTGTCGTGGTGGATGTAGTGCCCACGAAGTTACTGGGGCTGTCGTGTGTCTCTACCTATTCCGTGGCGTCTTCTCCGCGGACCAGGACAAGGGACGCAAGTGACAATTAGATTCCCTAATACTACCCGTCTCCTTTTATATTAAATACTCAGCTGCTCCGTTACCTGCTGCTTTTGTCCTCTCCCGTGCATATCTGTTCCCCAGCCCGCAGACCACTTATACAGTCTCGTCTGTCTCTTCTTCTCCCTTTTCTTCTTCCTTTACTCTCTTACAACTTGCCAAAACCTAGAGTAATACTGAAGCAATGGCCGACTCTACCCCCCAGAGCGGCACTGCCGCCGTGGCCAAGACGTCCGGCGGCAACAACGCCTTCCACAACTTCCACAACGACTTCGCCCACGTCGCAGACCCCAACGAGCGCCGCCGTCTTGCCCTCGCCGAGATCGACAAGGCGCCCTTCGGCTGGTACCACGTGCGCGCCTGCGTCGTGGCCGGCGTGGGATTCTTCACCGATTCCTACGACATCTTCGTCGTCTCCATGCTGACCATCATGCTCGGCATCGTCTACTTCCCCGAAACCGGCAAGATGCCCACCAGCTCCGACAACGCCATCAAGCTGTCTACTTCGGCCGGTACCGTCATTGGACAGCTCGGGTTCGGTATGCTGGCTGATATCGTCGGCCGAAAGCGCATGTACGGCATGGAGTTGTTGGTTATCATCTTTGCGACCCTCGCCCAGGCCCTCACCAGCGGTTCGCCTGCTTGCTCCATCGTAGGAGTCATCATCTTCTGGCGTGTGATAATGGGAGTGGGCATTGGCGGAGATTATCCCCTTTCTTCCATCATCACTTCCGAGTATGTCTCCTCGTTATCTGTTGTTGTGGGTGACTTGTGCTGACGGCATCTGTAGGTTCGCTACCACCAAGTGGCGTGGTGCCATGATGGGCGCCGTTTTTGCCATGCAAGGCATTGGACAGCTCGTCGCCGCTCTCGTCATGATTTTCCTGACTCTCGGTTTCAAGTCCCAGCTTGAGAAGGCCTCCGATCTTGACCAGTGCACCGGTTCTTGCCAGGTTGCCGTCGACAAGATGTGGCGCACCCTGGTCGGCTTTGGAGCCGTTCCCGCCTGTATCGCTCTCTACTGTAAGTCCTAGACTCCTAGTTACGATCTAAACACCTTGGCATTACTTGGCGTTCTTGGTAATCGAGTTGCTCGCGTGACCTTGACTAACATCTCAACCCAGACCGTCTGACCATCCCCGAGACCCCCCGCTACACCTTCGACGTCGCCCGTGATGTCGAGAAGGCCGACGAGGATGTCAAGGCCTACGTCGCTGGAAAGAACGAGGGCAACACTGACGATGTCGTCCGCGCCGAGGCCCAGAAGGCTGCCCGCCAGGACCTCCAGGTTCCCAAGGCCAGCTGGCGCGACTTCTGCCGCCACTACGGCAAGCTCAAGAACTTCAAGCTCCTCCTCGGCACTGCTGGCTCATGGTTTTGTCTCGATGTGGCCTTTTACGGTCTCTCTTTGAACAATGGTACCATTCTCAAGGTCATTGGGTACTCTACTAAGGATGCCAACAACGTGTACGAGTTCCTGCACAACACCGCTGTCGGCAACATCATTATCGTCCTCGCCGGTGCCGTTCCCGGATATTGGGTCTCGGTTGCTACTATTGATACTATTGGCCGCAAAACTATTCAGCTGGGTGGTTTTGCTATCCTGACCATTCTCTTCATCGTCATGGGTTTCGGATACAAGCACATCTCCTCCAACGGCCTCCTTGCCATATACGTTCTCGCCCAGTTCTTCTTCAACTTCGGTAAGAGCCCTTATCATCTGCTCTTGGATCTTTGAATCATTATTAACATTTAATAGGCCCCAATACTACCACCTTCATCGTTCCTGGTGAGGTCTTCCCCACTCGATACCGATCCACCTCGCACGGTATCTCCGCCGCCTCCGGCAAGATCGGCTCCATCATCGGTCAGGGCGCCATCTCCATCCTTCGCACTCGCGGTGCCACGAAGGACAACGAAGCTCCCTGGATGGATCATGTTCTCGAGATCTACGCCCTCTTCATGCTTCTCGGCTGTTTCACCACCCTGCTCATCCCCGAGACGGCTCGCAAGACCCTCGAGGAGCTGAGCGGCGAGGACGACTACGCCAATCACGGTAGCGAGACCAGTGTCGCCGACGGCGATTCTGCCACCGTTAGGGCCGATAAGAGCGTCTAAGTGAGACAGCTATGGTTCCGCATGGGCAACTTTCTGTCCTTGACAACCTAAATTCACATCATAAAAGGGAAGGATCCATTCTGTTACACCACTCCTTGCTTCGGACCATACCCAATACCAGAATGCAAGCTTATTATATGAAATACATACTTAATCATGTTACTATCCCGTTTGATCGAGTTTCTTACAACCACTGTGACACTTTGGTAGACCTGAGTACGTGGAACTGAACCAGACGAGAGGATACATTATTATGTACTTCGTGAGACCCAGCGCTCGATTCAACAGTATTATTTATGGTCGAGGATGTTTGTCTGCTATTCAGCTACAAGAACAGCTTACTAATTCTCAAAGTCTGTATCGTTGCAATAAACTTTTAATATCCAAATATAATGCGCGTCTGACACAGATCTATCAGTGTAGCAACTTGAGAGAGAATATAGCTACTGGGACTATTTGCGCCCATGATATCCAACATGCTCCAGACCTGCAACCTCGTACGTTATTGTTGCTACCAGCACCTTTTCGTAGAGGAAAAGAAGCCTGTTGAGATAAAGTAAACCGAAAGGATGCTTTTGTTGACATTACCCCTTTTAATACAGAAATGGGCTGGGCTGACTGAGAATGGGAACACGGTGGTTATCTATCCCCGTCTGCATGGATGTTAAAACTAGACGATAGCGGCAAGCTCCCAACTGCAACCTGGGCACCGGCACGTGCAGTGTAGGAACACCACTGTGATGTTGTGCCTAAAGAGTTACTTGGAGTGGTAGATCGGGTCAAGGAACAGCATTGCGACTGTCGAACAGCATTCTTACACCATCAAGAAGCAAGTCTGCCACTGCTATAGTTGCGTCTGTAGAGAAGTAATGTATCATTATACGTATAGCCCGAATCTAACACTTCTAGGGCTCCAAAACCTTCGTTCCGATAAGATGTACTGAGAAAAGCCAGCTGTTAACCCAAGTCCTTAAATACTCCAGAGGCAAATCCCCTAAGCATCCTTGTTTCCTCCGCCAAACACACCACCGACGAGACCGCCAGCAGCTTTGATCCCCTCAGTTGACTTCCCAGCAACATTCTTTCCGCCCTCTGCCAGAGTGTTTCCAGTGTCGTTCGCCACGCCAGCACCGGGTAGTTGGGAGGGTGCGTAACCGCCCTTGTCGTCCTTGCCCTGTCGTTCCGTTCGGTTGATTCCCTCCTTGGAGAACATGTCGCCGGCTGGTTGGAGCAAGCCGCCTTGGCCGACCTGTCCCGCTGCGAGGTTGTGTACGCCGTCTTGCAGGGTATCGACTTGCTCGACGCCCGTTACTTTCGACTTGCCGAGGGTGTCTGTGTCGTGTTAGATAACTGTCAGTGCTAGGGGACGCTTGGGAGGGGCAAACCTTTAGTGGCGTAGCTAGCCTTGTTGTCTTTGGTGAACCATCGCAGATAGACATCTTCAAGCCACGGGACCCAGTTCTCGTATTGCTGGTTGTAAGTCTTCTTACTCCACTCCATAGTAGCGTTGATTTCGATGCACGAAGATGGTAGTTGGGTGCTGTGTAATTATGATGAACAAAGAAGCGACTGAAAAGATGATCTTGAACTTCAGCAGACACAAGGGATTTATACACAAGATCGCAGCACATGCCTAAACCTGCGTCAGCCACACAGGGCATCGGTGGATACGTCATCTCCAGCCCGCATGTGGCACAAAAGACGGTCCCAATAGGCCAGATGACGGCTTCAAGTGGTCATGCCAAGTATGCGGGATGATGGCATCTGGATCTTGGTCCTTGTGGCGCGTTTCGGATCCCTGTCAAAACCGGTTCTGGTCGCAAATCGCCGATCCACGTCATTCTCCCCAGTGGTGGGGCACACCGGTTTAGAGATGTCACCAGCTTTGATGGAGTATGGAGAATCTGATGTATTTAAATCGTAGGTAATAAGATCCAGGAGGGCCCATTCATTAAAGGGAAATAATCTTATATTATTTTGCATGATATCACGCGCTGGAGTTGGACTTAGATATCAGACCCGTGTTGACGATCCGTGATGCCATCTCTACTTCGTACTTCATACCCTCATAAAGGCGTTTCGCTAGTAAATGTGCACTTTCAAGCAAGGCCCATCCAGAGAAATCCAGCTCCCAAGCAAGGCACCGACGCCCACTCTTTCGTGCATGTCATCACTCCCCGGCCTTGCAGCCACAACGAGGACGTAGTGCTTCCGCGTGGCCACATCAGGCGCAACCTCCGACTTCTGGCTGCCGATAACCACGCATTTCATCGCTCGCCCACTGGGAGCAGCAAGTTTGTCATAGACAATTTCCTTATCTGCCAAGGCCAAGTCAAAGTCTCTCGCTGCGCCTGCGAGATAAATCCTGGAGTCTGAATCGCCTGTGTGCCACGGCGAGCTGGAATGGCTGTTCGCCGTCCATGGCGACTCGATTTGATCCTCATCTTCCCACTTCACGTCCGAAAACGGTATGTCCATGAATGTTATTCCGCCCTCGTATGCCATCCAAGACCACGACGGCACGCGGTATTGGTGCTGCGATGGAAACTCAATCTCCTTCATCGGTTTCTGGCTCATGTCGGGATCTCGCTGCCACAAGAGACTCCTCCCGAAATAGCGCTCGAATATGCCATATCCGCCATGTTCGCCGAACGCCCGGATGAGCCTCTGCTCCAGACCGGCAATGGCGATCGGCCGGTCGTAAGCTTTCGTGAACTGCAGTGTCGAGTACTGTTTGTAGAGAGACTCGTAGAGACGGATCTGGCCGCCTTTCGTCGACTTGGTCGCAACTTGTGGGAAGTCCGGGTCACCTAGAAACGCCGCCTTGTTGCTAGTCGAGGTGTCACTTGTATCATCGCAGAGATGAGGGATATTAGAGAATGTCACTTACTTTGTCATCTTGGTGAGAGTCTCGCACCGAACGCCATGACCGCATTCCCAATATGTCTGCCTCTCGGTGAAGTAGATCGTCCGCCGCGCGAGGGCCCGTTCCTGCAACACCCAACCTCGCTTGTTCAAAGCTCCGTCTATCACGTCTTTTTGGAAGTCATCGATGGCTTCACAGACGTAGAATGAATTCCCAGATGCCTTATCAAACTTGACAAACTTTCGGTTCGGTCGCTTGTTCAGAAACCCCGCCGAAGTCCCCGTGGCTCGACTGGCAGCAATCACGCAGTACGCAGAGCTGAAGACCGTTTCCATGTGTTTTGCTTCCTCTTTGAAGTCACCATCGTCGCCCTGGATGATGCAAATGGAGTCGATCCAGAGATGGCGAATGTCAAGTTCTCGGGTGACCTTTACAGCATCCTTGAAAGTAGCTGGAAGCTCATCAAAGGCAATGCCACTCTCGGTTCGACTGTGGATATTCTTGGTGGTAGAGGAGAAGTGATCGTGGTTCTTTAAATCTCCCCATGGATGCGACAATGCGACGTACTTCACTATTCCAGGTTGATTCCCCCCGGGTTTGGTGTTGCAGACAAACACCTTGTTCGAGTTTTTCTCGCCAACATCAATCAATCTAGTTGGCATCCTCATAGGTCTTGGCCGTGAACATTTTAAGGAGCACTCGACGTTATTATCGCAATCTTGGAGCCACCGACGGAGGACCTCGAAGAAAGTAGGACTCCCTATCGCAGGGAGATTTGGGAATCCGATCTGAATGTCTTCAGCATGGCCACCCAAACTCAACCAATCATCTGGATATCTGTTAGTCTTCAGAGGCTGAAAGTAACACCATGACCGCCTCTCCTTTTTGCACATACTAGTATTCTTGCAAATCGATAACGCTGGTGTACCGTTTCCGTTCGTTGTCAGCCCTGACCTAATTCTGTGAACCTGGATGGTGTTCGATTGACTCATGCTCGATCGTTCAGGAATAAAAGCGTCGAGGAGAAGTTGGCAAAATTCACAAGTCTGTGCTCTCAAATCCAAATCATGTATACTGTCCTCGATGACGAAGTTAGCTGCCCAGAAGTCGAGCCGCTCACAACGATCACACAACATCGAAGACTGTTGATTCAAAGCACTCGAAGACTCGAGTTCCTGACGACTGATCAGATCAAGGGCGAAAGCATTGTCGTCTAAGAAATCCCAATTCTCGTTCAACTATTCTCCTTCAGCTACCGTACACAGTTTCGTGAAATACATTAAATACATACAGGCTGAAAATGTTATTGTGTCAGCCGGCCCTCGTTTCCTTCTCCGCGGGGATTCATCAACTTAGGCCTACCGCCTATTCTAGAGTCAATCAAAGTAAAGTCCGCGTCTTTTTCTTCCAACGTACATGCTGGTAGTACCGTTAGCAGAATATTCGTTTGCGAAACAGCACAGTCAAGAACTCACGCTCTAGAAGTTCCAAGTCGCCAATTCCATTAGCAAATATCCCTCTTGTAGACTCATTTTTGACTCTTCTTACATACTATCATCCACATTAACGCGTATTCTCTCTGCAGCTTGCGGATTGGTTTTACTCACAGTCTTCAAGAGCAAATCAGATACCAAATCAGTGATTGTTGCAAGTACTCTTCAGCGAGATCCACGCACATTCTATAACAAGAGCACCCTGGTTAGCACATGTGTTTATGGTTGCTTCTCCTTTTGAGTTCAATTTACCAGTCGTGCCATTGGGCCTGCAGGTATTGACAGATGGCTGCTACTTTGCCTGAAGGGCGCAGGAGGCTTCACATTTACTCGATTCGGCCTGGCGAATAAGTAGCTCTCTTTGTTCTTTGCGTTATTCCAAATACGGTCCAGTTCGTGCTTCAAAGTGGAGGCGTCAGCACGGCACCGGGCAGAGTTGGTGTAATCTTGCGGCAGGGCAACTACGAGGAGCTTGTCCCGAACTAGTTCAAGCAGGTCTCTGGTAGCAGTGGCCTTGGGAAGGTTGCACTCGGGATCCTGTTTTAGTATCTGCTCGATCCAGTCTTTGCAGGGTTTGCTAACTTCGGCGACCGGTGGGTTGGAGTTCGTCGAAGTGGTGAAATAGAGAGTATCGCTCGCGTTTTTCACCTGTGCGTTCTGCTTCAAGAAGGTCTGAAGCACGCCATGGCCGTACAGGAGCCAGGTCATCGACTCGAGAATAATGCAGCCCATAGACCATATGTCGTAGCGGCGGGAACGTGGCTTGCCCGACATGGTAGCGACCTCGGGCGCTTCGTAGTGTAACGTCGTGTGCTTTGTATCAGTCTGCACGTCCCGAAGATTCGTCGCGTAGTCGTGTTGCTTGGCCAACCCTAGATCAGCGATTTTGAGAGTTCCCAACCATTCCGTCTCCCCACTGAAGGTGAGAATGTTGTCGGGCTTCAGATCGCCATGGCGCCAATGCTTTTCCTCGGCAGACCCTCCAGAGCCCGGGACAGTATCAGACCCGTCATCACGACTTCCGTTGTTGGATGAATCCGCGTTAAAAACGTTGATCTGGACGCCATTCCTTTTGTCGACCTCGCTAGTCTCTGTCCGGTTCAGTATGTTGGGCTTTGTGACGTTGGCTGTCTCAGTCGCGTGCAATGCGCAAAGAGCTCCAGCCAGGCCACGGAACTGCTCCAATACACGGAGTAGGCGATCTCCATCAAGTTCCTTGTGAATCTCGGGAGTGCGCCGCCAAACATCTCGGAGGCTTCCCATGTCAGCCCATTCGAAAACGATGATGTGTTTTTCCCCCAACTTCAAGGCGGCGATGGGGTGTATCAGATGTGGGTCACGGAGCTTGCTGATTTTGTTGAGAGCCTCGACTTCGCGCTTCCAGGCTTCTGCGACAACGTATCCGGCTTCCAAACTGTTCTTCAATTCCTTGATAGCAACGCGGACAACGCCTCTGGGCTTTTTTATTATTATTAATCAGAACGGGGTATTTCACCTGGGTTTGGTCGGCGACATACCTTCGCGATCTTGTCTTGGTGGTCGGGATGAAGCTCGGCCTCGCTCACCTCACTGAAGTGGCCTCCCTTTCCTTCTCTCTTCACCTTCGTAAAGGGAAGTATGGAATTTTCGTTGAGGATTTTTGTGGGTTGGCTTTCTCTGAATACTGGGGAAGCGAATTGCCACTGGGCATCGTAAAAGGCCACGATGTTGGGGCGTTTCCAGTCGTGAAAGGCGCGTAGAGAGGCATGATGGCTACATCGCACATCCTCGATCTCTTTCACCGTCACTTTACCACATTTCCTGTTCTTTGTGATGTCGTCGATTGGAAATTGCTTGTCGCTTAGACTGCAGTGTTGGAAATTTTGCATATGCTTAAGCAAACGTCCAGGGTTAGAGTAGCACTTCGTAAGTGTCAAGAAGACCCTTCTCGCTTCACGGCACACAAACCGGACCAAGTCTGACGAGGCTTTAGGAATCAACTCCTTGACACTTTTTTCCGTTACAAGTTGAGATATTGAGCTCTCCGGCAGAAACTTTGCGGGGGGGCTTCCATAGTAGCTCAGGACCTGCGCGTCAAGGAGATCCGACATGAATCGTTCATGTGGACTGTCCTCATCCGAACTTGATCCGCAAGTTGGCATTTCTCTCAGAAATCGTTTCAATGTAAGACAGTTCGGCATAAAACGTGATTACTGAAGATAAGATGAGTGTTGGAGTCGCGAGCTTGGAAGAGGTTACTGAAATCGGTGGAAGACTGCACAGCCGACGTAGTTTCCACGTGAGGGTTTAAATCCATGTTCCGTCCCCTTTGCAGGAGGCCGCCTCAAATCGCTCAAATTGCCGACGTGAAAGTTCAATGGGTGTGAAGCGTGTGATAATGCGCATGTTAGGCAACGAAAAGTGCAGCCTGGTGCAAAAAGGCGACCATTGATTGGAGTTGTTTGTGGTGAGAGTAGCAACAGTTGATGCAACCTCTTCACCCGCAGCTCACTTGGTTGCCTGCTGACATGATAATGCATCCCGTAGACCAATGGTGGCAAGTGACTCCTTGGGGACAACCAACTGCATTTCAGCCCCAGCATTGGCCGTGCCATCCGGTGATTCGAGCTCAAAGGCTGAGGCTGCGCAGGCTTGGCAACACAGCCGGAATTAAGTCGAGGAGCGGGGTAACCGGGGATTGTAATGTTGGTGGTCTATATAGTGACTGCATGATGCAGCCGTATCTTCAGTTGTGTAGCATAGGCACAAAGGTGTTGATGACAGGAAAGATGATGTGACGCGGAGCCTTAATTTGCGGGGAGAGAACGAGTACATGCCTTCCTTTGATCTTGAGTTACACCTCATGACTAGAAGTTCTGGGGAAGCTTGTAGTTCGACCCCTCAGTAGAGTTATTAATCTATTACCGGGGATTTTACTGAATGCACCGAAAAGTTCACGGGATGAATGATGCCGGTGTTTGGTGCAGCAATGCAGCAATGTCTTGCTTCAAGTGAGTCATTTGAGTGCATTGCAAAGTGCGAACCATCGACGAGGCTCGGAAATGGTACGCATGAGCCTATATTCCGTGAAAGACGCCCCCATGCGGCTGACGCCCAAAACCAGTAACCCATTCACACATTTGGAAGAACGCCCAAAGATAAGCCGCAGTTGGGCTGGTTCATTCCTTTTTCCCATTGGAAATGGGCCATTTCTCAGCCACATCAGACCAGGGTGATTTCCTGGTAGAAGTCTGCGTTGTCCATGCATGCCACCCTCCAGGAAAAGTCAGGCAGACCAATTCCCCAAATTACTGACTGAATACGTCACTCTGGGGTTTGAGGCAGATACTTGGCGTCCGCGTGATTCACAAGTGAGAAGTTCTTGGCTCTGGTGAGCCGCAAGTCGCAATGGTTCGCATGGGCGCCAGGAATCTTCTCCAACATATCTTAAGTCAAGTAGGGCTGAATCTGTTTTTCACAAAGTTGTTCCTGACAGATCACTCAGCAACGCGCCGTTGGACCCCTTCTTCTACCATGTCGTTTACTCCGGAGCTCGATGAGTTTCTAGTTAAAGGTGCTCTAGGAGATCAAGTCTTTCTGCCGCTGAGCAAGCTAGACCAGAATGTTACCAGAGAAAGCATCACCGCGCAACTCCCGCTTATGACTCGACTTTTCCACCGCAACTTCGCTGATGGAGTGCTTCTCGGGGCAAAGAAGATTTTCGCAATCCTCGTGTTCATGGGCAAGCAAGACACTATAAAGGACATACTTAGAGACGGGCTCAAGGACGAGGACCTTCCGCTTTCCCTCTGCGACGACAGCTCAGGCTACACTCTTGAATCTTGGAACCACAAGAAGTTCAAGTCCTTCGCTATTTGGGGCAAGAAACCAAGAGTTAAAGACTTCCTTGACAAGCAGTGGCTCGTCCTAGCACCGGTGTTTGACAGGTCTGGCACGCGAATTGAGCTCAACCCTAAATGCGCTTTACCTATCAAAATCAACAAGTGGGTATCTGGGCAAGAGGCCTGCATAGTCCATAAAGGCACAATACATCCTGCCCATCACACCGGTTCCAAGGTAAGTACAGTTCGAGTTTAGTAAGTAATTACATGGTTGGACTATGGTGCTAATCATATGGCAAGGAAACTGAATTTGTAGTCGCTATCAAAGAGTTTCGGGTCAAAGCTAGCTTTGATAAAGAGGAGATAAATTTGTTCAAGATCCAAGACCTCAACCACAAGCACCTGATCAAGATTATTGCCACCTGCGAAAGAGAGTCTTCTCAGTGTGTTATTTTCCCCTGGGCAGACGGTGGGAACCTCAGAGAATTCTGGCATCAACAAGACTCACATCGAACTCCGGAGCTCATTTTATGGTCGCTGCGCCAGATGTCCGGCCTCGCCGACGGTCTCAACGCGCTACATGGCAAGAACTGTCGCCACGGTGATCTTAAGCCCGAGAATATCCTGCACTTTAAGAAAAGTGATGATCATAACGACGGACAAGGCGTGTTGGTAATCGCGGATGTTGGCGTGTCAAGGTTCCACAAGGAAGCCACCAAGCTAAGGAATGAGAGGACAGATACAAGGGCGACCACGCCCTCGTATGAAGCCCCCGAGGCGCATCCCGACTTCAAGAAGCCGAGGTCACGCGTATACGATACATGGTCAATGGGCTGCATCTACCTAGAGTGGGTTGTATGGGTTCTGTACGGCATTGAAGCTGTCAGATGGTTCGCGAAAGTCAGGACTTCCAACGATCGCATGGTAGATCCTGGCAGTTTCTATATACACGTTTCCGAAGGGACTCCCCCGGTTCACCCCAAGGTTTCTGAA
Source organism: Neonectria hederae (assembly GCA_003385265.1). Classification (NCBI taxonomy): domain Eukaryota; kingdom Fungi; phylum Ascomycota; class Sordariomycetes; order Hypocreales; family Nectriaceae; genus Neonectria; species Neonectria hederae. Next base: position 191,024 of record QGQB01000023.1, read on the forward strand.
GCGGTTAGGATCCTCCTGGAAGATCCGAGGTGTCGGGATGGCACCGCACTAGGAGACCTCGTTGGATTTATTGCCAAGGACCTTTTGATCGATCTAGGCAGTCGCGGAAACGCTTCCAAAGTATGCGACCTACTCGAAAGAATCGTACACGACGCCCTACAGAACCCGTCATACTTGGCCAACCAAGTCGACCCGCTCCCGGACACCCCCAAGTTCTTTAGGACGCTTTGAGGATTCTGAGAAGGTTGTGATCCACTTGAGGGTGTAAGTAAGCTGGCGACGTGGCCTAAGTCTGGAAACTATACGTACTGTAAGCAAACCCTTATTACATCTATAGAGGGCTACTAATTTGGGCCACTGACAGCTAGAGGTATGACTATTCTATATGGAGCGTAAAGAACATCGAGACGGTGGCTGGCTGATAAAATAGAGAGTGAAGGGGCGGAGTTGCGAGTGGGTTTATATATGTATACATGTATCTTGGTTTGAAGTAGCACATGCGATTTAAAGAAGACGGTTGCCTCCCGAAGATCAGTGCATAATTGCTCATATATTGATATTAAACCGAATCTTAACAATACGTGTATCAATAGTACTATAATAGAATAATACAAGTACCTGATACGAGTTCTAGACATATTACCATGATTATACACATTCCAGAGCCCATGCTTGTTTCTACACCATCAATGTACAGGTACCTTCCACTCCTTGAAACACAGGATGATAGTAGATATACTCGGGACGCCAATTTTATATATTGCAGACCTTTCCAGTGGCTTCTGATTTCAGAAGGGATAATTCTTACAATATTATCATGTAGCAGGGCGTTTGTATGTAAGTACCAATTCTACCCGATATGCTGGATCTACCAGTCCTTCTCACCAATCATCACAACACCACACAACACCACAGAGAGACAAAAGAATGCGCGTTATAATCCCCTAGGTATCTTAAATAGTCCGCCGATCGAGATCAACTATCTGCCTGCAACAGCACACGCCTGTTGTCTTCCGAGAGCTCTACTGATAACAGCAAGAACATAAGCTTCTATACTCTGCTGGCATGTGTGGTATGATTGATTGCACAGTAATAAATGTTCGCCTTTTTCCAGAAAATTTCACCAGGTCCGGAGCATTAATAGAGGGAGACACTCCCGATGTGCGTGTTGAGACAATCTGCTTTCTGCAAGCTACCGAACAGCTAACCATCGTGGCCCAACGCCTGGTTTCAGCATGTCACTCTATTCCTAACCTTAACGTTTCTGAACGCAAGCTCCGCCCAAGTGGGCATCCTCGCAAGCCTCAAAACGGAGATCGTCTTGGGTATGGACTCTGCGACATTAAAAGCTGTCGTGAGCGTGACCACGACCACTGTCTCGTACACGGGTGCTACACGGCAACCGAGATCATCATGCCGTGCTCTGATCCAACAACATGCGACTTCCAAAGCACCTGTCACGTCTACAGCGCCTGAGAAAACTTCCACGACATCCTCAGTTTCCGAAACATCTACACTAGAACTTATTATCTCCACGATGCCTGAGGAACTTTCCACAATGACAACTACTTTTGAAACGTCAACGCCAACACCGCCACCCTAGTCCTGTGAAGTATCGACAGAGTGTCCGGCTCCCGGTTTGCAAATACAGGACTTCATCAATCAGTTTGGTGGGTAGGTAACGCCCGGGGGCACGCCTTTGCCGTACTATATTAGCCAGCCCCCAGTGGATATACTGTACTAACTTGGCGCTTTTCTCCGGAATATACAGCCAACTCTGCTCGTAATCTACCCTAACCCAAAAACTCCATAGACCCCATATAGCCCCGGCCATATCTCATCGAAGACGGTTTGCGACGGCTCGCCCCGCACCATCTCATCTACAATACCTACTACAAAGAACGATGGTGCGGCCGCGTCCTCAATACTCTCCTGTGTAGGGGTAAAATAATGCCTTTCTGTTAAGTTACGTCGGTTTGGGGCTTAGTTTGTGTCTTTGGGATACAGGGTGATCTTCACGACCTTGTCTATTCATGTCAGAACAGTTAACACCAGAAAATCCTTTGCTAAGTTGAAACTGATGGATGAAGAATTGATCGAGGCCCATCTTTCGTTTATTAGTAATTAATTTATTATTAAGCATAGAACGGACGAGGTGTGTGATTTATGCGACTCATCAGACTTGATATCTGATCTCTATCCGATATATTTCCCGTACTTGGTAAACTCCTCGTCTGCCTTCAGCCTCTCCATATCTTCCTCCCTCAATGAGATGCCGAGACTGATTTCCCCATCTTGTGTCTTTGGCATCAAGTACATCAGGCACTCGAAGGGATTAAACCGAGGCCGCCTGACTGACTCGGGCTTTCCAAGTCCAAAGTTGAAGTCGAGATCATAACAGCCAACCTTGGCCCAAGAGCTCATCATAACGTCCGCTGAAGGATTTACCTTAGCCGAGACGTTGAAAATAGACTTATCAGATGTCCTGTCCATGGCCGTTGCCAACCCACGCGTGCGATAGAGCAGGCTCGTAGGCTCCAGCTCCGCGCGTAGCTTCGACGCCACAACACCGAGTGGTTCGTCGACGAGATGCTGAAGCGTACTCCTGTTGTAGGTCATGTTCTGGACCAGGCCTGGGTAGGCCTTGGGAGCTCCCACGAGATGTCGCACATCAACTGCGCGGGAGAACTCGGTCTCATCGGTGGGGCTGAGGCGCGGGAGACGTGCTCGGGAGACGCACTGCCAGATCAAGGCACTGAGGGAATCGTCGGTAGAAACGAAGCCCTTGGATGCATCTACCGATTTTGACGCCTCAGACTTCAATGCAGATAGTGAGTTTGGGCTGAAGGAGAAGTATTCCCAGGTCACTTTCGGGGGAGCAGGTGGCGGGCTGGGTTTGCTGTCTGAGGATGACTGCGGTGGAGGGAGCCGGATGATCTGGTGGTCAAGTTCGCTGCCAGGCTTGTATGTCTCGTCCAGGAGAGGAATGACATTCTTGCGTGGGAGATTGCCGACAGTCAGCTCTTCCTCGGTGAAGGGTTCGTTCTTGCAGGCCTTGGAAAGCAAGCAGATTACTCCCCCCTGGCCAGTCATATCCATGGTGCTGTGCTGGCCGTTGACAGTGAGAATGAGGCCACCGTCGATGTAGTTTGCCTGCAGTAGCAAGACAGGCTCTGGATCAGAAGGGTTGTAACCTGGGCCTCCGGGGAGCGTTGTCCGAGGTGCAATGATGTTCTCATCGAGCATGCGCATAGGAAAATTCGCACTCTTGAGGCCATCCCAGGTTGGTGCTGAAGGATCATCGCGTAGGTCCTTGATAACCAGGCGAGGCGTCTTGTCCAGGGCCTTGATCTTGAAGATGCCGGAGCCGCTGTCGTCAGTAGGCTCGTTGATCACCTGGCCGGCAACCCATGGAAAACTCTCTGATAGGCGCTCGAGGCCTTGTTCTAGGGTGGTGATGATGGCGGGATAGGCCGAGGGATCGGGGACAGAGAAGCAGAAGCTGACTTGTGTGTAGATCCTCATGAGCGGCTGCTGGCCGAGGATGTCCAGCTCGACGTCCAGCGTATCGCTAGCGGTGGTTGCGGTGGTTGCACACATGATAAAGGTGGGTACTCTTGAGTAGTTAATTAGAATGAATGTTCTGTTGTTGATGATGATGGCTCATGTAAAGCTTTGGGCTCTAAGGGTCTATATTTACAGTTCTAATCAGGGAGAAAGACGGCCCCACGTCGCACAGTCCCAGTGATCAATGCCCCCTGTCGTTTGGGCGCCACGGTGGAGTCTACTGTGTCTCTCATCATGAGTCGAAGCCCTCTTTTGCCCGTTTTGGTGTAGTACTGTTGATGGGTGACCACTATTATGAGCGACATGACCTTGCCAAGAGCAGGGTGCCTTACTTTTGGTCTAGCGGTCACTAATAACAAGTCCGGCCGGAACTGGGAACCAGACGGACAATGGGCCCACTGGCCAATTTTACGATCCCAAGGTTGATTATCTTGGGGGAATTATCAAGAGAGGCTCGAGGATTTATGAAAACTGTCAGTAACTTGCCTGATGCTCTAGGGCCTGATCCAGCCCATGCTCAGCCTATATCCTTGGGTCGACCAAGCCTTGAGCATACCTCAGTCCTTACCTGATGCCCAATGACTGGCGCTCGATCTGATGCAAGTCACTAGGGATAATCCTAGACAGGTCATCCCATCTCTAACCATCCGTCACTGGGGGATCGACCTCTATGATTCAAGTCCATAGTTCAAGTCCAAGACGGAGATTCAGCGAGGGCCGGAGGTGAAGGTGCTGTGAGGTGTCACATTCAATATGCGCTTCAAGTATCAGTATGCCCGACCCAGTCCCAACCTCATCTTCATTTCCTCTCATTTGACCATAGCAGCTCGCATTGTTCTCATCGCCGGTGCAACGCCGGCGTTAGATACGAGACAGTAAAAGCCATGCAGGAACCCGTCATGTTATCCTGGGCTCTAGATCTCTGGGGAAGCACAGCCTTGAACCAGTTGCAGGACTTCCTCTCAAACCTCAACAACATAGCCACGATCCAGTCGGTTCCCACAAGCTGGCTGAAATCTCAACTTCACTGGAGTACCGCATTGAACATGGCCTTAGCACTTGATCTTTTTGCAGGATGGACCCAAGGATTCCTCGCCACTGGGATGGGGATTCAGAAAGGACGGTCCAGCATCGGAACTTCATTCGGGACGTTTTTGACTGCAGGCAAGATGCGAGGGCAAGGTCGTCAACCGTATGGAATTCAACCGTGGCGAATGGCTTAGAGAGACTAATAGATGTACTCTATCTTCTGTTGTCCCTCGAAAATCTGGCAGATTGTGCAAACTTAGATCCCTGAAACGCCTCGTACTCCAGTGACAGCCAGCGCACGTCGTAATCAGCATCTGCCAATTCTATGTTCCGAAAATTCAACCACCGCTGGGATTCGTGGAGATATGTCTTGACCATCCTTAACCGTCGGACCTGCTCGCCAGTGGCACATCCGGGAACGTCGCACCAGAACACGTTCCTTGTCGTGTGGTCGTAAATGGGGTTGCGTCCGTTGTCGTAACTGAGGCAAGAGAGCCACCTGGGACTGAAGGGACTTGAACCCCAGCCATCTTCAACATGGAGAACCAAGAAGCTTCCAGTGGCAAGGTCTTCCCTGTTCCAGGTATACGTTACCCCACAATGGCAGCTAAACCGATGATTCAAACAGTCGTCGGCATGGTTCGTAAGCTCGGTAAAGAAAGTGCACCGTTCGAAAGCCAGGTAGTCTAAAAGTTGGTCCGATGAAACATGACGACAGACTTCCGGGGCAGGTAGCGATTCGAGTGTCTGCCGGACGTCGTTGATACGACCCAACTCCAGTAGGTAGAAGCTCTGACGAGCCCGGAATTCGCTACCCAGACTCGTGACCCGGGGAGAAACAAAATAGCTGGGTTTGGCCCGGTTTGGAAGATGTTCACCATCGTCGCAAGTAATGTGCGTGCGGCTAGATAGCTTTGACCAGGGTACCGACTGGTGAGAGCAGAGGAAATAATGGCCGAGACGCCCGATGCACATGCCACCCCGGAACTCTGATCTTTGATCTGGAGAAAAGAAGAGTGCCGGGTGGTGCATGTTACAGCCGTTGCAGTACACGGGCTTGTACAGGTCCTTCATGAAGACTTTAAGGATCCCTCCCGGTGTCGCGGAAACAAGCACAATCATCGCAAAGGGATTTCCGGGCGAAGGCATCTCGGACGATCTGTCGTTGCTCGTAGTCGTATCGACTGAGACAGAAGCTTTGTTCGCCGTTAAAGTTGAGATTGAAGGTCTTGAAGGCGCTGTCTGCGGAGATGCGTTGGAACGTGTGGCAAGTTTGTCGCAGGAAGTAAATGGAGCTGTCAGGGAGATGGCCCGCGATTTGAAGCAGGATTTCATCTGGCAGGTGGACAATTGGTGCTTTGTCACTCGAATGCTTGTTTTTCTCGGGTTTTGTTTCTTGAAATGGGCCAACCGAGGGCTTCTGCTCGATGCAATTGCGAGTCCAGGGATGACGTCGCTCGAATTCCGTGGGAAGAATCGACCGCGGTAGTTCTGATTCGCGCTCGGTAATCGTAGGCTGGTGTGGACTGGGTATTTGAGACGACATGGCGCTGGAATCTCGAGTTTGGTAATGATCGAGCGAGCGTTCAATAGTGAATCCGTGTGAATGGTCTGGTAGGTTTTCGGATCTAGAAACTCAGGAGATGATGATTATGTAAGGATGGTACCTTAAGGAAATATAGTTTAGGTTAAACTTCTCACCAAATTGTAAAACTTTATTGCATACACCTGGTACATAGACATCAGGGTTGGGAGTTGACTAGGTCATCCATCTCCTTGGTGGTTTCCCCCAAGAACTAATTTTCAAAGTCACTTTGAATGACTGATCTGAGATGGATTTCGTGAGACGTCGTTCTACAGTTACAGCAACCAACGAAGTAAGCGAGCTATCAACTTAGAATCTAATCCTCTGTCATTCAAGCGACAGCTAACGTTAAACAATTAACTACCAGCCGTAACTCAGTTTAGGCTAAACCTGTCTAAATTGTCCGAGGGATCGACAGACCAGTCAACCTTGCATACGTAGACACTCTCACCGAACTTGAATCCCATTCGACAGTAGTGACATAAGCTGACTCAGAATTTAGGCTCCCCAATTCTCAGAGCTCCTTAGTTATAAGACCAGCTCCGTCCAGGTCTGAAGTCAACACTTCTTTCAATTCATCCACATCAAAATGTCACAATTTCACCCCGTTTACCGCATCTGGTTCCTCTGGGTCGACCCCATCCTGACCATCGCCGGGATGTACGGCAACCTCCTCAACCACGACATGGCAGCCTTGGCTTTCTTCTCCGACTACCCAGCAACGGGATATCTCAAACCCTTCATGTATCAGATCGGCGGTATGGGTACTTCATACTTGACGCTCCAGGCGCTTCTGCTGCGGTACACGGAGGACGTCTATATCTGGAAAGTCATGCAACTTGCCATCATCTGGGCCGACTTCACTATGCTTACTGCCATTTACGTTGCGATGCGGCTGCAAGGACGGCTTGCGATTGCGGATTGGAGGCAAGAGGATTGGTTTAGTGTTGTTATCACTGGAATGTGTACAGTCTTGCGGGCCTTGTTTGTCTTGGGTGTGGGTGTCAAGTCTGGGAAAGGGAAGAAGGCGTAGGATGTTGGATGGGTTTGAGAGGCAAGGGCTCATCACGGGTCTACAAGGTCGCGTGCTTTCAAGGCATGTACTTTCTGGCCATCATTTCAAAACCATCTCCACCTGTTCTCCTTCTTTAATGTACTTCAAATGCTTCAAAAGAGTATCAATCATTCTCTATGTCTGCAAACCCCCTAACAGGTCATGATGCAGCCAGCAAAGTCCGCCCATGTCGTTCGTGCTGCAGTATTCCTTCTCGGGCGTTGCAAGTGAAAACTAGTCGAGTCGAAAGGGTTTATATTTCCCCAATAAATCGTTCAATCCCGTTATGGTGTGGATCTCGTGTAGTCCAGTCCCCTCCAATCTGAGGGCCGATCTTTGGCGATTGCGCCATGAATGAAAACAAGACATGACTATGATTCCGGTTGGAAATCTGATAATCCTAATTTAGATCGCTATTAACCCAAGCGAGCCATGTGAGACGTATTCGTCAGTGCGGGAGGAATGTAAGATTATCTATGACCTCACTCGAAAGGCGCTAGCTAGCCGTCTACTGCCTCACGATGCGAACACACCACGCTATTGCTGTTATTAGGCTACATTGATTTCGAGAGTTTCGGACTCCACTAACTCCTGTAATGAAACTACTACTTCATAAACATCAACACACACCGCTCATTGGCGACGCTCGGCGGGGAGCAATTTATGAGATGTGGACGTTAGTTCTATCCTTAACAGTTACTATGGTCCGTCTGTAGTCCTAGTATAGATAGTATTAATTTACAGGAACAAACTGAGTTGCATGAAATATCTTAACGCTGTTTAATGGGGGCATTGGTTCGGTTTGAGGAGATAAAAGCAGCTTCATAACGTCACCCTAGTACCATACTATCCTAGCCCAACTAGGCGAAGTAATAGACCCCAGCTATTCAGCTTGCCATTTTCCAAATCCGTAAGGGGAGCATGGAGCTGTACCCCTAGAATAATAGTGCTCCACCCGAAGGGTCTGAGATCCATGATTCCATCTAGCCGAGATAGCCTACAGGCCGAGGCGAATCACAACAAGCAACCAAATCACCATTGTCTCCTTACTACGATATCCCAATATAAAGCAAGGTCTTATATCATACAGGCGGTGACTGTGAGGTATTCTGGCTGGGTGATGTGGAGCCACCTAAACGGCGCACTACCTTGATCGCCTCCACAACATAAACTTCACCAACGTCTCGTTCCACCACATACGACCATACCCACTAGAGAACTCGGGATCCCGTCCGCTCTCCCATAGATAAGCTGGTGAGGGGCCAACTAGTAGTTGGGTCGGTGACGACCAGCGAATCCTGGCTGTTGTATGTTTCTCTTTTTGTCTTTTGCCATTACCATCTAGCTACCTCTTCGGGGGTTGTCTTGGTGGTCAACATCTGGTTGAGTTTGAGACCAACCATTTTCAGCCTAGAGCAATTGATGACAACATCGAAATGGTTTGCTCTTTCTCTCTGTTCTCTAAGACTGTTGTGGCTTTCTTTTGCTACGACATTGAAGTGATGATTGATGCTCCCATACCTCTCATCCTCTTCAAACATGTCTCATGATCAAGCCATCTCTACCTAGAATCCAAAGGCCCTAGTCTCACGGGGGTTTTTTTTTTTATGTCGTTATCCATCAAATGACCCGACTTGAATAGCAAAAACCACTTAAGTAACGTTGCTGTGTTGATGATAAAACATTCAGACTTTGCATTTCTATAGGCTTGTCATCGGAACCCGGCAACACTTCATCCGTGCGTAGATAACACACTTAAGTCAGGATTATTTAGGCAGCAGTTTACATCTCTGCTTCCTCGAACACAATCAAGTTTAATTGCTCTCCCGATCATGACGCGCCGCCTATACCTGGCCAAATCCCGGCCCTCTCCCAGAATGCGTGCCCACTTTGGTATCTTTGTTCCCAATGCGGACGCTTGTTCCGAAGACATCAATCTCCACTCCAGTGGCCCCGATCTGCAGTTTCTCGGCACAGTTATCCATGTTGTGGGAGCACCAATGGTTGGCTTCGACCTTGAGTTCAAACGCAACTTTGACGTGAACAGAGACGAAGACTTGAAGGAGCTCGTCCTGGTTGGATCTATTGACGCGGGTGACGTTGCTGATCCGCCTGTCTCTACCTTTTCACGAGACGACAAACCAATCTGCTGGCTTGAAACAATCGCCACGACAATACCTCCTCCAAGAATAATTAACAGTTTCATGGCACCTGTCAACAATGTATGTTAGCTCCCATTCACTTGACGTCGCTAATATGCAAGACAACAAATCGGAGGTGCCAGGAATGGACAACGGACTTTATCCAGCGATTGGTTCAACTCGAATACATCCATTCCGACGCCGTCCAGATTGTTGAGAGTCATCGTGATCCACCTGGATTTGGAATTGGGCTGCGTCATGTACGCGATTGAGTTGGTCCTGATTATTGCAGCGTCGTGATGCTGAGTGCGTTGTGATCTAGCTAGGCAGCTATCAACCACCGACTCTAACTCAATGCATATTAATGAATGCACTTGTAATCGTGAAGCCGATGAAACCGGAGCCGTGATTTAATGTCGTGTCACGATGCGAGGAACTTTTGCATCAACTGACTGCAACCCTCCGTTATTCGTGGTCAGGATTTAGGCATCAATATTGTACACCTATTGCGCCACGTAAGCTAAGCGAAAATAGCAGGTCGTAAAATGACACCTGTCTAGAGATAACGATATTCAATCTATATAAACATGATCAACAACCACTCACAAGTATCCAGCTCATCAGAACCAACTACTCTTCCTCACTTCAATTCGCCATGGCACCTTATGAAGTACTCTGCTGCTCCGTCGATGACGGCGCCGGACTTGCAAAAAACAACATGTCGGCTTTCTGGGGCAACGCTTGGTGGAAATTGCTCTGGGTTGATACGACCCTCGAGTCTATCATCAAAAGTGCCTCAGCACGATTGCCGAAGCTCCTGTTGACGGAGCGCGATGTTCGCAGGCATCAGAAGGTTGTCGACACGGCTTCTGGCGAAATCGTTGGATATGCTCGATGGATCCTACCAGAATCGCGAAAGGCAGGTTGGCTTGAAGCGCAGACGCCCGACGTCAGCGAGGAAGATAGAAAGCTGTTCGAAGAGACCTTCGCTGTTACAGGCTTCAACTATCGGAAAGACATGGACTCCCTTGACGCCCATGTCGACGAATGGAGAAAAAAGTACAAGCAGGGCGATTGCATGGGTAAGCTCAGGACACATTGATTGACGGCGACGGCGCTAACCACGACAGAACTGGATTACCTCGGTGTTCGTCCAGACTATCATCGACAAGGCATTGGCAGCATGCTTGTTAAGTCGGGCATTGAAGCTGCGAATAGCTTGGGGGTGGATATTCATCTAGTGGCGATGGGAAGGGGGCCAGTGGATCTCTACCAGAAACTTGGGTTTGAGTTGCTTGATGAGAAGATTTCAAGTCTCAAAAAATTCGGGGGTGACGAGTTGTACGAGACTTTCTACATGGTGAAGCGGGCAGCATGAGGGAGAAACTGTTTGTTGATTGGTTCCTACCAATGTTGAGTTGCGATACTTCGACTCTATCTTAGAGATTATGAAAGATAGAGAATCAGCTCACTTCCGGTATTAATTGTATAGTAACTCCGTATAACCGGCCCTGGACTTGGCCGACTGCCGGCGAAGACGCTGGGTCGTTGAATAGCGTGTGGCGCTATTGAATCGAGCATGGACTATGGAGTTCTGGAACACCTGTTAGTTAGCCCAAGGGGAGATGACTCCACTAGGTCCACAGGGCAGACATTACTACCTACGGAGAGCGGAAATTCAGCGCGGTTCTCAAATGCAGTCTTTTTCAGCTCAGACGTGATTCATCGTGTTTGACCAAGCGGTCAGCTGTGTGCGTCAAATATGAGTGACTGGTGGACGTACGGTGGTTCACGACTCACAACTCCAACCTCATTTCTCAACTCACTCAAAACCGTTTTGACACTCGGCCGAGGTGCAAGCTTCGGGCACAAACCCACCTTGCTTGCCTCTTCCAGCGCACGAGGCGCTTCGATAGCTCCAACACCAACCGCTTCGGCTCTCGCGCGATGCAGCCCGCCAGCTGGACCGCTCACTTGGGACGCCAAGCCAGACTATGGAGTCTAGAAGCAGAAAGCCAGCTTAGCCGAGCGGGAGGCGGACGTTGGCGAATTCTATATGAGATAGGGCGTCGCGTGGTTGTTCTCGTCCTGTCTCACTAGTTGCTAACTTCACGATGCGTTCTGCGACAGCTTTTGTGGCTTTGGCCTTTGCGGGCGCGTGTGATCTTGTCGCGGCGGGTCTTTGTAAGCCGTCTGGGGTCGGAGCGAGCGGGACGGAGACGGAGACGGAGACTGGGGGTTCATCTGGAACGTCGACTGGGACGTCTGGGTCTCTGATTGCGACTTCATCTGGGCCTCTGACTGCAACCTCAACAGCGTCAAGCGGATCGCTATCGAGCGAGCCAACATCAAGCGAACCAACGTCAAGTCAAACAACAGCGACCATCTCCATCACCACAACGTCCGACTCACCTGTCGTCACCAACGAGGTAGCCAACGGCAACTTTGTCGCCTACGACCCAAACGCCCGCAATGGCATCTACGCCTTCAACAGCGAAGGCAACGCCCGCCTTGTCCAGGGTGACGGATACCAGGGCGACGGCAGCCAAGAAAAAGGCTGCGTGGTCATGGACTCGACCAGCCAGAATTCGAAGAGACAAGTCACTGACTGGAACGCCATGATTGAGCAGAAGCTCGAGGACCTCAGCGTCGCAAACCTCTACACGGTCCGTTTCTTCTACGCCATCTTGGACAACAGCGAGGCAAACACCTGTCGGATCAACGCCTACTACGGCGACGACATCTTCGCGTCGACGCCTTACTTTCCTGTCACGCACGCCGTAAACAACAACTGGCAGTGGCTCGAGTTTGTCAACCAGGCCGCTGTCCAGACGGCCAGCGGCATGATTCGATTTGCACTCGCGTGTTCTGGTGGCTCTGCCCAGATCTACATCGACCAGGTCTTTGTTTCCGACAAGGTGACGCCCGACAATGTCGATACCATCTCGCTGTTCTACGAGTCCGCGCGCACGGGGGCGGCTACTGTGGTTCCTCAGACCGATACTGAGGACCCGCTGACTACTACGACTGTTCTGACACCGTCTTCGTTCACCACCCTGGTCACTCGACCGGCTACGTCTTTCGATGGCACGACCTCGGATGAGGATGAGACTTCTTCCCCTCCAACCACTGATGTGGATGAGACTACAACATTCCCTACCACTTCCGGGGAAGATGAGACTACCGCATTCCCTACCTCGACTGAAGATGAGACCACATTCCCCCCAACCGCCTCGATCTCAGACCCTGAGACGACGAATTTCCTTCCAACCGCCTCGGATGAAGACGAGACTGCTTTCTCCCCAACTCCTACGACCTCAGACTACAAGACGACATCTGCTTTCAATTCGATCACCCCAAGCCTATCCACCATCAGCCAGCCCACAACTACCAGCTGCGCCAACACTGGATACGTTCTGCCGGATGACGTTGATTCAGAATATGTTTGTCATCAATTCGGACTGTATCGCCTGGCCTACGAAGCAGACCGCACCGCATACCCCAACCAGAAGACGTCGGAAGATTGCGCTGCAATTTGCTCAGATATTTCCACCTGCAAAGCCTCGACTTACCGTAGCCAATACGATAAGTGCGAGTTCTCCGATGAGCTTTTGACTGAAGACAACTTCTTTTATCACGAATCGGGTTCCTACTGGAGCGAGCAGCGATGTTGGGCTCAGGGGTGTTTGGATGACAGGACTACATCTGCACCGACGCCGACATCCACGTCTTGTTCCGAAACTGGCTATGTTGTCAAGGCTGATGTTGAAAACTACGTCTGCAATTAATTTGGTCTGTATCGCCTTGCTTATGAGGCTGACCGAACAGCCTTTCCCAACCAGAAGACTTCGGAGGACTGTGCCGTGATTTGCTCCCAAATCAACACCTGCAAAGCCTCAACCTATCGCAGCCAGTATGATAAGTGCGAATTCTCTGATGAGCTTTTGACCGACGAAAATTTCTTCTATCACGAATCCGGCTCCATCTGGAATGAGCAGCGGTGCTGGAATCCCTCGGGCTGTCTCGATGGCAGGACAACTACAACTGCCGAATCGACACCGACATCCACACAAACCTGTTCCGAGACTGGCTACGTTCTCGAAGCAGACAGCAGCTACACGTGCAATTCATTTGGTCTATATCGCCTTGCTTACGAAGCCGACCGAACAGCCTTCCCGAACCAAAAGACTTCCGAAGACTGCGCCGCCATCTGCTCCCAGATCAACACTTGCAAAGCTTCGACCTACCGCAGCCAATACGACAAATGCGAGTTTTCCGACGAATACCTCAACGACGATAACTTCTTCTATCACGAGTCCGGCTCAATCTGGAACGAGCAGAGGTGTTGGAATCCTTCAGGCTGTTTGGACGGCAGGACTACGACATCTGCGCCAACTTCAACGTCGGCGCCAACTTGTACGCAGACTGGTTACGTTATCAAGGAAAACATCGACTCTAGCTACAGCTGCAACAAATTTGGTCTGTATCGCCTCGCCTACGAAGCAGATCGGACGAGCTTCCCGAAGCAGAAAACATCACAGGACTGCGCTGCCATCTGCTCTCAAATCAACACCTGCAAAGCCTCAACCTACACCGCGCAATATGACCTTTGCTTATTCTCGGACGAATATCTCGATGCCGAGAATTTCTTCTACCATAGTACCGGCACTTATTGGAGCGAGCAGCGATGCTGGGATCCCTCTGGATGCTTGGACGCGACCACGACTACACCATCGCCTACACCGTCAACTACTCAGTCAGCCTGCACGACGGGTTTCGCTGTACTGACAGACATTGACCCGAGCTACAGCTGCAACTCCTTCGGCCTGTACCGCCTGGCCTACGAAGCCGACCAGGGCTCGTTCCCTAATCAGAAAACGGCCGAGGACTGTGCAGCCATCTGCGCTCAGATCCGCGACTGCAAAGCCTCGACGTACCGGTCTCAGTACAGTGTATGCGAGTTTTCCGACGAGTATCTAAACGCGCAGAATTTTTTCTACCATGAGACGGGATCATACTGGTATGAACAAAGGTGCTGGGACCCGGAAGCATGTGTTGGGTCGTCCGTGTAGTTACATCCCGAATGACGGAAATGCAACCAACGGTTACGATTTAGGTTGAGAAATATTAATAAATATGTAATAATACTAGATGCCAGTATATTCTTTCTTAAAACGTTCTCCTACACCTGAAACTTCATGAATAGATACTAGCAACGTGTCTCCTTAAATTAATTACTATATCTTAACAACCAATAGTTAACTCATCAAGTCATAAACATGTTTCTAGTTGCCATTGGAAACTCACCTCAGAAGACCTTTGTCCAAGTCGACACTGGCTCAAGCGATCTTTGGGTCAACGCAAATTTTTCTTCTGCGCCTATGGACTTTGGACCAGACGACCTTTGCAAGAGTATCCCTCGTTATGATCCCAAGTCATCCACTGCAAAAAGACCGCTTAGTTCTCGTTTACTAGGCTACAGATCGAGCAATGTTAGCGCTCTGGTAGACATCTACGACGATACAGTAGAAGTCGGCAGTGAGTTCTATAATACCTGTTTGAAGTCTGAAGACTGACTGCCGAATAGATGCAAAGGTCAAGAGTCAGAAGTTTGGCGTGGCTTCAAACAGCCTCAGACTACTACCAATCAGCATCATGGGACTAGGCCCCGACTTTCATGCGTCATTTGCAGTCAACGAGTCATACCACCTCCTTCTAGACTCGATGACTGCTCAAAAAGTCATTGCGAGCAGGGCTTATAGCCTTTCCTTTGGATTCGCCTCTGATGATCAAGGTAAGACACAGCGGTGACAGAGTGAATTTCGCTGACAGGACAGGATCCTTGATCTTTGGTGGCGTGGACGAGGGCAGATACTCGGGAGCCCTCCAGAAAACATCCATCGTAAAGAGCCGAGACGGCGGTGCAAGGTTTGTATCCAGCTATCCGCCTACGAACTCACCGCTAATTTACAGACTTATTATAAACGTCTCGTCCATGAGAATTGACATAGAAAACTCGACCCATAAGCAGTACCCTACCAAAGACACCAACTTCCTCCTCGACAGTGGTAATAACTTTTCCAAACTAAATGAAGACGTCGCCGATCAGGTTTTTAAAACCCTCAGCGCCGAGCTGAACGAAGAGCTGGGTTTCTATCTCGTCGACTGCGCCATGCGTGACCATAAGGGTGGAGTCACATTCGTGGTTCGGAAACGGCGGCGAGAAGACCATCACAGTCCATTTCAACGAGTTCATCTATACCGCTCCAAGCCTCCAAGCTATAGGTGTAGAGGAGATAAAAGAAGGCAAACAGCAGATCCTAGGCGAAAGTTTCTTAAGGCCCGCATACGGTAAGTTCCGAGCACCCAAATGGCGAAAAGCGCTAACTTATCAGTTGTCTTTGACTGGGATAATGAGAATGTCCATATTGCGCAGGCTGCCAATTGCACATCGGAGGTTATTGCTATCGGTAGTGGGCCGGATGCTGTTCCCTCTGATGCTGGAAACTACGGCTCTGGTACAAGTCCTACTCCGTCCGCTTCCGAGGCTTCTGCCGGTGAGCTTCGCCATGATAAGACACAGCTACTGGGGCTTTGGTGGGCTCTGGCGCTTTTGTATCCTGCTTTGGCGTAGTTTATAAAGTATAGGGCAATTCACGAAGAAGATAGCCCACAGCTTGTGTATTATTCAAGCAACTCTCAAATTTCATAGGATTATTTAAACTCGATAGTACATAGTTTAAGATACCTAAGCTAGCCCAAGATAAAAAAAGACAACTGACTTTCAAGTAGACTCGTTACTGTCTCCAACACCCACGACTAGGCTTCGGGCTTCCTACCATAGATTGAATAGCTAAGACAATAGCTTGGAAAATGAAAGGAATACCTGAAAGATGAGGAACATACATCGGCCAATACGCATGAATCTCTGGTTGTTCATGTCTTTCCTCACCCCAGTTAAAAACAGAGTAACCTCCTCGCGAGTCCAGCCATGGGCCCGTGTGAATGCCGCCATTGTAAGTGACACGAGAGCAATCGACATATTTTCGTTGTTCCACAATCCAATCTCTTTGTGTTTCTTGTCATTCGGCCAAGCGTTGGTTGGCCACTTGAACCGAGACTCGACAACGTCCACAAATCCAGCTTCAGCCAGGATTCCTTTGAACCCGTCGATAGATTGGTACGCGCGGCCGTGCTTGATGGATGCTTCGTGTAAGAGCTCGAAACATTTCGCCAGTTCGTGTTCATCCTTGAGAGTCTCGTCGTCAGACATGACAAAGACTCTTACTTCTTGCAGCTCAACATAAGCGCCAGGCATGAGGTTGCTGGACAGTTAGCGTTAGCAAGTCTGTAAGAAGCCACTGACCTATATATCTTTCCGAGATACTCCTGTCAGTCTTGGATGTTAAAGTTCATCATCCTACTATGGATGTAGTCGAACGGCTGCGAGTAGGTCCATTGCTCGTCGATGTCATCAATGTTAAACTCCACATTTGGAGGAACACTGTTTGTCAGCTTGGAAATGATTCACGGATAGTGACATAAAATGCAGGCTGGATCGGTGACAGATCGATGCCGATGACATGAACAGTTAGCCAATGCTTGACTGGCTCGGCCTCTGGTTGCTCATCTCCATAATCCATTGCCCAGATTTCTGTGCTAGTCCCGACATCTTAACACTCGCTTGGCCTTCCATTCGGGACTATTTGGCGGCACCAGACCAAGTTTGTCGTCGAAGGTGAGTAGAAAAAGATGATGTTGCAGGTCTATCGATAAGCATGAGCTAGCAATTGGAACGCAAAACACACCTAGTCTCTCGTTTTCCTGAGCATCATTGGGAAGACTATACTATGGTTCTGTCAGCGAGGGAATTCGAAGATGGATAAAACTTACTCCCATCTTTGTATCGATGATAGGTCCTCCCATTTTCGCGAAGATAGTCGAGGATCGAGCTTGATATACTTTGGGTTGAAGATCCGGTATCCTTTGTATTGTCAGTCGTTTCTTCGTGAGTGAGCGAAGCATGAACGTTGCTAAGGGATGAGTCGCCGTCATCGACCTAGAGAGCCAGCATGTCCTAGTTGATGTCAAAAGAGTCAAACCTCTTTGTCTGGCACAACAGGATTCACTTCAGTCGCCATTCCAAGTGTCACTTGAGTCCGCTTCAACTGTTCGTGGAGACGAAACGTTACCCCTCAACATCGCGCGGTTGCGGTTTTAAAGGCCAGCAACCCTGCTCAGCCAAGTGACTGCAGGATCAACGTAATCTGAATCAAAGGTGTCTGCATTTATCTGCATTTGTTTGCATCACTGTGGTTCCCAGTTCGTCATCCGATTCGTCCAACAGGACCCTTGCGAAAGCGATCAACATCATCGGTAACCACAAACTTACTCAGTGATTAAGTAAGTCCTTGGGTTCAGTTATGACATGCGGCAATTGGTATCGTTCTGTCGTAAGGCTTACGTCTCTAGATCCAGTCAAGCTTGAATTCAGTAGGTGGATTGGTCATGCGATACTGACGTCTAACATTAACCCTATTGGCATATTTGATACATGGGAACACTATAAAGTAAATCTGATCTTGTGTATTCATGTTCGTACCCGCATCCTACTACGGCAGATGTTGACAATGCGGTATGTTGTTAACGTGGGTGAGAATGCTACCTGATTGATGCTAGCATACAAGGCCACCCGTCTTAACACATCCAATTAATATCCACTAGTTTGTTCTCCGATCGGAATAAATTGCACCGTAGTAGGCTTGTCAGTAATTCCCCTCTCCACAGCTTCCTTCATGATTGCCGCCGTAGCAGTCGCTCCAATGCGAGTAACGCCGATGGAGATGACGTGCAGCAAACCATCAAGTGTCCGAATACCGCCTGCAGCCTTGATCTGCATCTCCGGCTTGGAATGTTTCCGCATTAGCTTGAGGTGAGGGATCGTAGCGCCTTTGTATGAATACTGGCCATTGGCCTGCTTGACAAAGCCGTATCCGGTAGAAGTCTTGATAAAGGCGACGCCAATCTCGGAGCAAATTTCACAGAGCTTGATGATGTGCTCGTCCTGTAGGTAGTCATTCTCGAAGATGACTTTTAGGATTGCACCCTCTTTGACGACAGCTGTGTTGATCTGGCGAATCTCCTCCGCGACGTAGTCCCACTCCCCGCCGAGGGCCTTGCCAATATTAATGACCATGTCAATCTCCTGTCCGCCAGCCTTTGCAGCAGCCGTAGCCTCGAAAACCTTGACTTCTGTCGTGGAGTTTCCTGCTGGGAAGCCGATAACAGGACACACCAGAACGCCCGAGCCTTGGAGCTCTTTCTTGGCGAGGGGAATCGAGTACGGCTTGACACAGGCCGTGGCGACCTTATATTCTCTAGAAATTCTGAGACCTTCGAGGACTTCATTGTCGGTCATGGTCGGATGTAGCAGTGAGTGGTCAATGGACTTGGCCAGCTGCTGAAGGGTGACGGTGACGGTAGTGGTGGCCATGATGGTTCTGTAGAGCGCTGTGATGACTTGGAAAGAGTTCCATCGATTAGAGAAGACGCTTAGAATATAAGATGAATAGTGAACCCATCAAACAGATACATTCAGCCTGATAGTCATCATGTTGACCAAATCTGCACCTCCGCATTCCAGTGGCTATTTTTGCCGAATCCGGAAATTCCGCTACCAGCTCAGCCTCGAGGTACCGTTCACAGGACCAATCCTAATGAATCAGTCGGAAACAGAAGCCTGATCTCTAGCGGAGATTTGCCGTATCCGCAGCTGATCCCGAGGTACAAATGATTACATGTTCTTGATCCCGTAATTTGTAACGGTGTTGTATTCAGTTCCTCATGAAAGGACATTCTAGCATAGCTTGAATCTATCGTGTCGCTGACACAGGGTAATCCACCGTTTCAACCTTCTCTGGGTAAACCAGACCGCCTTGACGACGAACCTCGTCCATAACTTCCATGACCGCAATCGTCTCACTTAAGTCCATATACTTCCCCTCCTTTCTACCCTCGACAATAGCCAGGGCTGCCTCATCAGCCTCCCAGAACATGCCCTGACCCTCCCCTTCTGGGTTCGTGAAGTGCAAGAATCCATTGAACCATCCACTTCCCTTTCCAGGACCTGGCTGAATCCATTTCTTTTCTTCAACGCCTCCATCTTTGAGGATGAACTTCGTGGTTTTAGGGGACTGTGGCGAAGGGAAAAGTTGCAACTCGCCAAGCTCTCCTTGGATTCGCACACTCGGCTGAGGATCGGCATTGGGCACATTTCCGATGCGGATCGACGTAGTGGCAATGGCATGGGCGTCACCACCAGCAGAGGCGTCTCGGGGAAAAGTAAGAAGGATCGTAGTGGTTTCATCCGCAGACGTTCCCTTGTACTGCCGATTCTTAGTGGTGAAAAGAGCAACTGTGCATTCGAACATACCTTGGTCATGGAAGATAGCACCTTTGGTGGTGTCTTCTTGTCCTGGGTTTGCCAGAATACCAAGAACGGCCAAGTCAGACTGTAAACTCCGAGGTCCAACAACGCGCCACCAGCCAAATCCGCGTTTACCATTCTATGTTTATCGTCGAAGGAAGTTTCTGGGGACATTCTGGCACTAGCATCTGAAAAGACCCTGTAGATGGTCCCCAACTTCCCAGACGTGATGATATCTCTGACATAGTTGGTCAAAGGAAAGTATCTTGTCCAAAAGGCCTCCATCAGAAACAACCCCTTTTCCTTTGCCTTGTCGATCAGAAGACGTGCTTGCTTGGCATTCACAGTAAAGGCTTTCTCGCAAAGAACATGCTTTCCAGCTTCTAGGCAAAGCATGACATTCTGATAGTGGTGCGAATGAGGGGTTGCGACGTAGATGATTTCAACATCGGGATCCTGGACGAGCTCCTCATACGAGCCGTAGGCCTTTGCAGTTGAAGCCCCTGCATCCTTGAGGAAAGATTCGGCGCGCGCACTCGATGTGGAAGAGGCTGCTGCGACAACAGTGTGTTTGATGGAGTCAACCCCACGGGTTTTCGGATCAACAAGGAGATCTTTTGTGCTAGAGCGAGTAAGTATGACGCATTCTGGAGTGAGTGCTTCATAAACCAACATACAACGTAATTGAGATTGCACCAGTGGCAAGGATTCCCCAACGGATTTCACGAGGCGCCGCCATGTTGAGAGATGTTTTAGTGCAGAGCAGAGACAAAGTGTGCGCCTAATCATCAGAACATGTTCTCGCAGAAAGCGCGTTGTGTTGCTTTTAAAGCCAAACCTCTCACGCACTAGCACATAAACGGGTCCTGTTCTGTCGAATCAATTCCTTGCGTTGGTATGGATGATCAAGTCTTGGCGAAGTTGAGGAGATGTCTTGGAGCGAGACTCCGCGAGGTGAGGTTTTCCCCGCAACGGCTAAATACTAATCTAGGCTCATCAAGGGATATCCGTAAATTACCCACTTCTAGTATCAATTCACCATTACCATTAACCACATAGCCAGACCCTATTAAGAATAAAAGAAGCTACGGTGGCATTTCTGTAAAATTTATACTGTTGCTTTCTATTATTATCCATCTTTTTTCTATTATTTAGAGCCACTATTTGGCCTGTAAATTTCCGTAAAAATAAGCAAAGTACCTATCGAAGATACCACAAACCCACCGTTCAGAGACATCTGGGGAGTTCCATTGGCGCTACGATAATCAATCGAGGTCGGCAATTGGA
Organism: Neonectria hederae; assembly: GCA_003385265.1. Classification (NCBI taxonomy): domain Eukaryota; kingdom Fungi; phylum Ascomycota; class Sordariomycetes; order Hypocreales; family Nectriaceae; genus Neonectria; species Neonectria hederae. The sequence goes on from QGQB01000023.1 coordinate 212,113, forward strand.
CCGAGAAGGCCGACTCGATTGGGTCGTCCTGGTTCGGCAATTTCGGAAACCCTACCGACGCCAGGTTTCTTCTCCACCTCACCACATTTCTCGCAAAGCAAGCGATGTAGCGCACCGTCAGGGGATCGCCGGTTGCAGCACGAGAGATAATCCACTCACTAGTGGCTCCCAAAGCCTATCAAGAGTGTGCGGATCTCCATGAATCTCCATACCCGCCTTCCTGAAACTCAATGGCGACGGAAGGGTCACGGGCAGTAAGCTTGCCGTAGGCGGCAAGGCGCTTTCTTTAAGAGGGCTTGTTCCTGAGAAGCCGAGGAAGTGCTGGAGGAGAGACAGTAAGGCTGGAATATCGGAGTAGGTTGAGTAAATGTAAGGTATTGGAGTTTCGATGGTTACTGTCACCCGTTTTGTAGAACTTAATTACTCGTCGGCAGAGGAGAGAGGGATGCAAGCTTTCTGCGAGCATGAGAACCATCACTAGACGGATGGAAGCGACAAGATTTCTGTTGAATATAAGTCTCAATCGCCTTCTGGGGTGTAACTCTTTTTGTCTTAACAATTTCAACCCATCTACTACGTATATATGACTGTACGTGATGATTCCAAGACCTTTTGACCAAATCGTCTTTGCAGTCTTACCGATCAGGCCCAAGCCTTTAAAGTCGAGATTTTTTGTTTATCTTGGGTAGCATCGCGATGCAAAAACTTCAGTAGGATACCTAAGTAATGGTTCGGCGATGGAAATCAAGGAGCGGGCGCAGCGAGGTTAAGAGCGCTTCCGCATCACTCCATTCTCACAGCTGGCAACCTTGGCAAATAAGGAGCAGGCGGCAACAGTACCTTTCACAAAATTCGCGCCAGCAACGGGTCCGTTTCATGGAAATGAAGCATCTGCTGATGTCCAGCGTCGTAATCGTACCATGCAAGCGGGAGGTTGGCAGTATTTCCCCTTCGGGCAAGGCCGGCCGGAGTGAATCGGGGTGGGCCCGGCCGGTGACCGGGCTGGTGGATCTAGATTAGCCGCAGATTGCTCCGGATCAACGGGTATAAACTTGCCGTGTAAGTTAGTGTCTTCAATTTACTTTACAAGGAATCAAGTCTGTACTATTCTCAAACGCATCATAAATGTCTTCGCCACACCCTCTCGACTCGTTGACGGCGGAAGAAGTTCGAGCCGCCTCTCAGGCACTTGTGAAGCAAATCGGATGCGGCGCCGGCAGACCTCCAGAAACCACACTTGGGCAGAAATACATGCCCGATTTGACACAGCCCTGGAACCGGGTAAATTCCCATGAGTATAGCGCAAAAATTATGGGGGAGTGTCTTCCGCAAGGACCTAACACCTCTCCAGATCACACAACGCGACGGCCTTTCCTTCAGGATCACCGGACGCCGCGTTGAGTGGCACAAGTGATACTTCCAGCGGGGATGGACTCTGCGAGAGGTTCCTGTTCTCTACCTTGTCCGATACGACGATTTACCTCTGTTCTGCCGCGTTTCCATGAGCGAGATGACAGTTCCGTATGGCGATGCTCGTTCTCCGTACCATCGCAAGCAAGCGTTCGACCTGGGCGACGTGGGCTTCGGCCTGACGTCTAAGAGTCTAAGGCTAGGCTGCGGCTGCCTGGGTCACATGGCCGTTTCTGAGGTGGCAAGCCCGTGGTCATGCCCAACGTCATTTGCATGCATGAAGTCGTGGCATGGGGTGGAAACACACCAACTTCAGCACCAAGTCGTCGGTTGTCCGGACAGACAGCTCATGGTTCAGCACATGGCGACGATGGCCAAACACGAGTGCATCCTGGCGTTTGTCCTGGGCCAGGCTCCAACTTTAACATCGACGTGGGAGCCACTGAGACTGTATGGAGCATGCGGATTCGCCGGGTCGGGGGATGGTTGTGGCTCCCGATGTGCTGGCCGTCAACCACCAGGATCTATTCTGTCTGCTCGTGGGTTCGTGCTTGGATGGCGACCAGAAGAACACAATCACTACGACGACTGCCTTCCAGTAACCAACGAGCCAGATCTCGATCCTTTCGGCTATACTATTCGGGTGCATGCAACGGCCATCAAGAAGCCGGGAGACTACGATCCCGACCTGACCAAGAACCGAATATACAAGATCACCGACGAACGCATCAACTCTATCTCCGGAAACCGCATGGGTCTAAACTGCACGCGATTCCCCGCCAAATGCTGATGATGGGGCCGGAGACGTTCAACTACCGCCGCGGGGCGTTACTTCCAAGCTGATCTGGGGTACCAAGTATTGCGCCGAGCTGTGGGCGTCTGGGAACTTGCCAACTAGAGCGGGAATGACATTGGTATCGCGGTGTGGTCTGCTAGAGACGAGCCAGTCAAGAATGAAGACATTGTATTGTTCTGTGGCATTCATTTAGCATTGCACACGATACTAGGCCAGAGGCTAAGTGTCTCCTGGATGGGTTACGTCGCTAATAATTGCGGACTTCCGGCAATGCCGGCCGAGATAATGTCCATCGCGTTGAAGTTTGTCAATTTCTTCGAGTTAGCCCGATCTACGTAAAAATGATAGATTCCGAAGCAGATTAGAATCACCCTTGTGATCGATCAATAATTAACAATCTAGGGAGTGTGGAGGTGGAGACTAGGGTGAAGTTGTGACTTGTCCGTTCGTCTTACATCCCTGTGAAATGCCATCTCCGCCTGCCTCATTGCCGAGGTGTCCGACAGGCACGCTTCACAAGTGAACCACGCCAAGTACGCTAAGCAATGCAGTAACATCTTTTACCAGGATCACAGGACTAAGATCCTCAGATTTAATGCCAAGTCTATAATTATTCTAGGATTATATGTTGGAAAGATCAGATCCAGAGCTCCTCCGATCCAGATCCTTCATGTGAACCAAACGCGTCTCGTCATTCTCACCAAACTCGACAGCGTACGCGCGCGAACAGGCAATCCCTCTAGATTCTGTGCGCTGGTGAGGCTTGCCCACCTGGGACGTCGCGTTTGTACCCAGCGGCCTGTTCTTACTCTTTGCCTGTCCGTTGGTGTTGCTGGCATAGTTGGCGTAGTGTCGCTGAGATGTGCCGAGGATTCTGGGGAACAGGCGGACCAGGAGTAGGCGGATGGTGGGCATGCAGGCGCAGATAATGCCCACGCTGATTTCGATGGTGGACCATTTGGAGACGTCGAGGTTGTCCCAGGTGGCGTTGGAGCTCTCCCTGAACTTGACGACGGCCTGGAGTCGAAGGATACTAACAACAGTGACGCTGTCAAGTTAGAACACGAAGGCAGTAACAGGGGGGGAAACGGTGACGTACAAGGTTCCAACGCAAAACATCAAGCCTACGCCAATTTTCTTCTTCCAGTCTAAGTTGAGACCCTTGAGCTGCGCCAATGGGACCGCCAACATCCAGATATCAACGGCAATGCTGATTCCAGCGTTGGAACACGTAATGGCGTTGATGCTGGCGCAGTGTCCCTCGTGCTCGCCGTCCCACTTTGTCCAGAAATAGCTGATGGGCTGGCACTGGAAGATGGCGACGAAGACAAAGACGATGCCGAAAACAGAGTTGAAGATGACTGTTCCCCAGAGGAGTTTGCGGACGATCGGGGTAGGAAAGATGCGCAGGTAGAAGAAGAGCAGCGATAGCTTGAGAAGCGGGATCTGCGCGAAGTACAAGACGGCCATAATGTTGAAGTACATGCCGAACTTTGTGATTTGGTCAAACGGCACAGTCCAGATGTCGCGGCCCAGTCCGTTGGCAGCGGTGCCGTGGACGTTGATGATCAGGCTCGGGGTGCTGACGATGAAGGCGATGAGGATGAACCAGTCATCAAGCCCAAGGCCGATCTTCCAATAGATCTTGGAGGCGAAGCGCTGGATGACACACAGGGCGGAGATGACGGCGAGGATGTTGGAAATGACGACGTATTCGCCCGAGCGATCTCGGATCGGGGCGTCGCAGCTGGTCATGGTCAGGTTCTTGGTAACTGGCGGTGTTAGCGAGAGCATCAACGACGTCGACGGACGTACCAAGCGACTCCTTGACAGTGCAGCTTCTCGTTGCGCATGCTGTCACTTCGAGCTGGAGATCCTCGTTGGTGCACATGCACGTGGTGTTTGTCGCTGTGCATGGCGAGTTGGCCAGGGCAGTAGTAAGACAGTCGACCTGGAGAGTCAGCGACGTTCACGAGTCCGAGTCTCGAAGCATACTGCGCAATCTGGCATAGCTGCAAGTGCAGATACAGCCAAGGCCGGGACCGCTGTTAGTCCCAGCAGGAGGGCCTTCCACATGGCCGGCATGGTGGTAGTGGCAGATATGGAGGCAGTAAGATCTTCAGCGATTTAGTTAGCAGCCAGTTCAAGTGTCCAGCCAGGAACACGACTCCAGCCAGGAACACAACTTGTATAGGATCAGAACGGCCCTAAAGATTAAGCATCATCAAGGATTCAGACTGGGAAAGGAAGTGAATATCTGCAAAGGGTCGTGGGTCAACATCAAGTGGAGATGTCCAACGGGGGGCCTTCGACCTCGATCAAAAATTATTAATTAATTCCCAACTCTCCTCCTAGCTGAATGGTTAGAGTACAAAGCTCCAGAAGCGTACGGAAGGCGTACGAGGGATCTATTCACGGCTGGTGTTGGTCGTGGCTGTGAACTGACGGGAGCTCGGGCGTCGCTTGGCGTGTCAAGACGACTAGTGGCTAGGAGTAGTGGTTTGAGGATATTTGACAGCTTGAGATGTTAAATAGTGTATATAGTCGTGCTGTATATTGACGCTACCTACTGAAAAACTCCGAATGTGACAGTCTGCCCACTCGCGTGGCATCGGAGGATTCAGTGCATCGATTACCATCCACGATGAGATGCGATAAGCCATCAAATGCGACAGAACAAGGCGAGAAGCGCAGGGGAGTTGTGGCATGATCCACCTACGCAGATCGTGTAGATACGGAGATGCCTGTTCTTTCGAGACATCGGCCCACTTCCAGCGTATTGCCCTACAGAAGTGGAGCTGTTTTCGCAGAAATATCGCGATGCCTATTCTAGAAGACGAGGGTTGAGTGGCACCGTGAAACACTTGTGGCTAGTACTCCGTACGGGGTAGTGGATCATCTAGGCGGCATCTTCACCTGTCGTTTATTAGTGGTTTGATGCCATGACGCCCTCCTCTCTTCTGCGTTGTTCGTCCCTTCTTTTCCCCTGCCAAGTCTCACTTCATCCCGCCAAGTCTCACTTCATCCCGCCAATATCCTAACTAGCAATGCGAACACACACGCGGGCGCCCGGCGGCATAGCCTGCTTCGGGATGACCTCCGGATCCTTTGCCTCGGGCCCCGGACTCAGCCTGGACTTAGTCTGAACTCCTCGACTCCCTGTCGAGATCGGATCCTGAGCACGCAAGGAGACGAATACAAAATACAACCCCAGCAGCTTATGTTGGCTGTTATCCTGACCGAGGGAGGCTTGGCAATCTCCGACTGTTCACTCCGCGGATACATCTCCTCGTCGGCATCGCGCCCCACCTCCAACAAATCTCGCAAGATTCCGTTGGCACGCATAACACCATCGCCAGGGTCGCGCTACCGTCGATATCCTGGGGTCAACCCCCGCCAAATCTCAGCTCGCTCATGCGCCTCCCGAGAGGGGAAACGCCAGGCCTCTGGAAGCGGCCTCTAGTGCGTCTCACCTCCAGCTTACGCCCAGATTCATGCCACCCGACGTAGCAGTCGGGAACCATCACGGCTCAGGCGGCTGCTGAGAATCCTACTAGCAGACATGAGAAGGAATCCAGATATCAGAGACGGTAGATAAATAAAGCGCCCTCCGGGGATTCACGCCACTTGTCTGCCCATCTCTATCAGCCATGAAGATCTTCGCGTCCCTCTCCTGGGTGCTTCTGCCCCTCGCCGTCGCAGAGCTCGGCGACGCCAAGTGTCGATGCTTGCCCGGCGACGCCTGCTGGCCGTCGGTCGACGTGTGGAACCAGCTCAACTCGACCGTCGACGGACGCCTCATCGCCACGGTGCCCATCGGGTCGCCGTGCCACGATCCCAACTACGACGCCGCGGCCTGTACCGAGTTGCAGACGGACTGGAAGCTCCCGCAGCTTCACTTCAACTCGTCCTCGTCGGTCATGCAGGCCTATTTTGCCAACCAGAGCTGCGATCCCTTCCTCGCCCAGTCCCGTCCCTGCGTCCTCGGAAACTACGTATCGTACGCCGTCAAGGTCGCCAACAGCGCCCAGGTCGCCAAGGCCGTCAAGTTCGCGACCAAGTACAACATCCGCCTCGTCGTGCGCAACACAGGCCATGAGTATGTGAAGCAGATGATTGCATCGTACTATACTAACAGTCTGGTAGCTACCTTGGCCGATCCACCGGCGCCGGAGCCTTGGCCATCTGGACGCACCACATGAAGACCACCGAGCTCGTCAACTGGTCCGACAGCATCTACACCGGCCCCGCCATCCGGGTCGGCGCCGGCGTCCAGGGCGCCGATGCCGTCGAGGCCGCCCACGCCAAAGGCCTGACCGTTGTCTCCGGCGAATGCCCGACCGTCGGCCTGGCGGGCTTTACTCTAGGCGGCGGCCACTCGGCGCTCAGCAGCAGCTTCGGCCTCGGCGCGGACCAGTCGCTCGAGTTTGAGGTCGTCACCGCCGCGGGAAATATCGTCACGGCGTCGGCGAGCAAGAACAGCGACCTCTACTGGGCGCTGAGCGGCGGCGGCGCGGGCAACTTCGCCGTCGTCACGTCCATGACCCTCCGGGCGCACTACACCGGCACCATCGGCGGCGCGACACTGCAGATGTCCGTGGCCGGTACCAACAAGTCGACCTTTGACACGGCCGTCTCGCGGTTCCACGATCTTCTACCCGCCATGATCGACCACGGCCCGACCGTCGTCTACTACGTGACCAGCGGGGTGCTCGTTGTCAAGCCGATTACACTCGTCAACTCTACCGGAGACTACGTGCGCGACAAGGTCCTGGGCCCGTTCCTCGCCGTGCTGACCGAGCTCGGCATCACGCCCGCCGTCTCCTTCACGACGCTCAACTACCGCGACCACTACGACACGTACATGGGCCCGTTGCCGTACGGCCACATCGGCGCGTCCGAGTACCAGTACGGCGGGCGCCTCATCCCCCGGTCCGTCATCGAGAACGACAACGAGGCGTTCCAAAAGGTCATCCGCAACCTGACGGCCAACGGCGTCATCGCGGTGGGAAGCAGTGGAACCTTCCAGCGGTACGCGGGCGTCAGCAACGCCGTGTACCCGGCGTGGCGGACCAGCATTATGTCGATGCAGCTGGCCACGGCGTGGGACCCGACCAAGTGGGATGCCATGCTCGCCATGCAGAAGCGAATCACCAACGAGTTTGTGCCTCTTATTTCGTCCGTCACCCCGGGAAGCGGAGCGTACATGAATGAGGCCGACTTCAACCAGCCCAACTGGGAGGAGACGTTCTACGGAGCCAACTGGAATCGCCTATTGTCCATCAAGAACAAGTGGGATCCCGACGGCGTCTTGTACAACCTCAAGGGCGTCGGTTCAGATGTTTGGACTGTCGCCGCGGACGGCAGGATGTGCAAAGCCTAGCTCAGATGCGTTTTTCTAGTATATAATTATAATTGCATATTTGTTTATCTGACCTAGACCCTAGGACTAGATTCGTCCTCGGTCCAGGAACTATAGTCTCAGCCGACTTGCTCGGATGTACTGGCACGCATTCTTCCCTGGGCTATCGTAGGTCGAGTATCCGTCGTGTTTTACCATGCCAGTGCCAGTCGTCTTTATCGTTGATGATACCTCGGTCCAAGATCATACAGCAAGTAATGCACCACCTTGATCCCGAAACTCAGACCAATCGATTGGCTTCCCCTTGCACTCCGGTCCAGAAGCTTCTTGGTTTGTCCACCGTCAGGAAGCTGCGAAGCCAATCCCATTTGTTGCTGTGCCATACAAAGAAACCCGCGTTGCGTCGCTCACCTTATCGACCTCCAGGAGGCAATGTAGCCTAGTGGCGCTCGTACTGTACCAACCCAGGTAGACAGCACTGCGGGTGCCTCAGCCTCGTACGTTAACTGATTCATATACGCCTTAGTGTATTAATAAATGGGCATCTCAATACGTATTCTCGCGGAGAGATAGTGCACAAGATGGTGTTCCGATTGCGGGAGGAGACACCTGGCATTCATGTACGGCTTCGGGACGACCTATCTAATATGGTCGCTCAGCGAAGCCCTAGGGGTGCACTGCAGAAACACTCCAGCGCTCACATGTTTAAGCCACGGGATCCTTACACTGAGCGAACATTGGAAATCGGCGGTTGCCATCCTGGTTCCGCGCGTCGACAGGGACGACCCGTTCTGGTGGGCTCGAACGTCGTGAGCCTACTGATGTTTCCTCAGATAGCATGGAGAACCCGGTTCTTGCTCACTCAACACTTTTATTCGATGTCGAGGACGCAGTAAGAAGCGCCGCGATGCCGACTTTGTCGTCGGCGGCGGGGACGTTAACGCCAGAGATGTGGATGGTCTTCGCCAAAGGGCCATCTTAACACCAGCGAGTTCGGCAAAGAAATCACAGTTGTAGGACCACCTTGCTTCAGAAACCCGAACTATAATCCGAACAACTCACGGGCCCTGAATCTCGTAGAGCTACGACGCAACTGTCCAGACGTTGACCGCACCCTGTATCCTTCTCCTTGACGATGACGAACTCTCCCTTGTAGTTTCTGCAACAGAAACCCCCATTTTTATGTGTGTCTTGACCTTGATATATTGAAGCCACTCTAATAGCCGCCGATCACGTACGCTGAGCACTCGATCAAGTGACTAGGGGCAAGTGCCACCAGCTCATCCAGCATGTGAAGGATCCAGTTTTGCCATCGCCTACTTTTGGCACTGGGGCTCAGGACGGTTTGTTTGCTCTTATTGAATCCCTATCACTAGTGCTACATTGGCCATTATCTCTCAGGTAGCAATGTCAGCTCCTTATCCAACGTCTTGGCGATCTCCAACCCGCCGACTCACGCTTGAGCGCAGATGATTCTATTCCCCAGCATTCCAGCTTACTTCCATGCATCACGCTTTTGATAGCTCGTCATATTTAATATGCTCCTGACTTGTCACAGCGTCGCCTTTGCCCACGTAATGTTGAGATTATGTCCAGTCAGACCCTCTTTTGACACACCTATCGGCAGCTCGGTATTAGTCACATCAGCGGTTACAGTCAGTTTGCACTTGTTCTCGGCAAGGTTCTCAATCGCTAGCTCAAACCATTGTAGAGAGGTCTCCACATTCATGGCCGTCTACACGCTCTTCCGAAGTCAACTCGAGCTTCCGCCAACGGCAAACTTCTGCTGTTTCTTGATCTTGCCTCTGCCGTACATGGCCATGGTCTGGATTTGTCAGTCCTGATCGTACTTCTACCTAGCACAACCCAGTTTTGCCATCCAGTTACCAATGATACCATCAACTTCCGAGTCCCCAGCTAGGGATACAGCTGCTCTAGATCTACCGTGAAGTCAGCTGAGCAGCCACAATACGGATCAGTCTCTTATTTGAAGTATTGTCATCACTTGCGTCTGCGTTCCCGTTTCATTTTTATATTTCTTGGTCTTCACCTGTAGTTCCCAAGCCACTCGCTGTCAAGCTTATAGACTATACCATGCCGAAAAACCTCCGCCATGAGGACGTTGTGGAGCTACCCCGGACTGCGGGCCACGCGTGAGTCAGGGATGCAATCAAGTTCATTCTGACTCGATAGCTAGATTCTAATGCATGTCTAGTCTAGTCTGATAAGTAAGAGGACCCGTTCCGGAGAGGAACGTCAATTTAAACTCCAGGGCATGGTGCAGCATGGCTCGCGCACTGTCTCGTTGGAAGCAATCCGAGGTTCCCCACAGAAGAGGTTGGTGATGTTGAGAAAATACCAACGGAAATCGGGGTATCTTACAGCGACTGCGAATATTTTGTAGCAATGTATGCTATTTACTCAGCCATTCGTTTTACCCATCTACGGCGAGAGCGCTAGGTGACTACTGGCTCTTCAAGCACCGCTCTTTGGGTGGTAATTCCCTGGTCTGGGATGTTTTTTTCTCACCTTCCCTGCTACCACTTGCTTGTCAATGCGTCTAAATAAACGGCATCCCACTGGGTCGTTCCTGCCTCATAATTGAAGTATTGCGACAAGCTACTCAGGGTTGCGGTGTATGTTGCCATGCGAGTACCTAAAAACTCCTACTATTTAATGGTTGGGAATGCCTTGTACTATTAGATACGTGCACCTCTGTTGGACTTCTTTTCTGGAACATGCTTTAATTTACTATGCATTTATTTCGTCTATTTTACTGGAGTAAGGATTCCTCCCATATCTTCAGACTTTAACTGCGTTAATATTCACACATGCCTGAGTTATCATTCGAACACTTTTCTTACTTGAGATTTGGCATAGCAGCAAACCAGCTGTAAAGCCAGTCTGGATAGATTAAAATCTAGTATCAACTCTGAAAAGAGACTAAGACATTCTACTTTATTATTTCCGTATTATTAGAGTATTCTTTCACTTAATTGAGCTCATTCAAAGACGGATCAGTGTGCGTGCACGGGCATATCGCACAGATACTTCGAGCGCACAGCGATTGTAGTGTGTGGTAATGTACTAGTAGTGTAAATATCACAGATAGGTGTGTGAATGTAGCTTATTTCAATGCTTAGGAAAGCTGTCATGTTGCTACTATTCCCTCAACAATTACCAGTAACGATACCTTTCGCACTCGATAATTATCTGAGAAAGGATCACCCACCTCGAGAGCTGAGCTCTTCATTATTAGACTGGGTTGGCAATCAGTGACACCAGCATTAATTATCAAGTTCTTTACGGAGTAGTCCAGGTCTGAATGAGATAGTCAGGTAGGCGGACTGCTCTTTCTCAATACAAGTTTGAATCCATTAAACTTATGGAACTTGAAACGCAATTACAGAAATTACCCAAGGGTCACGGATTGTCCGCCCACTTTAGACAGGACCAAACTTTCATCGCGCCTTCCATCGCACCTTCCATCCCGTAATGTAATGAGCCACACATTGTACTCCGCTGGCCAATCCACCTTCCAGCGTTCATCCAAGCGCAACCCGCTATTCATTCAGCCGGGGGGTATAGCGAAAAGCATATTACCAGACCAAAGAAATGGATTTGTGCCTTTTATAAAGCCGGACTTAAAACATTCAATCTCGCGTATATGGACAGCTACTTATCTTGGAGTGTCAAACTCCCTGTACCAAGTTTTATAGTGCGACGATTCCAATCTGGATTTCTTAGTGATCATATATTACCACGTCACGCCTGTGATTGAGAGTATGAACATGCTACCCCTGCTGAATTTTCGCTCAGCCACTTTGCTAGCTGCGAGTAAAGTTTCTTAGGACGGGAATCATTTAGGAGCAGATTGGCCACTTTTAACGCGCCTCGGAGCGAAATGAGAGATTCGTCTGACAAAATGTCGTGGAAGAGGTTAATCGTTGAATCGACCCTCATGGCTGGGGCGCTTCTGGCTGATTTATCTATGCAACAAGAAACTTAACCTGTGCTGCCACTGGGGATGCTGGAAAAGAATTTAACATCTAGGCGCAATTTTAGAGTCGGGTTAATACTGTTATCGCTAATTCACTGAAGCCAAGTAATGTTGTGGGAGAATTTATGAAGTTGAGAGGAGGAGACTTTAAAAGGGAGGGCACTGTGGAAAAGGAGGAGCATTTCACTATACAAAGTACAGGCCCGCCATCAGCATTTCCCAAAACACAACTACAGGATTCAAGATACTGAATTAGTATATAGTTGATTCAAGACTGAGCAAGCAATAATATAACTAGGTGTCAGCGGACACAAGACTGACACTACACGATAATAATAACAGAATGTTCAATTTTTGATAATGATGTGGTTTATGCATAAATCGAGGTTGGGCTCTGTTACAGACCATTTATGATGAGTACGTCATGGTGACACAATCTCCGGTGGATCTGGATGCACAAATATATAAGCCACATAATTATGCATCATTCCCAGTAATAACAATATGCATTTAAGTACGACTCACGCTGGCCCCACCGTACGATTATCCGTGATGCATTCCTGGCCTGATCCAGAAGTTGCTCCGAGTTCATCTCCTGCATATTGTATAGTTCGCCCCTGCATACGTAGCATTATTCATCATGGCACCGGTTTATCAGATTGCGTTGATCCAGTTCGATCCCAAGGTGAGTGTCCCTAGTCGTACGTTACCAGTCTTCTTGGAGTATGCGGCACGATGCTTAAATGGCTACTGAGATATTTATCAGCCCGTCGCAGTCGCGGACAACTTCAATACGGCTGAGAAATACATTCGAGATGCCGCAGCCAAAGGGTGTGATCTGGCACTCTTGCCTGAATTCCACTTGACGTCCTGGGTTCCTGACCATCCTGACTTCCTTTCCGCGACTCACGAGTCGGCTTCGTATCTATCCAAGTATCAGGACCTCGCCCGGGAGCTCAACATCAATATCGTGCCAGGCACAATATGCGAGCCTCACCCCAGTGCCGACCCAAGCGCCAAGGAGGAACTGCGCAATATGGCCCATTTCCTCGCGGCCGGCACAGGCGAGATCTGCGGCTCGTACCAGAAGAAGAACCTGTGGCACCCGGAACGCCCGCATCTCACCTCTTCGGGACACAGCCCACACGTCGCATTTAACACGCCACTCAAGCACGCCGACGGCAGCCCGGTGCGCGCCGGAATGCTCATCTGCTGGGATCTGGCCTTCCCCGAGGCGTTCCGGGCCCTGATTGCCGACGGCGCCGACTTGATCATCATCCCGTCGTTCTGGTACATGACGGACGCGGGCGAGGAGGGACAGGAGCTCAACCCGGACGCGGAGAGGCTCTTTCTCGAGACGGCGACGACGTTGCGTGCGTTTGAGAACACGGCAGCCATTGCCTTTTGCAACTCGGGCGGGCTGAGCTGCGTAGCCATGCCGATCCAGGGGGCCCTGGGGCGGATAGGAGCGGGAGAGGAGAAGATGGAGATAGTTCCCATGGACTTGAACGTGTTGAAGATTGCTGAGGAGAATTATAAGATCAGGATGGACATGCAGGGTGAGGCTTGGCATTATAAGCATACCTTGCGTAAATAGGTTAATCCAGCAATAAAAGTTAAAGAGTATTCAGAACGTAATTGAAGTATATTACTGCCTATGTGGCTGTATTTTGCATTATCCGTCTCCACAGCCATGCTATCATCCGTTGTTTGTTCGACAAGGTTTCCTCCAACATATTCGGTCCCCTCCGTACTGAGATGATGCTACTTTGAGATATAGCAAGCCGACAGTCGTGACTCTGCGTGTCAAATAAAGGGGCAATTGATGCAGATGTTTAAACTAGGGCGCATCTTGTTAAAGCAGGTGCGATAGAGTTAGAGGAGACTGCCTATGAATTCTCGCGTTTCTGGATATTAATTCCAGATTTCAACAAGAATCCCACCTTCTAAACGCAATTGACTTGTAGGATACTCACCTTTCTAGGCCGGTTTGACACTACCTAGATCATCCCTGAAGAGCAGAACGGCGCACGAAAGCGTCCTTGACGACTTCCTGCAAGCTATTCCCTCGACATACGGCCAACAAGGTTCGCATCCGATTAACCATCCGAAAAGAGCGCGGACTGCCGAACCAGCCTATCATCCTCCATCTCGCACCTTGTTGTGCTGTCCAAGTAAATGCAGCTCTGCATGCCTGCGGACTCTATGCCTCTTTTGACCTAGAAGAAACCCACAGTTCCTAGGTTATCAATACGGGTGATCAATTGCTTGTCTGTAAATGTCATCGGTCGTAAAGCTGGGGTCGCGATACTTTGATGGTCTCGGGCAGTAACTTGATGACCACGCTGCTTGTAGACCAAACATGAATAAGTGAGACTCGAGTATATGAACCCATATGGTCTTTGCCATCGAGATGTATCGACATTGCTTCTCTCAACGGACACTTGTCTCTCTTAAGTTGTCGGGTTTCTGATCAAAATGGCCAAGATTTGGGTCAAGGGTTCCAAGAGGAAGACTCAGAAGACAGTTATTCCTCCAAAGGTATTGCCTGTCACCTTGTCTGGATTCCTAGTAAGTTCTCTCTGCTGTGCATGGTTCGATGCTTACTTGTCAGCGATCCGGAAAGACAACCCTCCTCTAGCAAAAATCCTCCGCAGTGAATACAGTCTCCGTATTGCTGTAGTAGTCAATGACATTGGAGCTTAAGTGCCCTGTTCCTTTAAAAGCATTCGCTAACCACCGCAGTATCAACTTCGACGCCTCCATGATCAAGCAAACCCACCACCTAGCGAAGACGAACAGGTTACCGAGACGTTTCACCCTCGCCTCGCCGAGAAAATGGGCGCCACAGGCTCCCTGGACGGCGTTGCAGGCCTACAAATCCATGCTCAAGGTCCTCAACTAACTGTCAGTACTTGTACTCTACATTTGCTGCTCTACCGACCCTCGTAGCAAGGAAGCTGGTGGCCTGGAAAAATTTACGTGGGGATACCACGGTGGCCGTCATCGATGCGTTCATCATGCTTCACGACTTTGATACGAGCGACTTGGTTTCATCGCGTCGTGATGGCGTTACATCCGAGGACGAACGCACGGTGATTGTTGACCAGATAGAGTTCGGGGATGTCATCACCTGAACAGGGTCAACATGGTAAGCTTGTATTGAGGAAAGAATCTAGAAGTCTTCTAAATCGCCACTGATCGACAGTTGAAACCAAACCTCAGCTGCTGCGGTTGGTCCAGACGCTCTCCCATCGGGCGAAAATCCTTGAGGCGAGTTACGGCAAGATTGACGTCAATGAACTCGTCAACACAGGCTTGTTCAACCTGCAAGTTGCCCAATCTGGCTACAGATAGCTTCGGGATCTGCATGCCATAACGGTTCGTGAGGTAGGCAACCCCTCATTCGCCACTTGTCCCACAGTGTTTAAACTGTCCGATGTTCCTGGCTAACAGCGCTAGGTCCACGGTCGGGACGTAGTTACTGCTAAGCCTGAGGCTGAAGCGTACAATGTTAGGGGTTTTTATCCTCGGCGTCTGTGGTCGTTGCTGTACGATATTTAACTTGTAGTTTGAGCAACTGGATCACGAAGACGAAGACGATATCGATGTCGATGACGGAGAAGAAGATGAAGACGACCTTGAGATGATTGAGTATGAAGACGCAGAAACTGTGGGCAAAGAAATTGAAGACGTGTCCATGTGGCCGTCTTAGCCTTACAGCTCACACTCAAGCGTGCAAACCGTCCCATCTCCGTCTGCACCTAAGCAGACCGAGAGCGGTGACCAGGTCATGTCTGAAGAAGACCTCATCCCACCGTCCAACCAGGTGATTCTCGCAAACAAACGCAAGAATCCCATTATCGGCCGGCTCTTTAGGTCCAAGGGCGAGTTCTTCATAGCGACACGACTGAACTACGCGGGCGACTGGTCCCAAGCCAGCGCGATGCTGACCACGACCGGCGCTTCTGCACCCTCCCGCCAATGGAATACAACCAACTGGTGACGATGAAGCCGATGGCCTTGTGCAGCATAACATCAAGAAGGGGGAAGGGGGGGTGGGGAGTGGGGCGATCGCGCCCAGGAGCTGGTCTTTATTGGGGAAAATCTGGGCAATCTTGCATTAGAAGACATGTTAGAGGCTTGTTTGTTAACGGATTCCGAATATACCAATTGAGAAGAAACGCTGCGGGACGGAATGATGGACGACCGCCAAAAGCGGGATGCCCTGGAGGTTCTGTTTGAGAATGGGTTCCCGGATTGGGCAAGGGGGGCCACGACGACCACGAGGGGTACGATCACGCTCACTCCAGTCTTCGGTCTATAAAAAATCATCTGAAACGAGAGACATAGATCTTTGTAGGTTGCAAAGGTAAGAGGCAGGTTAGAATACTTTAAAACTCCTTGTTACCCAGTAAAAAGCCCAAAGTTTGACCAAAGTTTCCGCTGTTGACGTGTAAGTGCAATATCCCGCTGCTCGGCGTTGCAAGTTCACCATGACACTGATTTCAATTGAAAAAAGCACAGCCGCCCGTAGTCCTAAACGCCTTGTAAAACCTCCGTCATGTGCCCCAAGCATCAAACTCTTGACCGATCATGCGCCGTCTCCCATTGCCACAAAGGCTGCGTTGACGGCTTCCCTTTTCACAAACGAGAGCACGGTATTGTCCTCGCCCATGCAGACGCTACCCTTTGCCCAAGCCTGGATCAGCCTCCTGGCTTGCCAAATGGCCATGTGCTTGTTGTACTTGTGGATCTTGGCAATGCACGAGCGTTTGGTCTCGTTTTTCAGCATGCCCAGCCAGTCGATGCCGTCCTATCGGATATCGTCTCGCTCTATCGGGCAGAAGAACTCGCAGTCCTCGCTCGAGGGTTCGTTGAGGCAATAGCCAATCTCGAGTTGCGCGGGCCTGCTTCTATACGTAGCCATGACGTAAACCACCACCCTGCAAGCGGGTGCGTCGGCGCATGAGTTCCCCCGGTGGCAAGACGGCTGCTCTGGAAAGGAGAAAAAGACATCAGCCTGCGCAAAGCCACAGTTTCCTAATGCAACTCACTGCAAACGCTGCCCACGCTGATGTACTCGCGGAGGACGAAGTCCAAGGCAGGTTTGGCCGGATCGTCGACCATGTTGCCCGTCCAGTCGTTGAAGACGGCGTCCAGGAAGCCTTCCATGGTTTCCCGCGTCGACGTCAAGGTGGCGGTAGGGTCGGTGGCGATGGCGCAAGCATGAAGGATCTCGAAGCAGCGTTTCAGCTCGACTTCATCGAGGTCGTCGGCGGTCGTGATGGATCGCGGGATGCGGAGGAGCGGGTTGCCATGCTCCAGGGCCGTGAATATTCGGTCGCGAGAGCGTTTGGTAGATCGAGGCGCGGGAGAAGGGCTGCGGCTGCTGATGATTATTGGTTCGTGTTCGTCTGATCTTTCTCGCTTCACGCGACGGAGCATGAGGGCCGGGAAGGGAGTTGCGCTCTGCATGGCTGAGCTGAACCGGCCCGCGAAGAGGATAACGATGAGTGTTTTAGGATGTTCCTTACATTAAGATGCGATGTCGAAGTCGGGGAGAAGAGTCCCAGCTTTGACCTGCGAGAGTTGCATCGTGCAAGAGAAAGTCGAAGAAGAAAGGCCGCGAAGAAGGCTAAACAGGGCACGGCGGTGAATCAGAGTCCGCTGCCTCGTACACACAACAGGCTGACCTGAAGTACAGAAGCTGAAGGACCGAAGCTGATGATGGCAAGTCCTAGGGAGTAAAAGTCCCAGAAGGGCGAGAAGCTGAAGAAGCCGAAGATGGCTCAAGGAACCTAGGCTACTGCGTACATGTCCTGTGTATGTTGGTTGGAGAGAAAAACGCCGATCTGCTGACTGGTTTCCTCAACAGGGGCTCACAGCTGCACGCCAGCCTATGAACAATCCCGCTCCACAACTCAAACCCTCAATCCCCTATCAAGGCTCCCCGCAGTGCAATGAGAGAGTGCCGCGGAGAGCAGTCGGAGTCTTTCCTCCGCGTAGGGAAACAGGTTTTGGGGATGAAATGTTCCCAGGCCAAGAATGTATGAGAACGGATGATAGTACAGGCCAGAACAGGCCATACGGTTTGGACGCGAGTGCGAAGCAAAGCAAGGAGATGCTTTGTTTGATTTCTCTTTACCTCTCATCGCTGGCGCATCAGGTGGTGCAGTTCGGCCTCTAGTTTACTCTTGTTTGCTTTGACTTGCTACGTCAGGTGGATCCCGGGCCGCAGCTTTCAGCTTCAGGTCGCTTTGCAGAGGAGGGAGGACCCTTTGCGGAGGACCCTTTGCGGAGGACCCTGCTTTGATCGACGTGCCCGGGAATAGATGGCTTTCGACTGTCTGTCGGGATCCAGCTGGTAGAACCCAAGTGGCTGTTTGGAATGTCATGGACTTCGCGCCAAGGGGCCCGATGCTGGGTCGGCTGGGATCCTGAATGGCTGCCCGGACCAGTCGGCCAGGGTGCCAAGAAGCGGCATCGTACAATACGATGGCTTCCTTTGTGGAAAATGGGAGATGCGGATGTGGTTGGGGTGGGCCAAGTGTCACTCCTGGCTCGATGGCTAATAATGCATCTATTCGGCCGCCGGCCAACTCCCTGGCGCGTGCGTTGACCGGCTGCAGCAGGGTGTGGTAGGGGAGGATCCCCAACCGTGCTTCCTCTGGTTTGGAAGTGAGTGACGGACAGATAGCTACCTACTCCGTACACTGCACTACATTGCATTGCAGCCTGACAACAACGGTGGAGTCGGTCGACCCTGAGGCCTGAGACCGGGAGCCACACCCATACGCAGGGCTGCCTACGTACCGAGACGCGAGGGAGGGATGTTGGGATGACAAGAGAGGGAGAAGAAAAGAGCCAAGAGGCAACAAGACGAGAGATCAGCCAATGCCGGACAAGGCGAGGCGAGGCAAGACAAGACACGACAAGGTTTCCAGGCCTCACTATTACAAGGCTTGAAGTACCAAGTGAATTCACAGGAAACCTCGAGGGAGCAAAGGAGGATGATCCCTGAAAAACTGCAGCCAAGCTCTAGCGAGACAAACAAGTTATCCCAGCCCAGAGGGCTCAAAGCCAGAGGACAGTGAGAGGGGGGCGCCTCCAGAGAGGTTGCAACCAGGACAGACAAGCCTTCAAGGCCAACTCTCAACCCTCACGCCTCCTCACGCCTCATACCTCACGCCCTCAGGGTCCACAGGGGTAGTTTTGTGTTGGCACTGCCTATCCCGGACGGCGACATGACGGCCCACGGGTTGCGGAAGCAGGAGGGTCCTGGTCGGATCGGATCTCGTTGTCGTCGATCCCTTGCAAACCCCGAAGCCGCGGTGGGGGGATGCAACCTGTTCTGCTTTGGCTGCACCGGGGCTTCTTCAAGTTTCCCTAAAAGACTGCCCGGTCTCCTGTCAGTAGACAATGGCCCGCAGAGGCGACGCCGTCGAAGCAAGGATGGCTGGCTGTCTGCGGCGCCTGCATGCCGGGAGCTGGACTCTCCGAGATGGATGGCGCAAGGCAACCTCGGTGGGAGCGTGCAAGAGTGGGAAGACGGGACGAAAAGCACCCAAGCTCAATGCTCCTTGCTGAACGAGTGACGAACGGGGACAACCAACAAAAGTATCATCTCCGTGTGGGCTGTAGCTGGTCTTCCCGGGTGACAGTTGACAACACCCCCCTCCCTAAGGGAAAAACAAGCCCGCCTCCGCGAGCCTGCATTTGCATGTCTTTGCAAAGGAAGGAAAAGGGTACCCTGAAAAAGCTCGGCTCAACTTGCAAGCGAGCATTACATCAACGCTGCACTCGCGTTATCTGCTTCTTCCAGCTATGTTCCTCCTCCCCTAGTGGCGTGCCCCCTTCACCCCCTTCGCCCCCCCCTGTGACGTGTTTTTTTTATGCTTCGCAGACCCTGCCGCTGGGAAGGAAACAAAAAAAAAATATCAATACCCCTCTTTCTGTTGTGTCGTTTTTTTGTGTGGTTTTTCTCAGTCGTTTTTGGAGAGTTCAACGTATCACGGCCTGTGGTTGAGTCCGGGTCGCTTCCGTCAATCACAAGGCTCCGTTTCGGACGGTCTTCCTTTGTTGCGGACCGGGCCAATCAGCGTTGAGCATGTGCCAAGTGCGCTTCTCCGCTATAAACCTTGTCCACTTCTATCAGGCTTCGTGCAACTGGCTGTGACAGGCCACAGCCGCAGAGCGCGACTTGGGAGTCAGGGCGA
The DNA here is from genome assembly GCA_003385265.1 of Neonectria hederae. Classification (NCBI taxonomy): domain Eukaryota; kingdom Fungi; phylum Ascomycota; class Sordariomycetes; order Hypocreales; family Nectriaceae; genus Neonectria; species Neonectria hederae. The sequence goes on from QGQB01000023.1 coordinate 231,900, forward strand.
GACCCCCCGTATTCCCTCTCCAGGTCGGTTCTCCGTTTGTTCTGGCGTCCACCACTCACTCCGCTGTCGATGGCCGCTGTCGATGGCCACTGTCGACTCGATCTCCACTGTCCACCACCGCTGCCCACTGTTAATTCAACCGCCGTCTACCAGTGTCCGTCAACAACTGTCTACCAGTGCCCGTCAACAGCAGTCCACCACCGCCTGTCGACGACTGTCCACCGTCGTTGCCCACTGTAACCATTCCCTTCCACCGGCTTCCCAGCATGTAACCGATGACGGGGACCCGTGACTTGTGTGAAATGGCGTAGAGCACGACGACCTTTCGCCCCTGCAAGTCCACTCTTCTACCCGTCCACATCAAACACCAGCCCGTCGTCATTCTGGCTTCTCTCCTCACCTCGATCCTCCAGCTTCGTCACGATGCCCATCCAGTCATAGTCGTCGTCGTCGTCGTCGTCGTCTTGCCTGGTCCGAGTGCCACAAAACCTCCCGTGGTAGATCCTCGATGGGCTAGAGTCCATCCGGACGAGCCTTTCCAAAGTTCGCCCCGTATATCCATCTCGATACCATATGGGGTCAGCCCCAACCAAAACCCAAAAGAAAAAGAAAAAAAAGGAGCCATCATCCAACCAACTGCTTCTCTTGGCATCTTTGCGTCCCATCCCTCCGCTGCATCTCTGGGGTTCACCAGTGATCCAACGGGTCGTGGAGCCGTTGGCCTGTTAGCCTGTTAGGATGGTACCTGGCTGGCCCTCTGCTGCCGTGCATTCCGCAGCCCGAGCCACTGTTCTCAGCCATCCATCCATGTTTACGTGCTCGTCCCAACCCTGCTTGCGTCCCTCGGTGCTCCCAGAAAGTCTTCCTATTCGCTTCCTTCCAACCCGGTGGTGCTTCTGACCCCCTCTTCCAAGTTCCCGTTCACATCATCAACCGAGTCCTCTTAGATTTACCAAAACCATCAGCCACGACAACCCCTGAAACCTTTTCAACCCTCCGACAACTCGCGGCCGCGGCCTTCCTAGCCATACGAACCACACATCATCGACATCCCACCTTCCTGAACACCGTAGAGAGATGGCCTCGACACCCTCGGCTCCCTTCTCTCGCCCCTACGCTGATGACCCTCAGCTGTTGTCCTACCCTCAACAGTATCTTCCTGTTGATGGCATGGACGAAGAGGCCTATAACGGCTTCAACACAATGGGTGGCGAGCCGACGCTTGACGGCTTCAACCCCTCTCTGGACGTCCCCTGGGAGCAATGGTGGTCGCCCGACCAGTCAGCCCTCATCGGTCCGCTCCAGGACGGAGACAGCAGGACGCCCAACTCTGCGCAGACCAGCTTCTTCCCCAACAGACACCCCGGTGGCTACGAGACCAACTCTCTCGGGTATTCGACTTGGCCCAGCCCCAACACCGAATACACCCCGGTGGCCCGCGTTGCCGAGCAGAGTGCCTATGCAGCCGGCATCCCAGAGCCAACAACCGAGCAGGAAGCTCGAAGGCGCAAGCGCGACAGTCCTGAACAAGGAACTCGAAAGTCCACGAAGCACAACTCGGCCCAGGACGAAGAAATCAAACCACCATCACCACCCGATTCGGAACAATCAAAGAGCCGCCGCGGCAGCGGTACAAGCGACAACAACAGGGGCAACGAAGAGTGTGCCACCGTTTCGCCTTCGGAAAAACCCGAGCCTTCCACCGGGAAGCTTCAGCAGCGAAACCGAATCGCCTCCAACAAGTTCCGAATCAAGAAGAAGGAGGACGCTGAGAGACTCAAAATCGAAGAGAAGCAAATGGAGCACGACAACCACAAATTGTCCAAGCACTACGCCACCCTCACTCACGACCTATACTTACTCAAGATGCAACTCCTCCAGCACACCGACTGCGGCTGCGAGGAGATCCAAAAGTACATTGCCCTCGAGGCCCAGCGCTATGTCAAGCAGATCGGGGGAGAGTCTTCTTCTCCTTGCGAACGCCACCCCCACCACGAGACTTGAATTTCAAACCTGCCACCCCGGGGCAGACGATGACGAACATGACCGAGAGAACGACAAATATCTATTTCCCTTTTTGGATTGGCTAATGAGGGCGCTTTAGGGGCAAGGGTGAGGGATAGGGTCTTGAGAAATTCGGAATCAATGCATCTTTCGGACCAGTGCTATGCAGATCAATGCAGCTTCGACTCAACTATGCAAAGTCAACGACGAAATACTCTCCTTTGCCCCAAAAATAGAGTAGGCCTGCTAAAAAGCCTGACAGGGCTGCTAACTAGGCCTGTCAGTTGCTGCTGAGTCCGCCCCAACCCGAATCAAGTAGGGGACGCTTCGGTCCTCTTGACGAGGTCGAGTTTGCCACTGCAGCCTTCTTGCGAGCGATCCTTGGGCTTAGGCGGGCTGTAGGCTGCATTAATGTCTAATAGCGTCACTAGAGCCTGCGCTGGTGATTGGTGCCTGGTTTGAGCCGGTCACTGTATGTATCCAGTGGCAACTTGCAGTCTGTGTCCACCAAGGATATCCGTCACTGTCTCAGTCACTGTATCAGTACCTTCCAGTCACTCTTCCCACTCCTCTGTCATCTCCCTCCTCCCCGTCTTCCCTATCTCAACGGTCCTCTGTCTTGCGGGGCTGGAGCAGGGGTTATCGTAATGTCACGATACGTGCTCCTTGCTTGGATGGCGAGGCAAGAGACAACAGGCGACGGGGATGGAGGCCGCTAGCTGCAGCGAGCCTTATCATGCCATGCCTGGTCCTGCGGCTTCAACTAACCCTTGGCCATTGTTTGACGATTGCTGGGTTACATACTGTTGCTGCAGATGGCCCGTTCTGCATGGTTGCTACATGAGCAGCATAGCTATCCAGCGCAGGTTACTCTACTCTCCGCAACCAGCATCCACCCATCCAAGCTGTCAACTGTCAATCCATGCTTCAACTCAACTCAAAAGGTGGGGAAGGGCTGCATGCATGGCACATGATGATGCCGGCAAATGCCAAGCCAAGCACCAGGCAAAAGCACGGAGCCTGAAACTACCCACCAGGGGGGGCCCGTAAGCCTTTTGTTTGCTTCCGTCTTTGAGTCTACTTCAAGTCTACTTCAAGTCTACTTCAAGTCTACTTTGGATCCTTGTGGCCTTGTACTCCCGAGGTATCTGTCAAGTACTACACTCCGTTTTGTTCCCTCTGCGCCAAAGCCTCGATTTTTCGTTCGTTCCCGTCAGCGTTGCAGCTCCTCCCCTCTCCCTCGATTCAAAGCGAGCTACTTAGTTCGACGAATTCTCAGCTATTGGGTTTTCTTTGAAAGAATAAGCGCGGAACCGTTCTCGTTGATGGGACCGATCGGCACCAGGGCCCAAGAGGGACTAAGTCGATCTACACACCCTTCGCCTCGTCGCTTGTCAAGATGTTCGGCGCCAGCCTCTGGGCGTTGGGGAGGAGGTTGGTTGGACCACGGCTCGTCGCCCAGACTGGTGGTCAGTGGGGGCCGAGGCTTTCATTGTGACACCCGAGGACAAGGGCCGTGATAGATTCACCCCCTAGTCCTCCAGGACAAAAGTGCAATTGTCGAGGAAAAGTAGCCCACCACAAAGGGGTGCGGACCATCTTTTCCGGTCCCCACGGTACGACATCGCGCCGCTCGTCTCCTTTGTGCTCCTGTTTGCTCCTCCGTCTTTTTGTCTTTCACACCTTACCAATTTACCACCGAACCAGCTAGCACGGAGAACGCCCAACAGCCCTGATTTAGCACTAGCCACGCAATTCCGGTACAACCTCGTACGCAGAATACTCTCTCTTGCATTTCCTGCATGAGTAGATGGGTACCAGCACGACACCGTCTCCACACCGTGTCACATGGTGGTTGGTGTTTTGATGCAGGATCACGCAAGTCAATCGTGCCTTGTTTGTCGATCAGTCTCCTCCAACCCGCAGCATGACGCTTCAGGATGCACAAACCCAGCATCGCCAGCCACTTCGCCTATTCTCCTTAGCCCTCGCTCTTGTCCGGTAATGCCGACCTTCCTTCTCCTGTCTAACGCCCCAACAGCTGCGAGAGAGAGAACGAAGAATAAAATGTAAGTCCCAACGCCTTCGCACCCAGTAGGAGCCGGCGGTAGCGGAAGCCTTGTTGGAGTACAGAGTGCTCTGCAATAGGTTTGTTTATCAACTCTTCTCTGGAAACGACACGGCAAGTGCCAAGATGAAACTCCCAGCTGAATCACCTGGGAAGACGAGAACAGCTCGAAGAAGACCTCGAACGAACGTATACTTTTGCTCGAAACCGTATCTGCCATGTATCTTTCAATCTCGTGGTGTTTCTTTCGTCGGTATGGGCCGTCGTGGACGTTGAAGTAAACTACAAAGTTGCATATGCATACGGGAACGATCGCAACGGCCCGCCACCTAAGATCCTGATCCAGGGGGAACCGTGCTCCAACTGATCCCGGCATCTACACGGGATGATGCCGCGAGTGTCACTGAGGGATCTTGAGCTTATTGGCCAAACCCCCGTCAGACGAGAGTCAGTGCTTTCCTTGACCCTGGATCGTGGCTCATCACTATGCTGTCATTCTGATGTCAAAATTACACAATTATTGCGTCAGACTTTTACAGCATTGATAAAAGGGCTCCTCGCACTTGAATCACTCCTCCTCCTCCTGCGTCGACTTGTTGAAATTCCTGCTCATGATAGTTAACTCAGGAGCTCAGGGCAGAAACCGTCTTTGGTCAGAGATATCGGAATTTCCGCCCGGCCGAGAAAGTATGCGTGGGCGGCAATACGAGCTATGGGATTTGCGAAAATGCCTCAGGGGTTGTTTCTATTTTTGGCTACCGACGACAGCATTCATCAACCGCAAGATCAGATCCATTGACACCACGAAACAGAGCGTCAACCTAAAAACGCCAGAACTAAACTCGAGTTTCGAAGATTGGATCACGGGAGTTCTGCAGAGCGCATTCACACAGTCTGGCACGATGACGCAATGGCCAAACACTCACGACATCAACCTCCCTCGAAACAAACGGGCCTCCGACTTGAGCATGAGTGTACAGGAACACTTATAATAATTTCAGGGATCCAGTGGTCGGCAGGAAGCATCAGATTCATCACGCTAGAGCCACCATACTATCGAATAACCCGGGTTGTTAGTTAGCGCGATTGGCTCTCGCATCTATCAGTCGGGGCGGTCAACAGTCCAGAACGTTTCCCAGTTTCTCTTCTCGAGTATCGCAAAAAGCTGGGCCTGGATGTTCTCTAACTATCAAGCATGTCACAGGTTGTACGGAACTCAGCAGGATACGTCATAGATTCACTGTCACATAAAGGAGACGACATTTCAATCCTGGACGAATCGAAACAACGTGCCAATCTGCAGTAGCGATATTCACTTACTGTGGGATCAACCCCTCAGTTGAGTCTGGTTATTGTCATACTTTCAAGATTGTCCACCCCTCATTCAACGGATCAACTAACAGTTGCTTGTTCAAGACTCCCGCCATGACGTTCGAGAACCCAATGGCGTCCGACACCGTAATCGAACGCTCCCCGAATGCGACTCCTTGTCGTGTACATGACACCAATGTCTAGGCGTGTAATTGAACTAGGACCCGTTTATGCTCGACATCTGCGGACAAAGATACATGCAGCGCTCAACGATATCTAGGAGGCAACTGGTGCATTCAGTAGTGGTCTTCCACTATGCGCCTGAATATCGAAATTCTTTTGATAGTGGGAGACCGCACGCAACTCGTAATCAGGGGACATCGTGTCCAGATGGCTTGAAAGTCTGAACTGGCCGGCGGTCGTTTGAAGTCACTACACTTCCAAAAATGACCAAGATGCCAAGCACCATCGAAAGTCTCGATATACCAGCTATTCGTTGCTCGTACTACCCAAACACTCTAGCAAGATCGTACAAGTGAGGACGTAGGTATAATGATGTGAACTTCACATTATCATATCATACGGCCCTTATACTCCTGTCGGTCTTGTTAGTTAGCCACCCCTAATAGTCTAGGTTACGGAAAGCCACCAGATGGGAACTGAAACTTCCCGGGTGTTGAAAGGGGCCCAGCTCTTGGCCATGACCATGACCAGGCAGCTGTGGACATTTGTAACTCGTTGCAGTATATTGCTGTTGGTCAAGTTGGTCACGATTTCGATGAGGTTTCGAGTTCCCGGCGTTTGCTGTCCACTCTTCTATCTCTCGTACTACTGCTACACATATTTGTCAAATTTCCCTCTTCGGTCCAGGAATTTTTCGAATCTATCCCATATCTTGCCTGGGTTTAAGGCTCGTCATGGGGATTCCATCATCCTACCGATAGATTGGATATTATGCCCTGAGCAGAATACGTCTCGGGATTGGTTCATAACAATAACACAATCCAACACTTGAAGTGGAGATTCTGCTAACCAACATTATGTCAAATGTCTCGATTTAACCTCCAAGAATAATACAAGTCTACAGCCACCCTCATGAACTAGAACTTTCGTGCTTAGTAACGCATGTTTAAGGCTTAGGAATCTAGAATGGCAGACTTGAGACAAGTCGGCAACTTTAGTGACATATCGACTGGACACTATTGATAGGCCTAACCGGTCTGAGCCGCCAAGCTCTAACGAGGTGAATCATCAGTCCTCGTAATGCTTATCAGCCGTCTTGAATTCGTCGCAGTACCATATGACCTGTCAATGATGGGTCGCCTGTGTGGTCTTGAAGAAACCCGCACATCGTCAAAAACAGCACAGGGTGTAGGTCTAGACACATGTCGGCATCTCAACTGATCAACACGCACGCCGTTCAAGACGGGCTAGTTTACGACATAGGGCTGGCTGAAGCTCAATCTTAATTAAGATGCCCATTCTCGGGCCTAGATCCCCTCGTGCATCCGACGGACGCCAATAAGTGGTCTTCCAGATCAGATGCATGCAAGCCCATCTCACCTGGCGAGGATTTGAGGCAATAGGCGATCAATCAGGAAGTGATTTTCCTTGATAGATGACGCTGAAGTTCTGGGCTTCGTCGGGCGTAGAGCGGTGTACGGTGATCGCCGGGTATGCAGGAAGAGAGAGACACGACGATGGGATTTGGCCGGAACGACGAAGGAGCTGAACATTCTCGGGGACGCAAGAGCTGCATCCGGACGGCTATTCTTTCCAAGGAAGCCAAAATAAGGAAACTGCCTGTTCCAGAGTGCAGCCCAAGTGACGCAGAGATTTCAGCTGTGCCTGTCATAGAAAACCGCGAGTGTCGTCAAACTGTCCTCCGACCAGACTCCCTCGTCTTGGACGTCTTGGACGTCTTGGAGCCTCGCCTCCCAAAGCGGACTAGTACAAAATAACGTTGAGCATTGACTTTTTATTATCCCGAGGCACACGGAGTAGACGCGTCAAATTGTTGATGGACCATGAATCAAAGCTTCAGGCTTCCCCGCAGAAGAAAGCCGAGGCGTGCTACGCGGGAAAGCGTGCTTGATTTGGAGAGGATTACCTTACCCCAACGCGAGAAGTGGATCAGTGGATCCCCACTTGTTTGATGCTACTATTCGTATATGCTACTCGTCGGGGTTGATACATCTATGCAGTTAGGATATGTATACGAATATGAGAGGCCACATGCGGTATCAGTACGGTATCACCATCTCACAAAGTCAAAATACTGCATTCATTTACTAACACATCAACTGTGAAGACTCCAGGAAACAGGAAACATCAATTCTTCCCACACAGCTACTCAAATTCTATATCCAAAATGCCCATTCACTCGTCTAATTTCGGTTCATCCCCTGGAAATGGCCTCTGCCAAGCCCAACGCAACTATGTGCTTAACGAGGCCGTCGCCACACTTTGCCTCGCTCCAACGCGTTGTAGCCGACCCAACTGCCGCTCGCCTTCTCCACGGGGAACAGCCAGCGCGGGGTCTCCACCTTCTCCAAGGCCCAACGATCCGCGTCCCGCGGCTTCGCTATCGTCAAGTGCATAAAAGCAAGGTCGTTGACGAAAGGGAGAAAAAGGAGGAGGCTTGGAGCTTGTTCTGTGCTTTGACGAAGTGGTTACCTTTGCTCTTGTCTGTCTTCTCTTTCTGGTCATCCCTTCTGGTTGTATCCTGCGGCTACCTAGACTCAAGGACTAGAAAACCAGACTCAAGGACAACCCAAGGACAACCCAAGGACAACCCAAGGACAACCGACTATAACGCAATCAGTCAAGAACTAAGACAACTCACCATGTCTGCAGAGCCCTCCTATGTAGGCTCTCCAGGGAAAATCCCCGGCGCGAACACCTTTGACTGGCTCTTCGGCAACCCATTCGAGGCGGAGAGCGACTACATCACATCCCAACAGCGGGTACCGCACATAGACGAGAACGCGCCTATCTTCGTCGACCACGCCACGGGTAAGTCAATCGACATGGCACTAAACTGGGGTTCCGCAGTGTTACGGTTGCACCGCGAAAGACTAACAGTGTCTCAGATCGCGCCCTCACCTTCTCCCGCCTGCGGAATGATGCCCTTGCTCTGGCTGCCGGCCTTCACGCCCTCGGTCTGAATCCTGAAGATATCCGGTCTCTGCCGCCCACGCCGTCGTGTCCACGTCCCGAGGTGGCTCCCGTAGTGCTCGTCCAACTCCCCAACTGCCTGCCCTTTGCAACCGCGCTGCTCGGCACCCTCGCCGCCGGGCTGACGGTGACGTTGGCGTCCCCGGGCCTCACGGCGACGGAGCTCGCGTGGGTCGTCAAAAACTCGCAACCGCACGTCATCATCACCGCCAAGTCATGTCTCAAGACTGTGCAGCAGGCTCTCAAGACCCAGGACGACCAGGCGTACGTCCGGGGGGCGCACGTCTTCACGGTAGATGTCGGCGGGGATCCGTATCCGATGGGCAAGGCCGAAAGCGCTGAGGGAGACTGGCGGAGCCTGATCTCTCCGGACAAGGCATTGCAAACGGCTCACGCGTTGGCTCCCGAGGCGGCCATTACCCGGACGGCCGTGATCCTGTGGTCGTCGGGCACGTCGGGACGGTCCAAGGGCGTGCTACTGTCGCACAACGCCCTCAACTTCTCGGTGGCATCGCTGTGGCACAACGCCGACTTCTACGGGGGCCGACAACAGCGATGGCTCGGCTACGTGCCCTTCTACCACGTCTTCGGGCTGTCTAACACGTTTCTCATCGCCGTGTGCACGGGTGCGACGGTCTACATGATGCCGGCGTTTAAGCTCGACGCGGTGCTATCGGCGATCCCACAGCGGCAGATCACGTACATGCACATGGCGCCGCCGGTGGCCGTGATGCTGGCCAAGTCGGCGGTGGTGGAGCCGTACCTGCAGCGGGACGCCCACGGGCGCAACGCCTTCAGCAGCGTGGTGGCCGGTGTCACGGGAGGGGCGCCGTTGGGCCACGATATTGTGGTGCAGGTGCATGCGCGGCTGGGGTTCCTGGTGCGAATGGGGTACGGCATGTCCGAGGCGTGCAGCGTGACGGTGCAGAGCGGCATGGACGAGGCGGCGATGCGGGGATACAGGAACGATACGGGGCAGCCGCACTGGGGAGTTGAGCTGATGGTTGCGGACGACGGCAGCAAGGAGGTGGCGGTAGATGCAAGCCAAGATGCGTCCAAGGCTCCATCCAAGGCCGCATCCAAGGCCGCACCGTTTGGCACGCCTGGCGAGATCCTCATCCGGTCCCCAGCTCTCCTGAGCGCATACATCCCCAGCCAGGGCCTCTACGCCACATCACAGCCGGACATGAGCGTCACCGCCGAAGCCCTCACCCACGACGGCTGGCTGCGCACCGGCGACGTCGGCACGCTAGATGCCGACGGCACGCTCTGCATCACCGACCGCATCAAGGAGCTCATCAAGGTCCGCGCGTACCAGGTCGCGCCGGCCGAGCTGGAAGCCCTCCTCTGCAGCAGCGACGACGTCGCCGACGCCGGCGTGGTGGGCGTCCACGACAAGACCGAGGCGACCGAGTGGCCGCGGGCCTACGTCGTCGCCAGGGACCAGGACAAGACGGAGCAGCAGCTGCACGCTCTGGCGCAGTCGCTCAAGGCGCACGTCGAGAGCCACACGGCGCGGTACAAGTGGCTCGTGGGCGGCATCGTCTTCGTGAAGCAGATCCCCAAGTCGCCCAGCGGCAAGATCTTGCGGCGGGTGATTCGAGACGGAGGCGTGCAGGGGTTCGAGGTGGCGCTGTACCAACGGAAGCAGAGGAACGAGCACAAGCCGAAGCTGTAATAAGTCGACCAGCCAAGTTGGAGGCTCTCTGCCGCTTTGCACCTCCTCAGTCCAATGGCTGCGGTTCCAATTGCGATTCCAATCCCCCCTCCGAGCCTAAGCCAAGCTCGTCGTGGCGGTGTTTGCTTGCCAAGCTGTGGACTTGGCGCACAGAACCGTGCGTCAAACTCGCACCGCCGTGTTTACCACCGGATGACTAAAACACGTCTGCTGATTGGCTCCCTCGCCACCATCACCCAAGCACCTCACCGGGATGGTGGGGATGGTGAGAGCAACGCTGGAATCTACGAGGCGACAAACGGGCGTAGTGTCGGTTTTTGCTCGTCGGACTTGTCGGAGAATGGGGCTCTTTTTTCATTCGCAATTGGGCCGTCGCGGCTTTGAAATCCCCGACATTGGGGAAACGTATAAAGATGTCGGGGGATGCTGTTTTACTGTACCTAGATGCCATGTACTACTACTTGATACTATTGTTCGATATTCACTTACACCTTTGATACTCAATTTACTACACTTACACACTCGCCTACACCCAGATTCACTTGCTATCATACCAATCGGTCACTATCACACCATCGCATCACGATACCACACACCACACACCACACACCACATATCACCCGGATCGTCAAGCTCACCCGACTCATCCGACTCTTCCAGCTCATCAATTTATCCAATTGACCACCTCATCCAATTCAAAACACATCCAATTCAAAACACATCCAATTCAAAACACATCCAATTCAAAACACATCCAATTCATACACATTCAACATCAACTTCATCCAGCACATCTTCATCATGACCCATATCCCTTCAGAAGCTTCTCCCCTCCTCGCTGAACCCCCAATCGAGCAACCCTATCACCAACACATCCCCCTCTACCCCCGGAAAAGCCAACATGAAGAGTGCCACATCGACTACAGCAACGTCCTCCGCGACATCATCATTGGCTTCTCAGATGGCCTCACCGTCCCCTTCGCCCTGACGGCCGGCCTCTCCAGCCTCGGCAGCGCCAAGGTCGTCATCATCGCCGGCCTCGCTGAGCTCTTCTCCGGCATGATCAGCATGGGCCTCGGCGCGTATCTGGCCGCCGTCACCGAGCGTGATCACTACAACTTCCAGGCGCAGCGCGAAGCCCTCGAGGTCCAGAGCATGCCCGAGGCCGAGCGCGACGGCATCTACTCCATCCTGGAAAAGTATCACGTCTCCCGCACCGCCGCCACGCCCTTGGTCGACGAGCTGTGCAAAAACCCCGACGAATGGGTTCGCTTCATGATGGACTTTGATCTTAAGCTCGACAAGCCCAACATCCACCAGGCATGGATCTCCGCTGCCACCATGGGACTGAGTTATTTCATCGGCGGCCTCATCCCTATGATTCCCTACTTTCTCATGGACCGCGTGCGCGAGGCCCTCTTCGTCTCTGTCGGCATCACTATTGTCGTCTTGATCGTCTTTGGATACGTCAAGAACTACGTTTCCATTCGCAACCATCGTGCCGGTCTCTGGGGCGCGTTCCAGACCTTGATCATTGGCATGCTAGCAGCGGGAACGAGCTATGCCATTGTCAGAGGATTGGACAGTAAGGATGAATAGACAGGTCATAGGATCCAGGATCACTGGCGGCGGCGGCGGACTGACTTAAATTTGGCGTTATGATTCAGGTACGGTTCTAGTCTGGTCGGTTTGGTTGCGACTTGCATGGATCACAGGACTGGCGAAAAGGATTGAATGGCGGCTTCTAGAAAGGGCTTCGACAAGATCCCTAGAAAGCTATACACTAATGACTGAACGATAACAAAACTGGACTCCTTGACACAACTTCGCACCCTAACTTGGTCTCGAATCGTTAGTAGTATCCTTGCTCATGGTGACATCGAAGCAACTGACCTGAGAGAGAAAAGGTGAAGCCATCGCCCTTTACAGAATGATCGGAATTGTGTTATTCTGTCTCTCGAGGCGAACCCCAAGAGGACAAAACGCCGCGTATCGCACTTCAGTTGTAGTCCCAACAAGCCTCGCAAAGACTTCCCATAGAGACCTAGGACGCGCACCCATCTTCCCCTCGCGGGTATACACGAGGCGGCCTAGACTCCGAGATTTCTGATGTCATTTGCAAACGTCGAATGACGCAGGGCCATCACTGGCAGACCTGGGATCCAAGCCAAGCGGCGAGGACCGAGGTGAAGGTTGAGGCATACTCCGAATTTCCCACATGCGAAAAAAGGCAACCCCGACGAACGGGATCTCGAGAGACTGGCTTGCGCCGGTCTCTCTGTTTGTAGCATGGAAACGCAGCGTTGTAAAGGGCGATGGCTTGAGGAAAAAGGAAGAGGAGCGGGTTGCGCGCAGCGAGAATTTTCATATGGATGACTGTTTTCGGTTACGTAAGCTGACCCGCCGCAGGGTAAGTTTGCGCACGAGAATACCTTGAGCGGCAGTGTTCAATGTGAATGAGGTGCATGTCTTTAATTGAACATTCTTCATTCTTCAGGGTATCTTTACTTTAATGAGCTTCTTGGTGGTTTTGTGTGTTAATTTGGATTGATCATCTAAACACTTGTCGGATACGCTGCTGGGGCTCCTTCCAGCCCTGATGGTGCCTCAAATGGACAAAGCACCACACTCCCAGACGCCTCATTCGGCTGCGCCATCAACGGCCCCTTGAGTTCCATCTTGGCCATGAGAGGTTTTACCTACAATGATTAGCCCGTTTCACGATACCTGTGTGGGATACCTGTGGGACATACCTTGTCGACAGCTGACGCATCGATACCCGCCTTCTGCACTACATGCGCCATCTGAACAGCCAGCGACGCCGTTACAGTGTTCTGATGGCCAATCACCACCATCAAATCCATCAACGAGCCCATATTAGCTTCGCTCTGTCGATTTGAAGAGGCGAGAAAATCCTCCAGAAATACGAATCCCGCCATGTACGCCGCAAACGCCACCATGGGGTTGCGGAACATGGCATTCACGTCGGCAAGCGAAGCCACGATGTTGAAGATCTCGTGGGCAGCGGGGAGTAGCCTCGCTTGGGTTGCTGATAGGACATCTATCGGGCTGTCGTACTTTTTTGCCCTCGCTGCCCCGATGCGGTGTAGGCAGATGGCCGCCGTATGTAGCTGGAGGTTGATGGTCACTGCGTCGCGATAGTTGCTTTGCTCGGGATTGCGGAGATGTTCTGGCAAGGTCACGAACGCCGTTGCAAGCGCGTTGTTTAGGTCCTTATGTCGTTTCCAGAAGACACTGTCCTGAACGTCTGCGGGATTGGGATCGGTGTGGTCCTGATAGGTGTGATCGAGACATTCGTGGAACAGGTAGGTGGCTACGATCCTGCAAGCGTAGGCGGAACATCTGACCTCGTCATGGTTTACAGCTTGAGTCAAAGTAACTGAAGGTTCCTGTATTCCGAGTGCGAAAGCCTCCTCAGACGCAGGAAGGAGTGTTTGGATCTGTACGATGTTAGTGGTGATTGTGAATTAGGCGCGGCTTCTGACCCGTCGAGAATCCATTAAACACGGCCATCCCGTCGTACTGCTGGTGTTTCGATCACTGCAGAATATCGCCCACATGGTCCGCCTTCGTTCCTCTTGCTCACACCAATCCTTCGGGGGAGGCATAGTCGGGCTCATTCCTCTCTCTCCGTCGAGTTGATGCAAGCCTAGAATCTGGCCGAGGCACACACTTCTAGAAATGCTCATCGATGATCGAGAGAACCACAGATTCTTCACCTCGAAACAGGACAGGATCAAGAGGCACTGGACATGAGCAAGTGTGACAAATCGGTCGCCTTCGCCCTACTCCCGTCAGCGAGAATCCATTGACGTCAGGTTCTACAAACCTTCGTTTCGTCGGCGTCGAAATAATTGCGAGACCGACGATACAAAGTCTGCGCGAGGTGGCCGTAGGTTGGACAGATGGTAGCAGCAAGGGCCATAACGGCGTATTGTAGACAAATTGGAGGTTGCATGTGAGGGGGGAGGTACAGCGAAGCGAGGTACCGCGATGGGTGAAGCATCGGCGTGTCACAGTGAAGACTTGAGAAGTAGACGTTTGTCCTTGAAGTCTCAGCATGGCAATTTATGGTTGAGCAAGCAACTTACAGTTCCTCAACGACGGACTGGGGAGGAAGTTGTTCGAATCGGCCAGTCTCGATCAACCCATCCTCAAATGATGCAGGAGAATGTTTCGACGAAGAAGACGCACTGGCCTGGTTAGTTTTCAAGCGATATTCCAAGTCCTCTGGCCATGATTAGCATCGACATCAGGCTGGCGGGATTGTGAATTTAATGGTGGATGTGTCGCTACGTACTCAGTCGAGACTCCAACTCCTTCACCTTTGGCCTTGTTACTGTGATGACAGTCGGTTTCCGTGAAGCAGGATACTGGCAGTTCGTTCCCGATGAAATGCATCGACTGCATCCCTGCTTGAGTCGGTCGCACTTCAGCTTGCGACTCCGGCACTGGTGGCACGAATAGGGCATTAGTAAGGCTCCATTCTCGGAGCTAGAGTCCGCCATCCTGCACAAGCCGTCTAGTACTGTCAGGTGGATGGGCCAAATCACAAGGAAAGTCTGCAGCCGATGGGAACACGATACTCCCTCGGAAGTAGGTTGCTAAATTGGTGTTTGTGGAACATTCGCGATGGCGGCTTATTCATGGCGATACCGAAGTTCCCAAGCGATATCACATACCCCGCAGCATAAGCCGCAGTGGCGCAGTCCGACGGAAAGCAGCAATAGGCAGGTTTCTAGAAGACGTAGACATGGGCTTCTATTCAGGTCAATTTTCTAGGAGCTTTGAGGAATCCTCTGTAAACTGATCGTTGGCATGCATCCTGTTGGAAGTTCAACTGTGGCGCAGCACTGGCCAGGTCAAATACACGAAGAGATATTAGTAGTTGAATGCAACCATTCTATTGTGGTAATCAAGAAGTACTATGTACTAAAGTAAAGGAATGTATCGAGAAGAGTAAGCCCAACCAAGCCCGTTCTAAAATGCAATTTCGCCCCATCCCATCCATTTGTCTATCGCATTGCCATGCATTTCAAGGAGAGTCGCCGTGTCCGCCTGCCTGTCCACCCTATTTTCTGGCCAGAAGTATTGGAAAGGTGAGTGTTTAGAAGCCACCGTTGGGGTTGGGGTTGACGATGACATCGCCACCCTGCTCGTAGGGAGGAATGATAGAGACCTCGGTCTTGGCAGCAAGCTCCTTGTGACGACGGAGGCTGAAATCCTGGTTGTCAAAGTTCTGGTTGATGACACCAACCATGCCTTTCTGGCAGTGAGAGCCCTTTTGCTGGGGGCAGTAGTACCAGATGGGCTTGCTGTCATCGGTGACGATGATCTGGAAGACGTTGTCGGCCTGGCCCTCGGGGGTGACGAAGTTGAAGCCGGAGAAGAAGCCGGTGCCGTCGGCAAGGGGCTCACAGGGTTCGCCGAAGCTGGACTGGGCGATGGAGTGGTTCATGGGGAGGAAGTGCCACTCGACAACGTCGCCAACCTCGGCGACAACGTTGTCGGGGTCGAAGCGGAGACCGCCTAGGCCGGCGACGACGGAGTGGGTGACACGGGAGTGAGAGACGGTGCCATCGGGGCTGTCGTAGTTGGTGGGAGTGGGCACAGCGGAAACGCTGGCGGCGAGGAGGAGAGCAGCAGAGATGGACTTGAAGGAGAACATTTTGAAGCGTGAGTGGATGTTGAAGTAGAAGTTGTTTGTGAGGAGATGAGGTGTTTTGTAAGTGTTGTGTTGGTGAGTGCTGTTGTGAGTGTAAGCTGTTGTAAGAGGCTGTTGATGTGTTGTGATGATGAGTTCCATTCGACCCGGCATGCCCTCCTGTTATATACACAATCGCACATCGCCATCACAGAGTGAGGCTCTATAGAAATCTCACCCACGGCCCTCAGCCTCCGGAGTGCACCCATTCCGTGATCCTTAGCTCCCGTGCTCATCCCATCCATCCCCTAAGCCGCCAAGAAGATGGACGAAGGCCTTTCGGAGTCGAGCTTTCCCGGCTCAAGTCAGCATCACCGCCCCACGACGCAGTACAATCCTCCGGAGCTCTGCGATTGGGCCTGCTCCGGCTTGGGATCTTACAGCCTTTGGTGACCGTCAGCGTGGCTAAGGCTAGCCCCCAAGCGCTGCGCCCTGTGGACTACCAGATCTCTAAATCTGGGGAACTGCGACCGAGCGGCCGACCGTTGTCAGCTTGGCGGGCTTATTTTTAGGACCTGTCATTGCGACTCCCGGGATGATGCACGTGGCGAGCTTTGTTGTGCTGTGTAATATTGCAGCCACGGACGCATGCTGTGTTGTCTTGGAACTTGCCACCTAAATTAAGATAAGTAAGAAAATACAGCAGATGGCTGCGGTTGCAACCTAAACCTCTGCGATCGATGATACTGAAATGCAGATTTGCTTCTCTCCCACTGCGGTGCTGACAAGTGGTCGCCAGATGCGTTTGTAATTACTATCGATCCTAGTCGAAAAACCTCATCAACTACTCAGTCAGATAGTAGTCTGCGGGGAAACAACTTACTACTCAGCACTGTCAGTAAGAAATCGGCCGCCTTTTCGGAGTATTATTTACAAGCTTGATCTCCATGACCAATACTGAGGTGATACTCACAGTCTGCCGCTTCCGCCCCCAACCTGACTGTTGCCGATGACATGTAATCCGGCAGACGTGACCAATCTCAGAAGTTACAATTTAAACACAGGACTATGACCGAGAATAGAATCCAAGTCAACTGCCCTGCATTCCAAAGTCCAAATTCCTAGATAGTAGTGGAAATAAGGCTGCTGACAAGCTGACGCAGCAATGCCGCAATGCCGTCTGCCTTGGCGAATTCCCGCGTCATCTCAGCTTCCCTACTGTTTTCAAGAGTATTGAGCCTTTTTCTACTTTCGACCTAGTAAGCCGCTGCCATCCACATCATCTCGGCTCCAAGCGAGCTCGTGCATGACGCCAGTGTAATACAACGCTCGGCCACGGCATCCAGGCATAAGCTTGCTCTTAGTCTGATATCTAGCTACGCATTGGTTTCAGTTCAAACGTCACACAGCTAGGTAAGCTTAGATGACGCCGGTGTGCTATTATAGCAGTACTTTTGATCAACATGATTTCCCCGTTGGAGGCCAGAAGTCGTCGTCATCTTGGGCTGGATGACTACAAAACACTTTTCCTGGATATACGACACCTTGGAATGCATTTGCAGACATGACCTTAGGTAATGTGCTATTTTATCTCGACTTGAAGAGACTGCGGTAGTTCTGTAAAGGTAATGTATACTATCAAGTGCATAATTCCTCTTGCTTTTCTATAATAACTTGTACTGGCTTGTTAGGTTTTCTGGACTGCTCGATAAATCCACAACATTCACGATGCCGCCAATTGTGCCGATTAAAACCCCGTCGCCAGATCATAAATGGTATTTCTTCCCTTCTGTTCGACACTTGAGACAAGAGGTTTATAATACCCAACGGTTCTCTACACGCTTACTCGTCGGGAAAGAACTCCTAGTTATTGTCCGTCCTCCACATCAACTCCCAACGTACAGCCATCAGAATGCTCTATCTTGCAGAAAGAAGGTGATTTGACGTGGTTTGACTTGTCTTTACCTCGGAGCATGCTTCCTTTCTATATGGCATGCTTCAGGCACGCTCACCGTATGCTAACATGTACAAAGGAGTAAACGTCATCTTGTCTCTCTAATAACATGCTAAAAACCTCCAGCATAGGCTTCCGGCGGTAAACTTGGCTAAATCAGCCGTCATTACCATCGATCATTACGAACCGCATGAAAGCTGAAGAGATACTGTGTTGATGACCTGGCAACCGAGGCATATCGTTGCATATCATTCCCAGAGAGCTTTGCCTGTGGTCAAGACAAGCCATCTCATGGATTGGCCAGGTGAACCTAAATAGTCTCAAGCCTATAGTCCACGAACCGAGTTGGGAGGATTAAGAGAGCAAGGGCGTGATCATCGTGTCTTGTTCAATCTTACAAGTCTACCTAGAATACAGGCCGTCTTGGCTACTGGTAATACAATTATCTCGTCAGTTGTGGTGGTACATCAGTTACAGTTCATCCAATCGTACACTAGCTCAATACGCGAGCAGTTTACCATCCTCGTTCTCTCTCTGCCTCTGCTCCCGTTCCCGCTCTTCCTCCTCTTCCTTCTCCTGCTCCTCTTCACGCTCTTGCTGCGTCCGGATGCCCTGCTGCTTGAACGAGTAGGTGGTATAGTTGACGAGCTCCAGAAGCCGGTTATCCATGGTGTTGTCGTAAGGAGGCAACTCGGTCATGGCCATGACGAAGCGACCCTGCGCGCCCCAGGCGCAACCGTGCAGCTGTTCTTGGATCTGCACGAGCAGGGCGTTGATGTCCGTGTCTGAATAGAGCCCAACCGACCGCATCTCCTCCATCGTCTCAACTGCAGACACGAGATCTCCGAAGCGGTTCCAGTGGATCTGAGCGAGCTTATGGAACAAGGGCGTAGAGATGCCAAGCACGTAGGATGGAAGGCCAAGCGACTTGATGCGAGGGAGAATGTTGAAGGCCAGGGGGGATGACTGAGAGAAAGCCGTATCGAGAAGGCCAAGGCCGGTAGCCAGGTAGTGAGGGTAAAGAGGTCCATGGACGTCCATGCTCATGGCGGGCGTTTTGGGTGCCGACTCGGTTTGTTCGACTTCCTTCTCCTCTGCTTGCTTCTTGGTCTTCGGACCCCGTCTCTTGGCCGGTTTCATCTGAGAAGCTTGGGAAATACCGAGCCGTTCTGGCAGTGAAAAGACTTCTTTTTCCATCACCTGCCACAGCTCGACGTCCGACCGACAGGCCTTCATCAACGCATCGACTCTCTCCTTTTCTCGGTTGCGGATCTGACTGAATCGCTTCCACTCGGCCATTTGCTTGGCCTCTGCCTCATCCAACCCGATCATGTCGCTAAGCCTTGGGCGTTTCGGTGCCAGTTCAAACTTGCCGAGAGCCACTTCAGCAGCGTTCCGGAGGGATTGCGGGTAGCGCTGCAGGAACTGGTCGCTGAACTCGCTGCCACGGGCTTGGTCGACGATGGAGCTCGCCATCGGCTGGTCACTCGATCCAGAGCTGGCGTTCAATCTCTGGACCGACCGTGTATCGGGAAACTCAGGCCGTTTCTTCGGCCTGGGCATGCGACCTTGAGCAATCTCATCGAAGATGCCCTTGAAGATGTCCACCTCACTTGGAGTAATGGTTGATGGTTTGGCTTCAGCGGCGAGAGTAGATTCATGCCCCTCTGCATGCTCCTTATTATCCCATTCAAAAGGGATGGAGCTGTCGGTCTTGTTGGGGTTTATGTTAGAGTCCTTTGGGGGTCGCGTGGCCAGGGTAGCTCGTTGAATGAGAAACAAAGGTCCAGGGCGTCGGCAAACCCGTTGCAGAGTTCGCGTCTGGTAGAGAAAGGGGAGAAAATTAGGAGGCATTCTGCAGTGCCATGGATTGCCTCTGAGTTGCTGTCTATCCAAACGACTGAGCTCCGATCCTAACCTGATCCTGAAAATTGAATCACAGGTTGCTGTGGCGGCTAAACTTCGGAAGTGGGCGCTCGGTCTTTTCAAGGAGCTCGTGACTTCGCGCCGAAACAAGTCGCGCTCTCCCACGCCGCGCATCGCACCCTTGCATCTCACGTTCCGCATCGTGCCTCGTCGCCACTTTCGCAGCTGTCACACGCTTTCGCAGTAATCGCCATTGTTCTTGGAGAACCTGTGTATTTTGGTTGCTTTAGACTTTCTTTTTCCGAATTCTTCTTTCCTCAACCCTGTTCGTCAACCGGCAACCGACTGCAACCGCGATCACGATGCCACCCAACGATGGCGCGCCCGTGAGCGCCTTTGAACGGAGACGACAGGAAAATATAGCGATCAATCAAGCACTGTTAGACAAGGCGGCGGAAGTAGCGAAGAAGATTACGCCTCGGACGCCAAAGCAAACTCCACCGAAAACCAAGACTAGGAGTCGAAGTTCGGCAGTGAAACGGGAAACTCCTCGACCGACGAGGATGAGTTCTAGGCTTGCTGGCTTGGAGGCAGACAACGAGACACTGAAGAGGAAGATGGAAGTCGAGGCTGAATCAGCCGCAGATATCGCCAAAGCCAAGAAGTTGAGGGTGAATGGTGATTTAAGTCTTGACGATATAGCTGTCGATGGTAAGAAGTGGGCAGCGGGTGTCGGCGGGCTTAAAGGCCTTGTCCGCGGCGCGGAACCTGGAGTTCGAACTTTCACGGAAGACGATGTTAAGAAGACTACCACGAAAGAATTAAAGGAATTGAGGCTGCGAATGAGCAGTCTCAAGCTCTACGAACAGTGGAGTCCTAATGGTAAGTCATCAAGTACTTGTCGCAGTGTGTTTCTAACAGACCCAGACATCAAGATTACTCCACAACGAGCCTATGCCCTTGGGTTCCACCCAAGTGAGTCGAAACCGATTATTTTTGCGGGTGATAAAGAAGGTGCTATGGGCGTATTCGATGCATCGCAGCAAACACCCGAAGTCGACGACGATGACGATGCCGATGCCGATATTCCGGATCCAAATATTTCGGCGTTTAAAACTCATAGCCGGACCATTACGGGTTTCGTGTTTCCTCAACACGACCATAACAGCGTCTATTCATCTTCGTACGATTCTTCTATCAGAAGAATGGACTTGGAGAAAGAAACATCGGTTCAGGTGTTTGCACCATCAGATGTGAATGAAGACATGCCCATCTCGGCACTCGATATGGCTGATTCGGAGCCTAATTTACTCTTTTTCTCAACTCTCGACGGTGGTGTCGGGCGGTATGATCTAAGGACGCCTGACGATGCCGATATTTGGATCCTGTCGGCACAAAAAATCGGGGGGTTCTCTCTCCACCCCCTCCAGCCTCATCTCATCGCGACGGCGTCTCTAGATCGAACTCTGAAAATCTGGGATTTGCGCAAAATCACTGGAAAGGGTGACATGCGTCACCCGGCGCTTGTCGGTGAACACGGTTCGCGCCTGTCAGTGTCGCACGCATCGTGGGGGCCCGGTGGTCACGTCGCGACGTCGTCTTATGATGACACAGTCAAGATATATGATTTCTCGGACGCCGGGTCTTGGAAAACTGGCAAAGATCTCACCTCTGATGCCATGGAGCCGACGCATCAAGTCAGACACAACAATCAGACTGGACGATGGGTAACCATTCTCAAACCACAGTGGCAAAAGCGGCCAAACGATGGGATTCAAAAATTTGTTATTGGCAATATGAATCGGTTTGTGGATGTTTTTGCTGCGGACGGCAGCCAGCTAGCACAGCTAGATGGCGATGGAATCTCAGCAGTTCCGGCCGTTGCTCACTTTCACCCGACGATGGACTGGGTTGCAGGCGCAACGGCAAGCGGAAAGTTGTGTTTGTGGCAGTAGTCAACCACAAGCTACAGATGGTGGATACCTATATGTACAACGTGTTTCTAGATTTATGGAGTTGGGTTGTTACACGAGGTGGATGGATTTGATTGACTCGACTCGGATGATTGGACAAAGTGGCGGCGAAGTGTGCGGAGTCTGGGGAACGGCATTGCCTTAGCATGCACAAAGGAATGTCTAAAATGCGCAAGCAGGCTGCGAATAGCAGAGAGCTGTGCAAACTGCTTATGTTGTGGTTTCTAGACTAGACCTGACTCATGTAAATCTGTACGATACAAACTAATGCTACCATTAAGGTTTCTACTCATCCCCTCATCCCCCTTGACCGTAATGAACCTCAACGAGTCTCCAATACAACCACGTGTATCCATCCAGTTAAGGAGAGCTCCCGTCTCGGAAGTCGCGGGACCATAACGATCACCTCGACAACTCAGCCATCCGAAATTACCGTGGGACCCTTATCTGGATCCTCTGACCTGGAAGAATGTTGCATGTGATTTGGTCCGTGGTCAGGAGTGACAACCAGCCAGGCAAGGTCAGCGCCCCGCTGGCGTCATTGCATTATCGATAAGTAGCCTACCAATCATGGTTGCTCTGGGCTCCACGACCAGTTCCCAGTGACACCTCCAGGGCCCCAAGTCCACTCCACTGCGACGTCCCTACAGGCCACTGGGGCCCCGCTGCACGCGCTGAGCCGTACCTAGGCTCCCGGCTAGGTTGCCTAACAGACATCGCTGTACAACCCATCGCAGTGCGTTTAGACCTCCGTGACCTCCACTCCATTATCTATCGCCGAATCAGGCAATACCTTACCACATCCCAACATCCGGGGATGCGACCTGGTCCTCGTTCCCTCGTAACCATCTCGACCTCTCACTTTGTCCATCATCGACGACCTTTTGGCCTCGCTCCCGCGCCTGTGCCACATCTCCCTCGGGAGACTGCAGTTCATCAGGGTCCACTCCGACGGGCATCCATGTCCCACCCTACCGCACCTTGACGATAGTTTGTTTGGTCTTAGCGATTGCTCTTCAGTGCTTTCCTGTCCTCGCAGCGCAAATCGAACCGGCGACACCGACGCCTTCCGTCCTCTCCGCATATTTCATCCCTGGGATACTTTTCCACGGCGACGCCCACGATTTCCTGACAATCCGGTCTCCGCTTGTCCCAGACTCCGCCGGCCGCGACGCCTCCCGCGCTCCTCCGTCCCCGCTCGATCCTCACAACCATGGCCCCTCCGTCAGACGCTGGGCCCGTTCGGCCCAGTGTCGACGACGATGATACCAAGAAGCGCGTGAGCAGGAAGCTTCAAAAGAAGCGGCGCGAAGAGCACACGTCAACCGTGTTCCCGGAGCCCCTGCGGGACAGCGACGACTCGGCCGCGGAAGAGGATACCCCGAGCCAAGGGCCACCTCAGTTCATGAACATGAACCAGAGCATTTTCGGCCTTATCGCTGCCGCTGGGTCCCGGGTCGACTTTAATGATCGCTTTGACGGCATTAGCAGTGACGAAGAGGAGGGCCACGAGGCCACTCAGCAGGGTACCCGGACGGATGACCTCTCCAAAACGTCAGTCCTCAAGGTTTCCTCCAAAGACAAAAGTAGTCGTCGCAAACGCCTCTCGGATCACAAGCTCTTGCGCTCCTTACCTTCCTTGCCAAAGCTGCTCCCCAAGAAGCGACATTCGAGTCGCCTATCAGCACCCAAAGAAGAAGTCGAAGAGTCGAGCGAGGCCAGCGCGAGTGGTGCCTCGACGCCTCCCATTCTTACAATTACCCGACATGACAGTCGCCAGGCACCCATGATGAGCCGCATGCTTGAGGCCAAAGCTGAGATGTCGAGCCGGCCGAGCTTCGATATTGAAAGAGCCTCTTCCGACGTTACCAGAAGCGAGATCGCCGACCTCCCACCGTTGGCCAAGAAGTTGATGGAGATTTTCGAATTTGACACGCCGGAGCAAGTCATCGAAGGTATTTATCCCGGCCCTCCGCGCTTCGCACGTTAACCGTCCTTAGAATATCCCTGCTGGTTGTTACAGAGCGTCCTTCTCCAGGGCTACATGTACATCACCTCGAAGCACATCTGCTTCTACGCCTATCTCCCCAAGAAAGCTGTATGTTGTCCGTCTTCCTCGTGGTACCTTACTCATCCTCGTAGCATGACATTGCCAAGTCGGGCTATCTCACCAAGAGTGGAAAGCGAAATCCCAAGTACAACCGATACTGGTTCCGACTCAAGGGTGACGTCTTGGCCTACTACCGTGACTCCACCAATCTTTACTTTCCCCACGGTCAAATTGATCTAAGGTATGGCATTTCGGCGAACATCACCGACAAAGACAAGGAAGGTCTACACTTCTCCGTCGTTACCCATCACCGCACGTACAACTTCAGGGCCGACAGCGCTCCAAGTGCAAAGGAGTGGGTCAAGAGCCTGCAGAGGGTCATCTTCCGCAGTCACAACGACGGAGACAGCGTCAAGATTTCGCTACCTATCGAGAATGTCATCGATATCGAGGACACACAGATGGTTCAGTTCGCGGATACTTGCAAGATTCGAGTCATCGATAACGACGAGACATACGCCATCGACGAGTATTTCTTTTCCTTCTTTAGCTTTGGTAAGGAAGCCATCAATGTCCTTAAAATCCTCATCGAGGATGCCTCCTCTGAAAACCGGTCCGAGGACAAGGTTCTCGGAAGGGAGAAGGCGTCTTCTCTTCCACCATCGAGACGATCACCACCGCTTTCTGCTAGGCACAGCATTCACCTGGACAAGATTCGAACTGGCAAGCTGCCGGGACAGGTGAAGGCAACGTTGTCTCCCATGTCTCCCCACTCGCCTGGATTGAGTCCTCGGGTCAGTTCCGATGTGCCGTACCGATCCAGTCTCGATGCGTTTAGGCAAATCGGTCGCAAGAGTCTCGACGTATCCGGTCTCATCAGAGAGCAAAGCCCGAGAAGGAGCTTCAGCGGGACACGCCGTCACCGAGATGGGAATCAAACTCCAAAGCAAGAGCAAGATTCGACAGACTCGTTTGTTCAGTCATCCATCGAGGACCCGAGCCTCTCGAACCTCGCCCCTTCTTCAAACGAAGATCCCTCAGCAAGCCAGATCCTGAGAGGGAGCGAGGTTTTCCACAGCCCGACGATGCGGCGGTCGGCATCGGCTAGCAGGGCGGCTGAATTAACGACAAAGAAGCCGACGCCTCGACATTCGAGTTCGAATTTTGTTCCTCGCCCCGTGCAGCATGCTGCCACGACTGGGTCTTTAAGCACACAGCCTGACAGCGTTGACGACCAGCGCCCCGGAACGCCCACCTTGCAGAGCATCACCAAAATCGGCGCATTCCCCCTGCAGCGGGCGAACGCGTTCGCCGAGTATCTCAGCAAGACCAGCCAGCGCATGGGTTCCCTTTTCGCCACAGAGTCGATGGGGTACGTGGAAA
This sequence comes from Neonectria hederae, assembly GCA_003385265.1. Lineage (NCBI taxonomy): Eukaryota > Fungi > Ascomycota > Sordariomycetes > Hypocreales > Nectriaceae > Neonectria > Neonectria hederae. The sequence continues at coordinate 257,029 of QGQB01000023.1, forward strand.
AGGTGTCGGGCATGTGGAAGGGTGGTCACAGGCACTACGATGAGCCTGCAGGTCTCCGAACCGACGACGATGATCTTGAAGAGGACGCCGATGGCAAGGTCCAAATATCCATGGACCGATTCCGTGCTCATTTTGCTCTGCCAGAAACAGAGAAGCTGCAGGCCACATACTTTGGACATATTCTGCGCGTTCTGCCTCTGTACGGCAAGTTCTACATCAGCGATCGGTCGTTTTGCTTCCGAAGCCTACTTCCAGGGACCAGAACAAAGCTTATCCTACCTCTCAAAGACATTGAGACCGTTCATAAGGAAAAGGGTTTCAGGTTCGGCTACTCTGGTCTTGTGGTGGTTATTCGAGGGCACGAGGAGCTGTTCTTCGAATTCGGTCAAGCTGAGATTCGAGACGACTGCGCAATCACCCTGCTGCAGGGCTTGGAGACTGCTAGATACCTCGAAAAGTCCGGCTTGCTTGATCAAGAGGAGCAGGAGGAGGAGAATTTTGCCATTGAAGAACGCGATGCGCTCAAGTCGGCGCGACAGCATGAGTTCGCGGGCCACCAGCTGGAGCTTCCTCATCATTCTTCCGGGGTTTCCAACGCGCCAACGATCTTGTTCGACGATCCGAACTGCTCATCTCTGGCCTTTAAGCCACAGACCTCGATGAAGATCACCTGTCTGACGATCGGCTCCAGAGGCGACGTCCAGCCGTACATCGCGCTCTGCAAGGGCCTCCTCGCCGAGGGGCATAAGCCTCGCATTGCGACCCACGGTGAATTCCAGGGCTGGATCGAGTCCCACGGCATCGAGTTCGCCCGGGTCGAGGGCGATCCGGCTGAGCTGATGCGACTGTGCATCGAGAACGGCACATTCACTTGGTCTTTCCTACGCGAAGCAAACTCCACCTTTCGAGGATGGCTTGATGATCTGCTCGACTCCTCCTTCAAGGCTTGCGAGGGGTCTGAGCTGCTGATCGAGTCTCCATCAGCGATGGCGGGGATTCACATTGCGGAGAAGCTGGGCATCCCTTACTTCCGAGCATTCACCATGCCGTGGACAAGAACCAGGGCGTATCCTCACGCCTTCATCATGCCGGAGCACAAAATGGGAGGCGCCTACAACTACATGACATACGTCATGTTTGACAACATCTTCTGGAAGGCCACGGCGTACCAGGTCAACCGATGGAGAAACAAAACCCTGGGTCTCCCCAACACGAGCCTTGAGAAGATGCAGCCAAATAAGGTGCCGTTCCTGTACAACTTTAGCCCCAGCGTGGTTGCGCCGCCCCTAGACTTTTCGGATTGGATCAGGGTCACTGGGTACTGGTTCCTGGACGAGGGAGGCGAGTGGGAGCCGCCCAAGGATCTCCAGGACTTTATCACAAAGGCCAGAGCAGATGGCAAGAAGTTGGTGTACGTCGGGTTCGGGTCCATCATCGTCAACGATCCTGCCAAGATGACGCAGGAGGTGATCGATGCAGTCCAGAAAGCCGACGTGCGATGCATTCTGTCCAAGGGCTGGTCTGATCGAATCTCTTCCAAGGAGGATCCATCGAAGCCACGAGCCGAAGAGCCAGCCATGCCGGATGACATCCACGTCATCAAATCAGCACCCCACGATTGGCTGTTCCGCCAAATCGATGCAGCTGCTCATCACGGCGGTTCGGGCACCACCGGGGCCAGCTTGCGGGCTGGAATCCCTACCATTATCCGGCCATTCTTCGGTGACCAGTTCTTCTTTGCCAGCAGAGTTGAGGACCTAGGAGTTGGTGTTTGGGTCAAGAAATGGGGAACCAACAGCTTTGGGCGAGCACTATGGGAAGTGACTCGGAATGAGCGAATGATCGTCAAGGCGCGTGTCCTTGGCGAGCAGATCCGCAGTGTAAGTGCTATTCTGTCTCTGAAAGATCCCCACTAATGCCTGACAGGAAACGGGTGTCGACACGGCGATTCAGTGTATTTATCGCGATCTAGAATACGCCAAGAGCTTGATCAAGCGCAAGGCGGGCAAGAACGCTCAGACGGATCCGGCCGAGGACGACGAAACGGAGGAGAGCTGGACATTTATTGGGAGAGACGAGCCGGACCCGGACCATGTCACCAAGAAGTTGAGTGACGGGTTGATAGGACCGGGAACGAGCAGCGAGAAGCCATTGGGGAGCCAAGTGATGGCGAGCTCGACGGTGGCCACATAATTGGAGAAAGATCAGAGATTTGGTGTACGTCACGCAAATGCGCCATCTGGATTGTAATGTTGGAGTTGAACGTTCGTTGGATGTCACTATGATGACGGTTGGGTTGGCGAAGTGACGGGGTACGGATAGACGCTGACACGCTAGAGCCATGATAGAGAATGCATTTCAGAGTCGTATGAGGATGGGTTCATTTTGTTACATTGTAGTTGGTTATTGAAGAGTAAATAAGAGTCAAAATCGGACTACCATGTCGCCACAGCTCAAGAGTTCACCTTCACCTCTCATCATCCTTCAACCGTTCTGCTTCAACCATCAACCCATCTGGGAATAGCTTCACCCGCTAAAGCCAACCTCGTAATCCGAGGAAATCCACTGGTGCTGCTCCACTCTAGGGTAAGTCAATTCCACGGTTTTACCCCGGCCTTCTGCCCCACATCGTCTACCTTACGTAATCGGGAAAGGCGTTCTGGCGATTGGGGAATCCTCACCGGAGCCCTTCGTAAAACAATCACCTCACGCCTCTCGAACGACAACGACAAAAACGTCCCGCCATTGCCTCGGAACTGACGTCCGCGGAGGGTCCAACGAACCTATCGACGAGTGTGCGACGCAATTGACCCCGAACGAGACGAAGCCCGCCGCCCATCATGACTCAGGATATGCCCCCCCGGGGCGGGTACGAGCCCGTCCAGTACAAGGTGCGTTTTGGAAGGCGGAGTTCTCGGAGGAGGGGAGAGAGTGGTATGGGAAGGGGTTAAGTGAGAGATTGGAGCTTGTTGGCTGGGTTAGGCACATGCCGGGATGTCTGTCCATCTGTCGCCAGATATTGAAGGAAAAGAAAAGAGCAAGAGAATACACGGCAGATGAACGAATGGAACAACTAGGCGGAGTCACAAACACCCGACAACCGGGCTGACCACGTCTACAGCGCAACCTCCCCGCCAAGGGTTTCCGCCCGGGAATCCTCCTGCTCGGCATGGGCGCCGTCATGAGCTACGGCTGGTACAGGCTGATCGGCGGCATGCGAGAAGCCAAGTACGTTCCTCCTGCACCACCCGCCCTCGTCTGAACCCACACAACTAATACGGTCCATCTGCGTAGCGAACTCGGCCGTGAGAAGATGTGGGCCCGCATCAGCCTGATCCCTCTCCTCCAGGCCGAGGAGGACCGCGACCAGGTCCGGCGGTACTGGGCCGACCAGAAGCGCGAGAAGGAGCTGCTGGGCGAGAACGCCAAGGTGTACCACACCGACCGGTGAGTTGCGGTCCATCTGGCTTTCATTCTATGTGTGCTCATTCGTTTGCAGGTTCGTGAAACCGACCTTTGTTGTCGCCCCGCCTCCTACGACCAACTAGACGGACAAGGCAAGGAAAACAGACAAGGTCGAGATAAGGCAGTTGGTGTCTTTGTGTATATATGTATTCGACACTGGTGCTGTGCCAGGCAGGCTCCAGACACCAGAGCAAGAGGAAGAGAAAGGCAATTGCAACAGCAAAGCGAATGTCCTGTTCTGACGTGATGCTGACTCGATATGTGGCATCGGAGAGCTAATGAAGCAGATTGCAGTGGAAGTTAACCCAAGTTTATAAGCAGTATGGCCAGCACATAAACATGATACTCAAACACCATCAGCCTTCACACCAACCGCCTTCTCCGTCCACTCCCACAACTCCTTAGCCAGCTTCTCATCCCAGCACGCCGCATCTCCCGCATTCGCCTTACCCACCGGCTCAAAGATGGCCGCCTTGCCCTTCGCAACCTCGGCCCTCACGCCCGTCGCCGCCGCCGCCCACGCCGTGTTGCACCCGCCCTGCTCCGGCGTCATCAGCCCCAGCGGGTTCGTCACGTACACCAGCGCGCGCTTCCAGAAGCCCAGCTCCGTCACCAGCTCCGTGCGCACCACGCCCGGGTGCACCACCACGCTCGTCACGGCCAGCTCCCGCCGCGAGAGCTCCCGCGCGAACACCACGTTGGCCAGCTTCGACTGCCCGTACCGGCCCCACGTGCCCAGCGGCATGTCCGCCTGCGGCGTCCGCAGCGTCGCGAACCGGATGCCCTCGCCCGGGTGCCCGCGGTACCCGAGCGACGTGAGCGCCACGAAGCGCACGTCGGAGCCGGGCTGGGCCGCCGTGCGCCGCATCACGGGCAGCAGCCGGAGCAGCAGCGCCGCGTTGCCGACGTGGTTGGTGCCGAACTGCACCTCGAAGCCGTCTTCGGTGAGGCCGGCGTCCACGGCCATGACGCCGGCGTTGGCGATGAAGATGTCCAGCCGGGAGTCGACGAAGCGCTCGGCGGCTGCGCGGATGCTCGCCAGGGAGCCCAGGTCGCACTCTAGAAATGTGGCCTGGACGCCGGGCGGCAGGGCGGCGAGGACGGCGTCGGCGGCGGCTTGGTTGCGGCCGGTGAAGTAGATGTGTGCCGGGGAGTGCTTTGCGAGGTGGAGGAGGGCAGTCTTTCCGATGCCGCGGGTGCCTTGAATAAGTACGTTAGTGGCTGTGGCTACGTAGACAAGGAGTGATGGGGGCATTACCTCCGGTGATGAGGATGACCTTGCCAGAGAGATCCGGGAGGTCCTCGTCGGGGTTGAAGCCACAGTAAGAAGAAGACATTCTAGCGTTGAATAGGGAAACAATGAAGTAATGGATAGTTAAGTATGTCTGAAATAACAAGAGTGAATGCCAATGCCTTCCATCAGAGGAGACAAGAACACCTTTATACACCTCCCGTCCCCTTTGTAAAACATACGCCGACCGCCTGCTCCATGATTCTCATCCCAGCCCCGATTCATGACGTCTCGGGTCCCGCCAGAATCGGCATAGACGCGGGCAGATGTCCGGCCGGCGGACGGCGGGATATCGCAGTATTATAAACTATCGCGGCGAGGTATAAAGTACACCTAGATTTGTTAGTGAGGGATATTATGTGAACCCGGCGGGACCCACTGTCACACGGTGGGATTCCTCCGACGGCTTCACCAAACGCCATAGTAACAAGTGATTGATCCTTGCTTATCAAGCCTCAAGCCTCAATCTAATATTGCAGTTATCAACCTTCGACAAAGATTACTTGTAGACCTAGTACGCGATCACCTCGGTGCACCAAGTGTCTCATCTACACATATCACATGCAGCCTCAGAAAGCATCTTAGTAAAGACATATGTTTCCATCCCAGCCTTCCGGGGGGTATACTACATTGACATACACAAAACTCCAGCTTTCCCTTTACACTCCTCTAAACACCTCACGATGCCGCACGCAATCTTCACAATATCCTTAATCTCCAGCCGCCTCCAGCTCTGCCAGTAGCTCCCGTTCCAGATCATCGTCATCAAAGTCTTGCTGTGTGTCGTTGTCGACCACCAACCGTGATCTGTCATCGCCTTCTGTCCCTTCGTCTCCGGTTGGGCCCGGCGTCGGGAGACTGGCCTCCTCGTCCGCGTCCTCGCCATTTGGTGTCCTTACCGACCGTAGTGTCGAGGCGCCCCGGCTTCTTGCTACCCGCTGCTTCTTCGCCAGGACGCTCTCGCCTGTAATGCTAGACCCATCGTCGTCCGACTCTTCAGCGTCGGTCCGGGATTTTCGCTTGGTGCCCTGCTTCGGAGTACTCTCCGTCTCACTATCCTCCGTGTCCGAGTTTGCCGCGCTTTCAAACCCCGACTCCGAATCATCGTCGTCGAGCTCGTTGAGCATGTCGCGCAACTCTTTGTCGGCTGTATCCCAGTCAAAGTCCTTGAGGTCTTTCGTCCCTGTCTCATCCTCCTCATCCTCCTCGGACGCCACGGTAGTATCGTCGCTCCTCTCTCGATCCGCGTCAAGGATATCCAGGTAGTAAGGTCGCTCGTCCAACCGCCGCCATTGACTTAGGCAGTCGATGAGCCAGTTCTGGTTCACAATCTTGATGCTCGAGATCTTGGCGGCCTGCTGTACCTTTTTCGTGCGAGGACGCGACGTGGCGACTACCAGATGTGTAACCCGCTTGGAGACACCATCGAGGACTTGCGCACCAAAGCTTTGTGCCTGGATACCAATCTCCGACTCTTCAACCTTGACTCCGAGAGGCACGAGACCGGACAGGACAATCACCAGGCCAGACAGTACGTTAGACTTAAGCTCGGCTAGGATATCGCCCGCATCTGGAACCATTGACAGGTCAACTCCGTCGTCCACCGAGGCTCTGCGTCGAAAGTTGCTGTGACCGGGTGGGTGTGTCGGTTCTGACTGCCTCCGCTCTGCACGCCTCTTATCATACATCTCATAGAAAGCTGTGTGAATATCCGTGAGATGGTCTTGGAGCGTGATAAGCTCCTCGTCGTCATCGACTAGGAGATTCCGGTGATGGCTGGGAGATGAGTCGCCATTCTGGGGGTCTTGTCCGTGCTCGTCCTCTTTGTCCAGCTCCTCCTGCATGTGCAATAACGGCCGGTCGGTAAGCTGCTTCTCAAGCGTCTTCTCCTGTTCCTCAGTCTGACTCTTCAGGCTAGCTGCATCGTCTCCACCGCTCATCCTTGCCAATTCATCCAGAGGGGACGTCTTCGCAGGTGCGGCCACAGGCTTAGCGGCAATAGGGGTTGCCGTCTTCGGCGGCGCAGGCAGGATATCTTGTCGTTTGGGTAGGAAGCTCGAGTTGATGTCGCCAATCCCCTTGAAGAAATCGTACGGCACCACCTTAATCAGGTTCGGTCGGTTCATTGGCCACACGTCGGCACGATCATCAATGATGACAACCATGTCGGTGCTGACGGGAAACAGGCGCTGTAGGCTCTTGGAGGTAATACTGCCGTTCTCGTCACGGCTGATGACTCGGTTGCCGAACAGTTTCTTATCGGGATCGACGATTCGGGCAATGTTGAGGGCGTACGCACGCGTACCCATGGTGTAAACATGCAACTCGTACATGCTAGAGACCTCCTCGAGAAACTCAGCCAAGCCAGGCCGAAGCTTGATATAGTATGTGCAACCGCTCGCCAGTCCTCGCGGACCATCGTCATTGAGCTGGAAACTCTTGACATCCTTGACAGCGCCGTGGTTGGGATTTGAAGGATCACCCTGCCACTCGCCAATAGTGGGCTCAATACAGGCATGAATGATGGTCTGGTCCAAATCGACGACGAGACTCAACTTGCGCTGGCGGAGCAAACGCTTCTGAGTATCGTGCTCGGCTTTCGTGGCTACGCTCTCACTGACCATCAGACCAGTCTGGTCGTGGGTCATGTTGATCATGGCACGGTCGGTGTCGCGCTCCTCGCTGGCCCAGTTAGTCTCTGTCATGTCGGCACCGCAGAGACTGCACAAGCCTTGGATCTGGACCTCATGGCCACAAGACTCCTCGACGAGCATGCAAGGTCCGTCGGCACCAATGACCGATCCCTCCTTGATGCGCCATTCCTTCAGTTTGCCTTCGGCAGGACTATCGAACTCGGTATAGGTGGTCTCGTCGTTCCACGTGTCGTCGCCGGTTTTGCGCCTCCAAGTGAACTTGTACTCGATGATACTCTCTTGCTTCTTGATCGAGTCGCCTGGGGACTTGAGGAGCTTAGTAATTGTGATGGGGTAATGTAGGCGTGAGCCTAGCGGCACGACTTTGTCGTACATGATTGAGGCGTCTCAACGTCTTGTATGACAAAGTCGAGTATAAGTAGGTGTTTCGGTTGTGTGCTTCTGCAGTACTTCGTGTCAGCACGCGTTCCGTGTTCTCCTTCAATCTCTCCCAACAATTGATCAAATTGATCTGGCTGCCTGCCGTAAGGGGTCTGCTAGAGATATCGCGTTCGCAACCAGGCGCGTCGAGGCACGTACCTAGAGAGGTGCCCTCTGTTTAATCCTTCTCAACGCCGGCGCTCCAGCCAAGCCCATGGCCTCCCGGAGGGGACAGACGATGCAGTTATCAAACCAGAAGCAAGGGGCGAGATGAAGGGCGCGTTCAGCAGGGGATGCTTGTAGCTGCTGAAGCCTGCTTCGGAAGCGATGTCGCAGATGCTCTGAACGCGATCGAAGCCGTGAATATGGATATGTATGTTGCGTCGGATGGTTACCCTGGCTTTGTGTTTGGTGATGCCTGGTGGAAGCTCGCGCACGCTCACAGGCGCGGAGAGTGACGCAGTTGACGGACACAGGCAGCTCAAGCAAGCTCAGCTTTAAGTGGCTCCTGCCTCGCAACCAGCCCTTGCCAGAAACGGCCCGGGGGGCTGTGTCGGGTCACGTGTGGTCGCAGGTCCGGATTATCGGAGACGCGCTGGAAAGCTAATCCGGAAAATAGTGTGGCACGGCACGTGGCCCTGTTCACACGATGTCGGTGGTGTGGTATGTGGTCTGCGCGTTCTTCGTTGCTTTTGCCGGTTCGACGTCGATCGAGCGATGGTTGACCAAGGGAAGATAAACCTAAGCGGGGAGGACGCAGGGAAGCGGCGATGAATGGGATAAAAAGGGAAATAAGAAAGTAATATAGCACAAGCTTGGGCCGACTGTGCCAATGGAATGTAACAGCAGGAGGGGTTCGTACTGTCGCACAAAGGGTGGGGTGGTTTCGGCGACGGTGTGTCTGGGATATATGTGAGTCGCCAGCCGACGAAGGAGAGAAGATGTGTGGAGATGGAGAGGAGATAAAGATATTCCAGTTGTGTAGCGTACCTTACTAGGACCACGGGACAATAGCCTGGAGCTGGAGAGTACCGATACGATGGTCTTCCAGAAAGGAAGCACTAAATGGGCAGATGGAAGGCGTGTAAAAGGGTCTAGTACAGCACTGTACCCTCAAACAGGGGGAGCAATCAGCGAGAAGGTAGTACGGCCAAGGTACGGATACCTACAAAGCACTCCTGTAACAGTTCGACAGTCTTTTTTTTCGCCCACTGAAAGCCAACGGAGGTGTCCTATGATCTGCTCGCAACTGCCGCGAAAATAGGTGGGAGGACCCGCCCTTTTTGTACTTTTTGGGGTTAAGCAGCCACCACCCTGTTTCCCCCAGCCCGGTCGTACCTGCCCACTGCCCGCCTTGCCGCCGTCCACTGTCTGCCGCCCATTCATGCTTCCGCTGAATCCTCGTAGTGCCTGCCCCGCCTCTGCTCCGCGGCGCTTCCTCCTGCGTCACCTCGCTCGTCATTGATCTCCGTGCTGCACTTTCCCCAGAGCGCCCTCGATTCGGCAAAGCCTCGGCACTCGACAATTAAAGCCCCTGTAGACCATATTGTAAGACCTTCTTTGTTCCATCTCGCGCAGGGGTCGCGTCTCCGAGCCTATTCCTTTGTCTTCCCTAGTAGCCAAGAAACATGTCCGGTGACTCGCTCGTCCGTTGGTCAGGACTCCTCAATGTTAGCTTGACAGCTTACTGCGGGGCAGCTCTAGTCACGGTATCGAGTCCAGTGTGGAGTGTGTGGCGCAAACACGCCATTCTTTCCAATGTACCTACCCTAGATGTTTGGCCTGAACATACCACATCTGACTCGTCACCAGATGCAGGTAGTGATCTGTAAAGATGAGCACAGACTGTGTAAGTTAATGTGATTTGTGTTCAATCACATGCCTGCATTTAGATCTAGCTGGCGTACTCAATGTCTATTTGACCACTAAAGGAAGACCCGAATTATTCTCGACCAACTTCAGCTTTAGGACTACTACCTCAGCATTTAACATCATGATAACTACTCAAAATGTGTCACGACGAGTGCATTTGACTAAACACAATATCAAGCAGCACAAACTGTCATCAACTTGTCAAACGTATTCTCATCAATCCTCTATATCACGTCATTACATTCCACCATCATATGTCATGCCTAAGCCATCCGAACTCCCCGCTTCCTTGATGACCGTATAATACACAACCTAACCTGCAGAATGTGCTGTTACCATCTCAAGCCGACGCCTGGATAACCCTGAAGCCTTCAGACACTAGTTTCGTTATCTCCTCGTTCTTGTGCTGCAAAAGCCCCAGCGCAAAGGCAACATCATTCCATTGTCGCTCCGTCTCGCAACGGCTGAGTCGGGCAGCCAGCTTCTCGGCCAACTGCTTCGCGTGTTTGTCCTGTGCCTGTTAGCTACTGTTCCCGTAAAGAGACAACTCGAACTCACCTTCTCCACAAAACCCAGGAGGAATCGCACAACTCTGCGGAAACTCTCTTCGTTCATGTTGCCACCTGCGCTGAGCAAGCTGAACATGTCGACAAAGTGATTGTACACAGCATTATCCTTGGTGCTGAGTTCGGTAAAGAACATTCTCGCAAGGTCTGCGATCCGGCGGTCTTCATCCTCCAGGCACTTGGCCATTTCACCCAGTTGCCCCTTGACCTTGACCTGTCCTGCCAAAATTAAGAACGTCAGCGTCATTAGACACGTTCGCTTGACGGACGCGTCATTGTCGGCTAAGCGGCGGTACAAAAAGTCCGTATTCTCGTCAATCAGATGGTTGAAGCAGACGGCCATGTCGCCCAAGGCGATGACGGCATTGGATCGTACCGTGGCGTCGGGCGATCGCTCCATGATGGTGATGAGAAGTGGAAGGTTGACCTCGCAGTACTCGGCCGACACACACATGAGCTTCGCCAGACACAGCGTTGCCGCCGCCTGGAGTCCCTTGTCGGCGTAGGTGGTGTTGTTGGCGCAGATTTCGGATACTAGAGGACCAAACACGGCCAGTAGCGAGTTGGGACCGTATAGGAGCTCCCGTTCTCGAATATGCGCCATGGCTTCGGTAAAGTCGTCCTCTGTTGTTCCCCCGATGAGATCCAGCTCGTCCGCATCTTCCTTGTCCTTGTCCGACTTTGACGGCGTTTGCTTCTCCTTCTCTTGCTTCCTACGCTTAAAGTCGAGCTCGCAAAGCTCAAGATGAACAATCTGCTTGATAGCCACATGGCCGACGATGAATAAGAGTTGCGAAAGGCCAATGGCGTTGTCTCGCTTCTTGGGCTTGTCCTGCGTCACCGTCTGGTCAACGTCCATGACATCCTTGGTGTCATCCCGAGAGACTGGTCGAGAATTGGGTCGAGACTGTGGTTGGCTAAAGACGTGGCGTGTCTTTCGACGGATGATATCCGAGCAGAGCGTGTCGGGGTGCTTGGATACGGCGTAGATGGCGCTGATGGCCTGTTCTGCCACTCCATACCACTCCTTGCTATCCGAGGGCACTTCGGTGATGGCTGCCAGTCTCACCGACACGGCGTGGTCGTTGGGCAGGCGAGAGAACTTGACGGTTGAATCTTTGGCTTGTCGACCGGTTGGGTTAATCCTCCTGAGAGCGATGCACGTAAACTTGGCCAACTGGAGGTCCTCCCGTCCGTGGGATCCAAGACCCGTGCGAAGCATCGTCTCAATCTCGCCAACCACGATCTCTGGATTCGCCGTTGCCAGCATACCCAAAACGATGATGGCACCCCGTCGCTGAGTCCGTGAAATTTCCCGCTTCTGAACACCGTAGACTTGCCACAGCTTGGCGATGACCACCTCGGGGATCAGGCCGCCCTTCATCATTGTCGCCAGCAGCTGCTCCAACGAGGTGAGCTCAGCAGGTGTCGCACCAAACGTCAAACTGATCATGTTACGGGCAATGTAGTTTGCCGAATCATTAGGGCTGAACGACTCCGGAGCCTCGAAGAAGAGGCGCTTGTAGCTGTCAATCAAGTGCGTCTGCACTCCCTTACCCTCGTCGCTGTTGCCCTTGGTCCAGATCAAACGGAGCATGCGTCGAATGCCGACCTTGTTCTGCTCAATGTTGTAGGCATCGCCGACCTCGAAGTAATCAATGGCCTCAATGACCTCGCTTTTGTTCCTAGACCCAAGAAGCTGACAAACGGTGCCGGTGGCATCGTGGAGGACGTCGATGAACTTGAGGGCTTCGTTGTAGTACCTCCTCGTGAGGGTAAGCTTCTCAATAGCCTCGCTCGTAGCAGCTTGCTCCTGAGCAGTTTTGATAGCCTCCATCTTCTCCTCATCCGTCATCTGCTTCGGCTTCACGGGAGAGGCAATCTGCGTGGCATCATCTAACAGCTCATTGTCGACAGTGGTGTTGGCGTTCTCGTCGCCGAAGCCTGGCATGCCGGGTGGCGGCTTTAGTGCGTTCAGCTCTTCCTCGACCTTGTCTAGACGGGCCTGCCACTCTTTCTTTGAAAGCTGTGCGCCGTGCATCACAGTAAAGGGATGCGTTTTGATGAGAGTGCCCAGTAGCTTGATGGCGTTTCGCCTGACGTTGCTGCTCTTGTCCTCCAGACTCCGACATGCGAGCTCGGCAGCCTTTTGGCGTCGCTTTGGGAACTTTTGGTCAAGCTCACAAAGCTTCATATAGACCTGGAGCGTCCTGCATCTGCAGTACGGGTTGATGTCAAGGAATCGTTCCTCCAACACGTCGAAAAACGCATTTAGTTGAGACTTGTGGTTCTCGCTACGCTCGTCCTGCTTGCTAAGATGACCAACCATGTTGCCACAGACCTCGATCAAAGCACATCGAAGGGTATAAGACTGCGGCTGTTAGACCTGGTCCTCTGCACGGATGGATTGCTCACCTCGCTATCCAACTGCTTCGCAAGCATCGTCATCTGCTTAATCACCAGGCGAGGCGCCAACTCCGACAGCTTGGCAATGAATGAGGAGACGGACTTGGGTCCTCGGGTATCGTTGGAGTTGAACTCCTTGTTGCTGATTTCTCGTAGAACCTCATCGGCAAGCTGTGGGTAGTCGTACGTCTCTGCGAGAATGTGCAGAAACTCGGCCATGGGCTCCGATAGGTGCTCAAAGTAGGTAAGGTTCTGAATAATGTTGATCTGTGCGGCTGTGGGTTGTTAGACTAGTTCACCAGCTTGATGACCAACATACCGTATCCATGGCCGTGGTGCTTGACAGCAATGCACAACACCTTGAAGCAGTGCATGCGGATGGCTGTGGCCTTGACGCGCTGCTCGCTCTCGAGGATCATGTAGACCGGCCGGGTCAGGAGCCCGATGAACGTATCCCTCTCGCTGGTCGTGAGGAAGATCTTGGCGAGCTTGAGCTTCAAGACCTTGCACATGATGTCGAGGGCGGCCTGGAGTTGGTTCGCCGAGTCCCATGCGGTTTCCTTGTCCTTAGCGACGCCCTTTTTGGGTTTCCCGCGCCCGCGGCCTACGGGAGCCGCGGAAGACTTCTCGGCCGCCTTGGTTTCAACAGCGGCAATAGTCCATTGTAGCAGGAAACCGTAGATTTCGAGTAGCTTCTTGTGGTGCGGCACGGAGTCCTGTTCGTCTGGGGAGTCGATGTCGGTGTGCACGGCGTCCGCCTCAGTGCTCAGGCCGCTCATGACAAGATCAAAGACTTTGCTGAGGGCGTGGGTCGGGAGGTAGGCCGTGTATCTGTCGGGATCAAGTAGCTCAGAATCGCGTCCCAATGAAGCCGGAGGATGAGGATCGGGAGAAGGGTCAAGGGAAGTGGGGGCTAACTTGAGGAGGAACTGGAGCGAGTCCATGTTGGAGGCGCGCATGATGGCATCTGGATTGTCGGCCACGGCGTCGACGATGGGATTCAACACCGAGTTGACAAATGGGGTTGTGAGGGCTTCGGGATCATTCTCGCAGTCAAAGAGGGCGGAATCAGCCTCGGGCGTGGGGATCCCTGCCGGGTCCGACATGTAATGCTTGAGCGCATCGTTGATGTCGAAGTTGATTGTATCCATGGTGGATAGTGGTGGGCTACGCCAGATGGCGCGCGAGATGTCGAGGGAGTGTAATGAGGGGTATGAACGGAAGCAATCAAGAGCGTGTCATCTGGCGGTTTAGTTGTTGAATGCCGCGGGGTTGACTAGGTATATGGCGCAGCACTCTTCTGCTGTGTATTGTCTTCGTCTGCGTCTGCGTCGTCACGCGTCGCTGTCGTCGCGTTGAGTGGTGCTAGATGGTGATGATAGATGCAAGCGACGCAATATTATGTTGGCGGTGATGGCGGAAGGTCCCTCAGCAACGAATTGTTTTTGTTTTCTTCGACGCGCCTTCCCCGCCATTGCCACCTCAGCTTAATCACGGCTACCACCCAACCCACCACCGCTAAAACTCAGCGCGTGCAGCACCTGCCAAACCCCTGCAGTGCAGCCACACCTTACAAAGCCCCTCCACCAAACCTCGCTCAAACTCTCCCCTCGAAACACTGTCCCGAGCCTTCGCTGTTGCTTAATTCTTGCTTGCATTACGCCGTCTGGATCACCTCAGTCACGAATTGAGTTTTGCGACAGGTCGGGGATTTTCCCATGCGAAAGGGCTGTTCAGGAATCCAGTTTGTGGGACGGACAGGGAGCTAAGGCGAGACACGAGGCGAAACCACTCGAAGACGTCTCGATGGCGACCGAGATTCACCACCAGGTCAAAGAGCCTTTTGAGATCCACGAGGATGCGAGGACGGAGGATACAGAGATGATGGCCGAAGAGGAGCGCACCGAGGAGGTCGTGCCGCCAACGGATGAGGCAGATCAACAACAATACCATCACCACCACGCCCCACATCAACATCAACAACAACCCTTCGAGGAAGAAGAAGAGGAAGAAGAGGAAGAGGTTGCCGAGGAGAGCTCCGAGGACGAGACTGTCGATCGAAGCGTACAGGCCGACATGGACAAGCTGCAAAACGACTTTCCCGGCTTCCGCAACAAGTACCGCCTTATAAAGCGCATTGGCGAAGGTAATACTGTCTCTTACTTTGGATGATCGACAACTGACGTTATTCAGGCACCTTCTCGACAGTGTACAAGGCTCAAGACATAATGTACGACCACTTTGACAACAGCTGGGACTTCGAAGACGACTCGTCTAAGTGGACGCCGCCGCCGCTCAAGCGAAACGCCAGCCACTCGTCTCACCAGTCCCCTCGTCGCAAGGCCCGCTACGTCGCCATCAAGAAGATATACGTCACCTCTAGTCCCTCCCGCATCCTTAACGAACTCGAACTCCTCCACGATCTTCGCCAATGCCCTTCTGTCTGCCCGCTGATCACGGCGTTCCGCGAAACCGACCAGGTCGTGGCTATCCTGCCCTACTTCCGCCACGGCGACTTCCGCGCCTACTTCCGGGACATGACCATCCCCGACATCGCCATCTACTTACGCTCGCTCTTCACTGCCCTCAAGAGCGTCCATGACCACAAGATTCTCCACCGAGACATCAAGCCCACCAACTTTCTCTACGACCCGGCCACCCAGCGTGGCGTCCTCGTCGACTTTGGTCTGGCCGAGCGGGAGGGCTCCGACTGCAAGCCATGCCTTTGTCATGAGACGCGGGAAGTACGCAAACACCGTCAGGCCAACTCGGTCTGGGCACAAAATTCAGCAAACCCGCAGCCCGGGTATCCTAAATCGGACACTCGTTCCTCTCGCCGTGCAAACCGCGCCGGCACCAGAGGTTTCCGTGCCCCTGAGGTCCTCTTCAAGTGCACCGAACAGACGACGTCCATTGATATTTGGTCCGCTGGTGTCATTCTCCTCACCATCATGTCCAAGCGGTTCCCTTTCTTCAACTCAGCCGACGACGTCGAGGCCATGATCGAAATTGCCACCATCTTTGGCTCTAAGCGCATGAAGGCTGCTGGGTTGCTGCACGGATGTGCCTTCGAGACCAGCATTCCCACGGTGGGGCAGCAAGGGTTTAGCATGGAGAAGATTATTCTCTGGAGCACATGCCGGACCGACGACAAGCCCTTGACTCCCGACGAGAAACTGGCCGTCAGGTTCCTAGAGCGTTGCATGGATCTGGATCCGAGCAGGAGAATCACTGCTGAGCAAGCGTTGGAGCACGAGTTTCTCCGAGTCGACCATCCCGCGAGCCAAGAGCTAGGGGACGAGGACGAGATGGATATGTTGCATGCCTAAGGGCTCATACTCGCATCGAGGCGCCGTCACTGTGGCGCGTATCTCTTGTACAAATAGAACATCACAAATGGGCGTTTTGGGTAGATAATTAGGAGGTTAACCAGATATCCAAGCATACGAGAACTTAGATGAGTATATTACATCATCAATCATTGCATTCGTCCTTGACCAGAAACTCCGCTGGGCTTCCTTTGCTCCAGAACTGCACATAGTCATGGGCCGTGGCGGGTCATGGGCGAAAATCGATTTTTTATTTCGTTAAACTCCGTTCCAGAGTCCCTGATTGCAATGCTCGAAGCCGAAACCCAGGTCCCTCCCCATCTCCATGATTCGGCGTCCAGGGGCCCAGGACCATTTTCATCCATGAAAACCCAAATCCACAAGCCCGACTCCGGCTAGCACAGGTTTATTTATGCGACAAGCTCAACAACGCCACCAGCCTCAGTGATCTTCTTCTCCGCCAGACGGCTCACCCATCGCGCGCGGACGACCAGAGGGATTTCGGGAAGACGGCCCTTGCCGAGGACCTTGGAGTAGCCGAGGGGGAGGAGGTCGAGGACGGGGACGGTGTCCTTCTTCTCGCCGGAAACGTAGGCATCGCGGGTCTCGATGGGGACGAGAGACCACAGCTATATGCTTGTTAGCAATTTGTTGCTTGATCCGCCACATTCGTTGCTGTGCGTCCCCCGCACTTAAATCCAGAATCGAACCGGGATATATGTACCTTGTCGAGGTTGATGATGGGCTTCCAGAAGTTGCCTTGCTGCTTGTGGAAGAATCGCATACCGACCTTTCCGAAGTAACCGGGATGGTACTGTTCAAGAGTCAGTCATTTCGTCCTGTCGTTTTGTCTCGTCGATTTCGGGTCGTCGAACCTTGTCCATGTTGGTACGGTGGTGGTGCTGACCACCAGCCAGACCACGACCACCGGGATGCTTGCGGTGCTTTCCGACACGTCCCTTACCGGCGGAGACGTGGCCGCGGCTGTAAAAGAGCAAAGTCAGTCCATGATGTTCCCTCGTCGTCAACGGGCGCTCAAATGCTCAATGATGGCACGGGGCCGCCTTTTCCAGCAGAGAGCACGTCGGGGAATGTGGGAGCACGTACTGCTTGCGGGTCTTTGACGTTCGGGTAGGCAT
Source organism: Neonectria hederae (assembly GCA_003385265.1). Taxonomy (NCBI): domain Eukaryota; kingdom Fungi; phylum Ascomycota; class Sordariomycetes; order Hypocreales; family Nectriaceae; genus Neonectria; species Neonectria hederae. The sequence goes on from QGQB01000023.1 coordinate 274,171, forward strand.
GGCGACGGCTGTGGTGTTGTCGCTTTTCCGGTGTTCAGGACGAAGACTGGAAGTGGGTGGTGATGTTTTTGCGACGGGCCTTCCAATGGCTAGCGGAAAATTGTTAGGCGAGAGGGCAGGGCAACCCTAAACCTACGAAATGGCAATTGGCAGTGTGGGCGTGGGAGGGCCTGTGCGTGACGTGTCAGGTGACCTCGCGGCAATGGCGCGGTGAAGGTCGGTGTGGCCCCACCAATGACGGGGCGGTGATTCCAGCGCGGAACGTTCTACGTGGCTGTTGAAAGCAACTGACGCGACATAACTTAATGCTGACGGCAAATTGAGATGCAGAAGAGCTGAAGATGACAGACGAGTTCATGAATGAAGTATCTCGAGACCTGGAGAAGCTGGACTTTCACCATCCTTACACACCTTACGATGTCCAGGAACAGTTTATGAAGATCGTCTTTGACGTGCTTGAAGCTGGAGACGGCCAAGTTGGTATTCTGGAGAGTCCAACAGGAACGGTAAGTGTATGCTATTCTGAGCTAGGAGAAAACAAGGTGCTGCTTCACTTGACAGCCTGCGGAGTCGATTTGAACGCTTGTCCCGACTCAATCCGTGCTACCACGACTAACATTCACAGGGTAAATCACTGTCACTTATTTGTGCATCTCTAACTTGGCTGCGACATCACAAGTCCAGCAAATTTGAAGCATCACTACAAGCGTCCGCAGAAGCCTACAAGGATGAACCATCCTGGATAGTCGAACAGCTCCTGCGTCGCAAGAGGGAAGACCTCGTCCAACGATGGGAAGATCGAGAAAAACGACTTGAGGCGCTCAGATTCAAAGAAAAAGCTCTCGAGGAGCGTGGCCGTAAGCGGCGGCGTATCGAAAACACAGCACTGAACGACCGTGTAATCGACGAAGATGCCGAGTGGCTACTTGATGACCCTGATGACCGTGATTCCGGCCCTCAGGATGCCTTGTCTGGCTTGAGTAAAGAGTCACGAGATGTTCTAGCAAGTATCGGCCTTGGGGGTCCAAGAACCCAAGACCAAGATCAAGACCTACCTGAAGAAGAAATCAAGGTGCGATTTCTTAGTCCACCACAGAAGGCCAGAATAGTAACATCAGTAGATCTATTACACTTCAAGAACACATTCCCAGCTATCCCAATTCATCACCGAACTCCGTCGTCCTACATTCCCACCGTCATTGCCTCCGTCCCTCGCCAAGGAAAGCGAGAAGACAGAGGTCGTGAAACTACTGCCCCTGTCGTCCCGTCAAAGGCTTTGCATCAATCCGTCAGTCTCCCGACTTGGATCTGTCCAGGCTATCAACGACCGCTGTGCTGAACTTCAGCAAGCGAAATCGGACAAGAAGTGCTCGTTCCTCCCGAAAGAGGAGCTCCTTTCGCAGACTCACCAGTTCCGCGACTCTGCGCTTGCCACACTCCCAGATATTGAAGACCTCCACAAGTTGGGTAAATCTCTTGCTGTCTGTCCCTATTATGCATCCCGAACTGCTTTACCAGGCGCCGAGATCATCACGCTCCCATACCCACTTCTGCTACAAAAGAGCGCGCGAGACGCACTCGGGATAAAGTTGGAAGGGAACATTGTCATCATCGACGAAGCACACAACATCATGGATGCAGTGGCGGGTGTGCATGCGGCAGAGATCCGAATGAGCGACCTTAAAAGAGGACGGGCCATGCTGGGAATCTACGTGAGGAAATTCGGCAAGAAGTTGAAAGGTGTGAACCGAGTGAATGTGGGAAGAGTCGGGAGAGTCATTGAGGGCCTCGGCGAATGGATGGACGGGGCTCTCAAGTTCAAGGTAATTGCAGGACTTGTTATGGGCTAGTTCTGGACTATGCTGATTTCTGGCAGCAAGAAAACGGCATTGTGGATGCAAACGACCTCACGAGACCGAAGGGCATCGACCAGATCAACATGTTTGAGCTGATCCAGTACATCCAGGAGTCGAAACTAGCCTACAAAATTGAGAGCTACGTATCTCATGTCGAGAGCGAGGATGCAACGGGGAAAACATCACCCAAGTCGAGCACACCAGTTCTTCATACACTGGTGGCATTCCTCATTGCTTTCACCAACCTCAGTTCCGAAGGACGGATATTTTACGAAAAGATCAAAGATCCTGCGCCAGATATCAAACTCTCCTACTTACTTCTGTCACCAACGCATGCCTTCTCGTCGATTGCATCGAGTGCGAGAGCGGTGGTCCTCGCGGGCGGAACAATGGCGCCCTTTGACGACTTTAAAGATCATTTGTTCCCATCCCTGAGCATGGACAAAGTGACGACACTGAGCTGCGGACACGTCATTCCACCGGAAAACCTCTGTGTCTGGACACTGGCAACGTCTCGGCCGGGCATGGCGCCATTTGAATTCAGCTACCAGCGTCGCGGTGACTCCGAGATGATCGCGCAGCTGGGCTTGGCAATCTTAAACCTCTGCTCACTCGTCCCCGACGGTGTAGTGGTGTTTTTCCCAAGCTATGGCTACCTCGACGAGGTAGTTGCGGCATGGCAGCAGAAACACGGCCCGACTGGACAGCCTGTATGGGATCGGCTGGGGTCCCGGAAAGCACTGTTCAAGGAGACAAGAGGCGGGTCCAGCGACGAGGTCCTCCAGGAATATTCCCAGGCTATCCTAGGCTCCAGCAACGGCAAGGGTGCCCTTCTGCTCAGCGTGATCGGTGGGAAGATGTCGGAAGGCATCAACTTCTCGGATCGGCTAGGGCGGTGCGTCATAGTCATCGGTCTCCCATACCCCAACATTGCGTCGCCAGACTGGAAAGCCAAGCTCGAGTATATTGAAACGACGACGCAGGCCAATTTGACAGCGCAAGGTGTGAGTAGGGAGAGCGCAACGGCCCGGGCTAAGCAGGCGGCCCGGGACTTTTACGAAAACGCGTGCATGCGGGCCGTGAACCAGAGCATCGGTCGCGCGATCCGGCACCAAAACGACTACGCGGCGATTGTGCTCGTGGATCGGAGGTACGGGATGGAGAGGATTCGCGGCAAGCTTCCGGGTTGGATCAGGGGTGGCCTAGTTGGAGACAGCCACGAGAAGGGGCTTGGAGGATTAATGGGCGCGGTCGGAGGTTTCTTCCGAGGAAAGAAGATGAAGTCATAGATGAGTTGGCCGCGGGAACATTACCATGCCACCGACTGGGCGTTGTCAATTGAGATTCCCTTGATGGGATTCTCTGGGATCACCTCGCGCCCCCACCGCCTAACTAACTACGGTCGACTTGATATTCGAGACCCTCTTGGACCCTTGGCGAACGCACAACGGCGGCACCCCGGAGGTGAATCGGGAAGCGGGTCACACACGAAGAGCCCTAAAACATGGACGAAGAAGCGCAGAAGCACGCGCAGAACATTCGACCAGCTGCAGGATGACAGCCAGGGAACAGCAGGGAGCGCAGGGAAGCATTGTTAGCGGCTTTTCGGCGGCTTCCACAGAATCTGCGAGTGTGAGGGCGTTTGTGGGCTGAACCGCTAGAACGGGCGGCGGCCGATCCGAATGGATGGTCTAGACCCTTTGCCACAGGGAACTGAGAGTCACTCCAGGGTCTTACGCGACGTCGGAACGGATCTGGCAGTTCATTTCACGCATTCATGTCACCCAAGAGCCCCAAAACGGCCCAGGAGACACTGCGTCTGGCGCTAGAGTGTCATGGACGTGTCTGATTAGCTGGCGGCACGCCCTCCGAGTACCAACGACAAGGTTTATGCCGCAACTAAGCACACACCCGCCGAGTCGTGACTCTCCAGTAGACCGGAGTCTATTACAGGAATTTTCTCGTGGCCAAGAGTCGGACGGGGAGATGCTCGACTTGTATATATCGTGACAGGATCCCACGCCGCGTGTCTCTAGATCCAAGACGCCGTGGCATCTGGTTGAGAGCGAGAAAATAAATCAACCTTCAAAAAAGTCAAGATGGCAGCGGTGGCGACTGATGCTGAGAAGGGCGTGCCCGCTCAGCGAGCCCCAGACGTGGACCGAGATGACCAGAGCGACACCTTCAGCATCAAGGCGTCGTCGATATTCCACAAGGCCCTGCGCATGGGACGGGTTGAGGAGAAGGGAATTCAGCCGATTCCTGTTGAGGAGCGGCAGATGACGCGGTTCTACAATATCTTCACCATTTGGTTCTCCATCAATGCCAACATCCTTGGGTAAGTAAAGCCTCTTACGATGACTCAGTAGAGATATTTACTCACATGGCGATGCAGCATCACTTTTGGCATGCTCGGGCCTCTTGCCTATGGTCTGAGCCTGAGGGACTCGTCTCTGGTTATTCTGTTCTTCTGCATGTTTACCTCGATTGCGCCAGCGTACCTCGCCACGCTTGGCCCCAAGACGGGTATGAGGCAGATGATTCAGGCTCGATATAGCTTCGGGTATGACACCATGACGCTTTTCTTCTCGGAGTACTAACTTTTGACAGCCGATACATCGTCTCTGTTCCTGTGCTGCTTAACCTGGCCACTCTTACCGGCTTCATTGTCATCATCTATGTTGTTGGAGGCCAATGCCTGTCGGCCGTCTCAGGCGGAAGCCTCACCCCCGATGTCGGCATCGTCATTATCGGCATCCTCTCTCTCTTCATCTCGTTCTGCGGCTTCAAGGTCCTGCACTACTACGAGTCGTACGCATTTATCCCCGCCATCATTGCCATTGCCATCGCTACGGGATGCGGCGGATCAGCGCTCAAGAACCAGGCGGTTCCTGCGGAGCCGGCTTCAGCGAGCATGGTGCTCAACTTTGGCATGATTGTTGCCGGGTATATGATCCCCTGGGCTGCGATTGCCAGTGATCTCACTACCTATTTCGATCCCAAGGTTCCCTCGTGAGTTATATGCATGCGTGATTTCAGGCGAGTTGCTGACAGTTGACGGGATAGATGGCGGGTCTTTACCTACAGCTACTTCGGCCTGCTTACTCCCACGGTTCTGCTCATGGTTCTCGGTGCTGCCATTGCCGGTGCTCTCCCCAATGAGCCCGAGTGGGAGGAAGCCTACGATCAGTCGCTTGTCGGCGGCATCCTCGCGGCGATGTTGTCTAGTGCCGGCGGCTTCGGCAAGTTTGTTGTCGTGATCCTGTCGCTGACGCTGCTTGGTAACACGGGAGGCACCATGTACGCCATCACTCTCAACTTCCAGACGCTCATCCCGGGACTCATCAAGATCCCCCGGTACGCCTTTGCCATTGTCGTGACCGTCATCGTCATCCCCACGGCGATCCGGGCGCAGCGGGATTTCTTCGTCAACCTCGAGAACTTCATCGCCCTCATCGCATACTGGTCCGCGTCCTTTATCGGCATCGTCATCACGGAGCACCTCTTCTTCCGTCGCGGAAACTACGCGTCGTACGACCACGCCATCTGGAACGTGGCTTCGCACCTCCCCGTCGGCCTCGCAGCCATCTCCGCGGGCGTCCTCTCCTTCGGCTTAGTTGTGCCCTGCATGGCGCAGGTGTGGTGGACGGGCCCTATCGCCAAGACGACGGGAGACATTGGGTTTGAGGTGGCTTTCGTGCTGAGCGCGCTGCTCTACATCCCACTGCGGCACCTCGAGAAGAAGATCACTGGGAGGTAGTAAAAGGGGTCGATGGTGGCGGCTTCAACGCGCGCTGCATCGACGTTGGGGGAGTTTAGCATTGCTATTTAATGGCTTTACGAGACGACGGCCAGCGGTCATAGCGGGTTAAAATGGAAGAGTATACATGCAATACAAGAATTACGGCCTGCATACATCATCATGCAGTGAGTGAGTTTGAGTCCCTTGGTGGCCGGTCCGATTAACTTTTCCTACACGCAGATAGCTATAGATAAAAGCCCACCAAGTTGGATTTCCTCCGGTTGAAAAAACCAGGACCTCTTCCGCGGTATTCGACGATATAGTGTCGTGATAGACCTCCATTAAGTGTCAAACGAAAAGCACCACTTCTACAGCGACCTATTATCCCTTTCATGTCAATCTCGCCTGTCAAGATATGAAAGATGCCATGCTGACTGTTTGCAGAACAATGGGGCAGATTCCGGAGATCGATGGCGAGACGGAATTCATCCTGGCCATGGTCGACATCATGAACGACTGGAGAGACATGATCGAGTGGCTCTCGTACCGCCACATGCTCGGCTACTGGCTGGGCCTCGTGCGCTGGCGCCAGGGCATCTACGCCTACTCGGAAAACGTCTCCTCGCCGGCCCTCCGCGGCGCCGTGCCCAAATCGCGCCTGCACTCGTTCCGACAGCGATTCACGGCGCGGATGCTCGTGCTGGCCGACGACGAGGGCTTCTACGTGCTGCAGTGCTCGGCGTTCCGGCAGGTGCAGCGCGAGCGGCGGCCGGCGTACGTGGCGCGGCTGAAGGACCTGGAGACGCGGTACAGAGGCGTCATCGGCGAGAGGCTGGTGCGGCGGGCGAGGCAGCAGGTGTTTGAGCGCAGGGGATACTTGGAGGTGAAGAAGTTGTTTGATCGGGAGATGGAGGTTGAGGCGAGGCATTGTGAGGGGAACAAGCAGTTTGGGATGTGAGGGACGGTGTTGGAGGTGGTTTGCGTGTAAGCTGGCTGCCATATGTGGCATGTTCTAGTGTTAGTGCATCAGTGAGTATCAAGACATACACTACTATACTTGACATGTCACAGAACGTACGAACCAGACCGGCGTGGAGATGACTCGTAAATTCATAATGTAGATCTATAGCGACTGGATGAACAATTAATGCAAACACCACCGTTCCAAGCTAAGCAACATGTCCTAGCCCGTCTTTTGAATGAACCAATCCTAGCTAGACTTATTCTCGACAACCCAACCAGGCACCAGAACTGAACAGGGAGATCGATCCAATGCACAGGTGCAGAACTTAGGCCAAAAGGGCAAAAGCACCAGCAATGGCAAACCCGGCGGCGCCAAAGGGAGCCAGGCCGGGAGCAGCGTTGTCCGTCTCGGAAGCCTGGGCGGCGCTGTCGGACGTGGCCGAGGCGCTGTCGTCGTCGGCCGTGGCGGAGCTGTCGTCGGCCGTGTCCGTGTTGGAGCCCGAGTTGGCGGAGCCCGTCTTGGTCGAGCCCGCGACGATGGTCGTCGTCAGCTGCGAGAGCGCCGTGGGCGCCGTGGCCTCGACGGTGATGCTGTTGGCGGCCGTGGACGAGGCCGAGGCGTAGCTGGTGGTGGACCAGCCGCAGGTGTAGAGGATGTCCTTCATGTCTGAGCGTCTGTTAGCGAAATGCGACGTAGAAGGGTTGTCACGGTGTAAGTCACTCACCCCCGAGGTCGGAATCATCCCAGTCATTATCATTGTCATTGTCATTGTCGTCGTCGTCGTCGTCGTCGTCGTCGTCATCATCGTTGTCGTTGTTGTTGTTGCGGATGTTCTGGCGCATGCAGTCGTGGCACAGCGCCGCAATGCTGGCGACGTCGAAGCTGTCGTTGGTGCAGACGCACTGGGCCTCGAGGCGGTTCTCGTCGCGGTCGTTGTCGTCGCCGCGCAGGTCGACCTCGCAGCGCTGCGTGAGCGTGACGATGGGCTGGCAGATGTCCCGGCAGGCGTTGGGGACGTCGTCGTTGTCGAGCTGCAGGTCGGCGGAGGCGAGGAGCAGGAGAGGCGCGATGGCCAGGGCGATGTTGTGGGCGTACATGTTGAGGGAGAGAGTGGTGGTGGTGAGAGAAGAGTGAGGGTGTAGAGAAGTGTGGTGTTGGTGTTGGTGTTGGTGTTGGTGTTGGTGTTGTTGGTGTTGTTAGTGTTAGAGTTGTCGATGCTGGATGGTTTGAGCAATCCCTTCCAAACCGAGGGCTATCAAGGTTATTTATACTAAACCCGAAAGCCGGAAACCTCGTCCCATCAATCTCCCAACTCTTGGCAGCCCAAGCGCACATCGAAACCTCACCTCGCCGCCGCAAGTCTTGGCAAGTCGGCAATGCCATTCATGCATTCGCCTTGTCTCCACGACGATCCCTCCCCCCCTCTAATTCATCCGCGAGGCCACGGCAAGCCGAGAACAGCAGCACGACGCTCGTTGCATTGGGCACTGTCTCTCTCTCCCCCGGGAAATTTGAAGCCATCTGGGATAAGGCTTGTCCGCCCGACAAGGGGTGATGCGCAGTGCAGTTCCGCCAAGCTGCGGGGGGTGGGTTTGTGTTGCTTGTTGAGGCGGAGCTGGGCTTGGCGAGACGTCATGATGGTGATGCTGTGCTCTCTCGACCAGCCACACCGCGTCGATGACAGCACAGCATCCGCAATTATTCCCCGGGGATCGGTGCCCTTCCGCTGCTCACTCCCGCCGCGTCTCACCCCCGCCGACTGCCGGCGAAGCGATCGTCAGCGCCGGGAGAAGATACAAATTACCTCCTCAGGGGTGTAAATGAAGCACCGGGGGCAGCCATCGTTAAAGTGTTCCCGGAAGCCCCGAAACGAAAGAAAAAGCCAAACCAAACCCAAACCCAAACCCAAACCCAAAAAAAACATGCTTGTTTAGAGTTCTTCTAGGGCCTCCTGCTGGGAAGCTGTCTCTCTGCCAAGAGCCCCCAGCCTGGATAATTGCCAATGCAATCAGCCCCCGGACTACGTAAGTGCGTGGATCCGCCCTGCGTCGGGGGGCGCAACCGAGTGGACAGGATTAGACCATGGACGGGTTCGAGCGTGCGATGCGAGACTTCGAGAGTCGAATCGCCCAAAGGGACGGACAAAGACAGCAAGCCATGCCATCATCGTCAACTCGCGGGTGGAGCTGTCCGAGTGGATGGTCTGCTCTGTTGTTCAACCGTGGCTTCGACGACGCGCAACCTCGATTCCCAGCTGGGCCGGGGTTAGATCCCCTCGTTGGTTGGTTGGTCCTTTTGTCTGCGCTCGTGTGAGCAGCCCGCCAAGCCGAACCGTCGGCCGATAATGCGTCGTTTCACAATCCAGCCGACGACGCGGGATTAACGACCAGACGGAAGGTTGCAGGCCACGCGTTTCGTCCTCTTTTTTTTTTTCTATCTTTGGAACTGAACCGCCCCGTTTAGACTGCAGACAGGTGTTGAAGTGCGCCTCGTGATGGAGTCTTTTTTTCTCTCTCTTCTGTTCTGGTCGACGAGGATGAGGATGGGTTTTGCCAAGTCTGCAAGATTGCCGATCGATCAGGCTTTTTGTTGCGGCCGAGGGAAGAGGCCGCGTAACGTCAAGACAAGACGATGGCTTTAGTTCGGCTTTGATGAGTTTCATGTTTCCGTAGGGTAGCAGTAGACATTGGTCTAGTCCAAGATGAACGCATACAAAGGTACGACACGTAAGCGACATTACGTTTTCGTTCAACATATTCGTCCATTCATGCGTCAAGGGCGGAAGATGAATTAGAGGCACGAATAACGAAACAAGCATAGACATAGAGTTTCCTCGAGAACAGACCTCCAGACTCTATTAGATGAGGTGCCAAGTGCGTACGCGTACGGCTTCTCATGGCTTTTGCATTCATCCGATAAGACGAGTCGAAATCATTAATAAGGTGTAAGGTGTGCATGACTCGCCGTGGCGGTGGGTCCCACTGGAGAAAGTCATTGGAGAGCTATGGCGGATCGATTGGTATGCGATCGGAAGAGCGGGTGTAGTAATTCCGCGATATGATAAGCTTAAGATACGAGATGATGTCAGGTCTACAGTATTGACTGCAGAAAATGGAACGCTCTAATAGAAAGTTCCGTTATCGTCGAATATTACCATCCACAGGTTCATCTGTCGGTGGGGTGATGGCTTGATTTGGGAGTTGAAGGTCGATTGTGGTATAAGTATTAGAGTGTAAATGTTGAGCGAGCCAGTCGTGTTTTCACGTCCTGAGCCAGGACAAGAAGTTCTTGGCTAAAAGAAACGAGAATTAAACAAGAATAATTACTGTATAGGTACAGAAGCTCATTCATAGACAGTCTTCCCTAATAAAATGTTAAAAACAGCCAAAAGGATAGACATTCCTTTGTGAAAGACCATCATCTCGTCTCGCCACCTTACCTACCCTACATCCCATCCCAATAAAACTCACCGTTACGCAAACGGTCGATCCATTCTACCGTTTTCTCCCTCCCCCACATTTCGGCATCTCCGTGACCGAAACGGAGTACCAAACTCCACCAACTTCCCGCTATACACTCAACCTTCGTACCTGGAGATAGGCGCACAAGTGGCACCAGGAAAGGGATAGGGCCGCTTACTTGCATCCATCGCTTCCCCCGACCGTATTCTTAGTCTCGTGTTTAGTCTCACGGTGGCTGTCGTGCATTCCCGTCTGCTCGCGCCTCTTCAACGCCCATTATTCCCGTATAAAACCTCCCCGCATCACACTGGGCCTCCCTCTCTTTCTCTCTCCTTCACCCCAAACCCCCAACAAGGCTGGACGCAACACCATCCGCCTTGTCCCTCCCCTTTCTTCACCCCCCAAAAAGCCCTTACCGGCCTCCTAAGTCCGTAGGGGAGGCCGCAGCCCCCTTACTCTGAATCAATGGCCGCCGCATGCTCAGCCGCAAGCGCCTGCGTCCGTATCGCCATGGCCTACTTCCAGCCGCAGCAACTCTGCGACGCCGTCAAGCCGCCCTGGTAATAGTCACCAAGATGCCCTGGGGCTTCTCTGCCTGCTCCCCTCCCACGACAACGACAACAACGACAACAACGACAACAACGACAACAACGACAACAACGACAACAACGACAACAACAACGACTTCTTCAACCCGCATGCTTCCGACTTTGACCTCTTCGACTTCAATGCTGCGTCCTATGACTTCGGCGCCGACCCCGACTTGCTGCTTGCGGGCGATGGCCACGACGACAATTGGCTCGCCCAGGGCTGTCTCGTGGATCCCACGCTTGATCTCGCGGCCGGCGGCGTCCTGATTCCCGAAATGGGCTCGCAGGACACCCCGCCGCTGGGCATCGGCGCCGAGATGGCTCTCCCGCTGCAAGACAACTTGCTGTCCCAAAGCCGAGACCCAGCAGACCTCCTAGCCTCAACCTCGGCCACCCAACTCCTCTCCGCACCCACCACCACCGCGTCCGCCTCACCCAGCAACCCCCCGCCGTATGCCGCGGGCCTGTCCACCTTCAGCCTCAACAACTCGCCCGACAGCAGCGGCTCTAAGCGCAAGGCCGCCTCCTCGCCTGAGGACGAAGCCGCCGCCGCCACTGTCAAGCGCCAGCGCAACACCATAGCCGCCCGCAAGTATCGCCAGAAGCGCCTGGACCGCATCGCCGAGCTGGAGCAGGCCCTCGCCGACATGACCAACGATCGCGACGATTTGCGTCTGAAGCTGTTCCGTCGCGAGGCCGAGGTCGATGCCCTGCGGGAGATGCTGGGTAGTAAGAAGTGAGAATCACACAACTCACACACACACACACACCTCTTTGTCGTCACATCATCAACTCTTTAAAACAATCTTGTCCGTCTCATGGGAGTGAGAAGTGGGATTCCTCGCCAGAAAAAACCAGTCAATTGCATCTTGTACACCTAACTAACTACCCATCAATCTATCATACTAAGAGATGATTGAACCGTCGTCGCGAATGAAAGCGCTGGAAGGAAACGCCTGTGTGTAATGCGAACGCAGTTAGCATCGCCATTTTAGTTTGCTGTATATATAGCGAATTCGAATTGATTTCTTTTTTTTTTTTGTTGCCAAATTTGAATTTGCCCTCTTGGTGTCTCAGACGATGTCGTTTCTTCCTGTTTTATACGGCTCATGCGACTCATGGTGATGTCGTCGGATTCCGTTTCTTCTTTCATGGACTCCGGGCTGGGCTGGCGTTGGGGAAGTGTGTAGTGCTTACATGAGTGGTGGTGGTGTTTCGTTGATCATGGCATACTTGCTGGCTGTGACTCTGATTGTGACTCTGGTTGTGACTCTGATGGTAAGCCTGATATTGCTTCATTATTCTATCGATCAATAGTACATATATATCTATCCTCCGTCGTCGCGCAATCGGACTCTCTGCCCCCCAACCACCCGCTCCGTAGGATTCCCAACAACACTCATCAAGAGTAGAAATGAATCATTCTGACGCTTTGTGATACCCTCTGATGCCCATCATGGGAACCCAAGTCATATCATGATATCTGTGTCCCCTCACAACTCATTGCCGCATCCGTCTCCAAAACGGTGACCCCGCCCAAAACGGTGCATCCTGCCCCTGTCGCCGTAGCGCCAAGGGTGGATCCCGTACCCTGTGATTCAGGATGAGCCAGAATGACTCATTCCTTGGCCGTCCCGATGAGGAAAGACGGCGATCAGCGCCGGCCAGTGGAATAGCCTGCGCATCCGTCGACAAGGGTCACTAACAGAAGCGACCTGGAGAGATGTGTTGTAAATGCCACACGACTTCCGTTGCATGCTCATTGGATACGTATATGCTGGACCAACCGGTGAAGATAAATATTCATATATATGCCACTCACGCTGCTAATCTAGGGAAATCCTCTGCTGTGCGATCGAAGCACGAAGCGGGAGCGCTAGGACTCGGCTCACCAACCGACACTAGATCTGTGGGTCATGGTATGGCACGACAGAGACTGACGCCATCACTTCCGTGAGTTGAGATGAATATCGCCTGAGGCAACACTACGGGCCTTGAAAACTAAACTGTGCCATTCTAGAAACAAAACTGCACGACACAATGCCTTACATCTAGTATGTGAGTGACGGTTGAGAAACCGAGCAACTTCATGATCCCTGGGCGCAGTCAAGATCCAGCGACTACGGACGAGACTCACAGCCCTCCACAGCCCACATCTGCCTCAAGACACAACAACCACTCCGTCGGTAAACCTACTGCTGAATTAGCTACGCCCAACGACGAACTACGAATAGATCCCGACACCTACAGCAAATAACTTCCCTCTTATGACACCGAGATTGTCACCTACGCCCATTGTTACGCCCATCGTTACACCAACAGCATTATACTTTCTAGAGCGCCATCGCAGACCAACGAACAGCGTTGCAACCGCTCCCGTGATCCCGAGCGACATCATCTTGCCTAAGGCTCACCAGGCGCCGCCTGGCCTCGACCTTCCATGGAACATCAAGCGAACTAACCTCTGCCCATCAGGGCACTTGACCAGCACGCCTCACCGCTCCTCGTCTCACCGACGCCGACCTTTCCCAAGCTCTCACTCAACTACGTCAGAGCATGCTCGTGACCCTCACCTTGACCCAAAAGTGGCTAGACAGCCTTTTTATAGCCTCTACTCACCTCGACGGGTATCGTGCTATGAGTACGACCATGGCGGCACCGTCGGTGGGAGCGGCCCGCGGATCGCGCCTGGCCTTTCTCCCCATCAACTTTCCCGCCCGTTAGCCGTCGACGAGAGTTCCAGCCATCCAAAAGCCAAGTCTGGGCCGCTTCCTAGTCTCGTAGTGTGTTTTAAACAATCGTCGTGTAAAAGAGGCGCTGTGCAAGAACACCAGTTTTCTTGGAACCATAGACATGCGAAACACGCCACAAACCCGTCATCCTGTTTACTGGCGTAGTCAAGGAAGTGCAGTAGGTTGCCTGGGTGTCCACGAGTTGTCCCGGTCCCGAAAGACTCTCTGCCATTCCGGTTTCCACACACACCGGCAGATACTAGATCTGCTATTGCTTTGCTCAACTGGGCACCCTCGTGTAGTTGCCCACCGGCATGTGAAGGAAGCCTGCGCGGCGATGAGTCTCAAAAGAGACGGGTCCGTCACGCGTCCATCCTCCGCAATGGATGCCATATAACTTATTCATTCCCTAGTGAACCCTTGCCCCCATTCGTAATCCTCACACACACCGTGATACGAGTTCGCAACGCCCGTTTCTGCCCCAGGTCGACTCGGGATTCCAGCCGGCCAGATGCCTGCACACCACTCCCAGGTCACATGCCTGGTCATCCGCCCGCTCTCAATTTATGGCAGTGCTGGATGAAACCGGCATGGCCAAGTAGTGCTATTGGACCCTAGTGCAATGTGGCTTAGCCTTTCCAAGTCTCGACGATACCTTACTGGTTGGTAACTTTTTGCGAGGTTTCCGATGCATACCTGGTCAGCCAAGGACACAACGATTCCAGCTGGTGCCTTTAACATCTCGTGAGACACTCTCAAGCCAGAGCCAGGTAAAAGAGCGGAGTTCTCGTCGTCGTCAACTCGTAACGGTTGTGTCATGGACGCATCATTACATACCGACTTAGCCACTTGATCGCTTTCGAGTGGTGTTGCCATGTCTATCAACTGGATCAGATGGGCCATCCGGGGACCTGTCAAGATCTCGGCATCTTGCCGCCTTTACCATGATAATCCGGATATGGAGATCACTGGGAAGTAAAAAAGCAATGGTCCTTTTGATCTGGGACTGAGTCGTTCCGGACGGGGGTCTCACCACCAGGAGACGGGCATGACGATAGTCTCTCGACAAACCGCCAAGGGCACATCATGTCACATCTTCGGAGGTTTCTCACCGGTAGTTCTATCTAGATGCTGGAAAAAAGGCGGCCACTAGCCACTGACAGTGGCGTAAACGGGGATCTTGCTGAGACGCGTCGAGGGGGCAAAGACACCAGTCCCTGGACGCGACGATGGTGTGGACTATGAAGGGACTGATGACTCCGCCAGCTTTCGGTCGGATGATGTGGGGCAGGGATCATGAGATTCTGTGAGATGCTAGTCTGGGCCATGGAAGAGGCCAATCTCTGAGGTGAGGGTGTGAAGGCTAGGGTTGACAGGTAAGTGGCCCTTGCTGCTCAAGGAGTCAAGGCTGGCAGTTCGGGTGGTTTGGAAGAGTGGGTGCCAAACTAGTTGGTATCAAGTACAACTGATGAATTCTTAAGCGGGTGAAAAGAGGACCCGCATAGTGGGCTGGGTTTGACGTCAGCAGGAGACTTTAAAGCAGGGTCTAGGTTCGAAAAGAAGACGGAGATATGAGAGAAGATCGAGACAACAGCGAACCCAGGGTCCCGGTGAAGAGGTGCGGGTAGAATGTTCGACAGGACCGCCACGCGTGTGGCAACAGAAGTCAAACTCTGGGGACGCCAAGTAAGCCACTGGGCCGGCGGTCAGTGCTAACCACGGAGACATGGAGCTCCGCGCGTGAGGTTTAAGGCTGGAGCCGTCATGTAAGCTGGGCCGAGCTGGAGTCCAGCTATGGGGGTTGTCAGGCGGTCACGGCAGTGGACATTAACACGAGGGCATATCAGTGAGAGGTGGTTGGGGAGTGCAGACACTGGCTCACACTAGCACGCGGCCGGGAGAAGGGGGTGGTGGAGACCGGGAGGAGGCGAATGAGTGATGTGGGCTTCAGATGGTGGTGGTGATATGGTGATGGTGGTGATGAGGGTCGTGGTGTGGTCATCCGCCTGAGACACTCCAGGCTTTAGATGGGTGCACCTGGTCGGGACCGTGGCGCTTGCCGACCAGACCATTTTCGGGGACAGGTGCGTTGTTGACATGTATCGGCATGCTTAATGATGACGGCGTCTTGCGGTTGTTGACATGCGGCTCGGGTTCGTGGTTGCTGAGAGGAGCGGATAGGATTAGCAGAGACGTTATTTACCTGCAGGGTCGAAGATCGCAGGCCGATCATTCCATCTCACAAAGTGCGAACTCCTGCGGGCCGTGCGAGCCTGGGGCGAATTAGCAGAGAGGAGAGAGATGCACAGTAACAAAGCATCCAGGGTGGTTTCGATGGGATGTGGAGCTATGTCCAGTAGCCACGGAGCTAGACAATAGCCTGCCAGCCTGCTTCGGCCAACAGGATGGAGGGGTATGAGACTATGAGTAGTGTGCGTCTGTATGAGATGAACGATCAAAGGTATATCCGACAACGACTTGATCCTCAACACTGGTCGCTGAGCTTGAAAGCCTCGTAACTAACCTCCTCACAGACAGAACAGAACATCGGCTATCCAAAAGATTAAGAGATGGAGGGGTGGGGAATGATCGGGATGGAACGAGCCGCGTGTGGAAGAGACGAGAGGAAGAACCTGGGCATGGGTAGGTGTGACTGGAGGAGTAGGGAGCGATGATAGACTTACGATGCCAAGTTCAGGTTCCTCAAAAGCCCGAAACCCAAGCCCAAGCCCAAGCCCAAGCCGCAACTTCGAAGGGCCAAGCTGCCTCCGGGGAAGCTGGTGAACCTAGCCCGCACAGAGAGGCTCCAGTGGTTGAGGGGACGCTGGGTGGGTAAGCAGCGTGTTGGTGGGCATGTTGAAGCGTGTGGGTGCGTGGGCGCGTGGGCGCGTGGGCGTTTGTGTGGGTGGTTGTGTGACGACTTGATTTTGTGTGGGCGCGCGTGTGGTGTGCGTGCGTATATGCATGTGTGCGTGTGTGTATGTGTGTCGTGAATCTCTGTGCAATGTAGAGGAATATAGGGAGGTAGTTGGAGTTGTTGAAACTGTCTGTCTGGTAGAGCCAACAAACCGAAGGCAGGAGGTTGTTTGCCTGAGGTCAATCCCCATGCGGGGGCTATTTCTGGCAGACGCAAAAGGGAAGCGCACGGACCGCATGCCAAGACTGACCCCGGCAAATGGTCGTGGACCCCTGTAACTCCAGTGGTTCTAGGTATCCTTTGGGCACATCCTGGGCACGTCCAGGGCATGTCCAGCCTCCCAGGCGGCGTCAGCGGGCGCTGGGGGCGATGGTTCAGTGGACGACCCGCGCGAGGCGCACCCTCCAGCACACTAGACTGCCCCGTATCGGGTATGCTGCGTTCCCGGCGCCTTGCAGTTGCTGATCCCCAGGACATCCTTGCATGGAATTGGAACCCATGGCGTGCTGCTGCCAGCCAGGCTTGAGCCGGCGCTGGTTGCTGCAGAATGGCGTCAGTCGACGTACAGCAGATATCGATCGAGCGAGAGTTGCTTTTTCGTGTTTCTTTTTCGGCCTGTTGGTTCTTGCCTTTGTTTTGATAGAGCCCGCGGCATTGGCGATTTGGTGTTCCAGTATCGTCAATGCGGAAATATTCTCCTCAAGACGGATAGGTCACGGATCGGGTTTGTACGAGGCAATGCTACGCCAGACGATAAGCCGCGAGCACTAGTTCACTCAGATGGGATTCTACTGCAGAAGTCCAGGATACACAGGCAGGCTCATGGGCTATGGGTTATGGGTCGTGGTAGGGAGTGATGAGCCACGGCAGTGATGATTACGGTACTGATGGACCATGGCATGGAACTCGTGGATGAAACTCGTGGATGAAAGATCTACGGAGTGACGGAGTTACGGAGTATAAGTGATGGCCTGATAGAGTCCATGCATCGCCACGGCAAGCTGCGCCAGCTCGAGTGCGTCGCGCTTCCAAATCGGGCTCGCGTTGTTGGGCTGAGCAGGGCAAGGCTGGGCCGGGCTGGCTGGGCCGAGGATTAATAAAGCGAGTTCGACCGTCAACGACGGGCACGACCCTGCGACACTATCGATCATGCATGCATGGTCGCACAGGCATGGAGCAGAGGAGCGCGCGCAGAAGAGACAAGGGCCTTGGCTGGCCGAGTTGGGGATAGTGGCCGACATCTGCCTTGATCGGCGACGGTTGGTCAAGGTGGGCATCGGACAGGCGTGGGCGCCATGGGGCAGGCAAGACAAGGGCAAGCAAAGACAAGGGCAAGCAAAGACAAGGGCAAACAAAGACAAGGGCAAGGCAAGCCAGCAGGGGTGTGCTCGGATGCAATGGGAAGCGATTCTCTCGGACGCGGAGCCTGCGATCCTCGTCCGCGGACATCACGGAGTGCGGCGGGACGAGACGTGGGCAAGACATTTTGGACTCACGGTGCATGTCTCTCGTGAGTCGTGAGCCTGAGTCCTGGGCCTACCTCGGAACCGAGAGGTCTCAGTCCAACGAATCCGGTGAACACAGCAGAAGAATATCCCGGGGCTCGCCTCTTAGATAGCACCAAGTTGCTGCTTTTACGAGCCAGACCAGGGTTTAGAGGACGAGGATCGACGCGACATGCCGAGCGAGGCTCAGGGGATGTGATCCTTTGCCCCAGGTTTTTCCCTTTTCTCTCTTTTGATTTTTTGTGTGTCTGTGTCTATGTCCGTGTCCGACCCCGGGATGAAATGAGTTGTGGAGGGTGCGCACGGCATTGAGATGTACCAGAGGTGAATGGGGATAGCATCGCCATGGATGGATGGGTCAAGGGGGGGGACTGGTGACCATTCATTGAGTGCACCCATCCGCACGAATCCCAACCAGGACAAGGTCCAGCCAGACATGAGGCGGGGAAGAGGGAGTGAGACCGTGGAACAGTGGACGGCGAGGAGGAGGAGGAGGGGCGGGAGCATGTAATGTGAGTGACATGGGGTCATGCAGCAATGAGTCCGTCCATCTTGTCATCGTGGAGGGTATCCCGCCCAGACGACCTATTCAGTATTTCTCAGCATTCGCACAAAGAACGGAGTAGAAGGAGAAAAGAATGGTGGCAAAGTAGAAGAAGATGACCTCGCTAATTGCTTTCACGTACCTCTTGAGAACTTAGGCTACTGACCTCCATACTCCTTCACGCGACAGTGAGACTAACGAGACTTGCAATGGAGAAATCTAGACAGAGACAAACGGCTGAGACGAGTCCTACAAACCTCAAAACGGCCAGAAACACCCTCCACCCGACCCAAAAGAGTGTGTGACCAGCCAGACGCCCGACAAGGAGTCTGGTCAGACATGACCTGATTCGAGGATGGCTCGCTCGCTCCCATTTGGGCATCACCATGTCTCGTGGGTGAGGACAAGCCAAGCAAGCAAGAAAAACGGCAAACTGTAGCAACCCAACAACTCACAGAAGTCTATTTTCCCCACCGGCGAAACAAAAACAATCCAGAAGGTGCCCCCAAGAGACAAAATAACACCAACGGCAGTTGGGTGTGGATTCATGTAAATCTACATCGGCCGTCCGTCCGCATCACGCCGCACCCCGTAGTGGATACCTGGCACGCCGGCTCCGAGTGACCAGGCAGATGGGCGGAACCATGGGGGTCTCACGGGTCTCTGCGACCAGGGATCTGGGTTCCTGGACCTTGTCCTACCGTGCCGGTTGTGCTTGTTTTCTTGTACCAACGGCCAAGGAAGCAGGGAAGATACCTCGTACACGGGCAACAAGAGAAGAGGCCGGACCCATCACAGCCTTGAGTCTGGGCTGTGAGGTTTCAACTTTGGATATCTCGTCCATCCCATGGCACACCAACTACCTACCTAGCTACTAGGTAGACTACCAAGTTACTCCGTAGACCACCACCATGACCATAACCACCACAACCACCACCAAGAGACCCGCCAACCACCCATCGACCAACCACCAGGCACGCGAGGCGACTTCCTTTTGCTTGCCTCTCTGTCTGCCTGCTCTACTAGCAGCTCTCTTAGGCTCTCTGTCTCTCCCCGTCTAAGCCTCAGCAAATAAAAGGCCCAGATGCCCCCCGGCCAACAACCGTCTAGGACGAACCGCATAGCATGGCTCATGTGTCCCCTTCGTTAATTCTTGATTTCCTCCTTCTCCCGCTTCCTTCTCCTTCCACCTTGCCTACAGCCTTTGTATCGATGACGAACAAGTCCGGTCGCGTGCCAAACCAGCTCCCACCATCTCCCCAACTCATCTCACATCAGTTGCGGTTGCTCCCTCTTACACACATCATCCGTCTCTTCCGCCTGTCTTGATAATCGGCGCTCGCTACGGCTGTCCCGCGAATAGCAAACTGTCGCTCTCACTCTAACCCAAGATTACATACGACTTATAAGCACACGACTTACACAGGCAACCAGTCGAACCCGGGTTTCCCCTGCACAGCTTCCAATCTGACTATCGCGGATATACCCGGAAGCAACATTTGAATGCCTGCCCAAGGCCCAGCGCACATCTAGCACCTCCACCACCATCCCCAGGGCATCGATCCCACTGACTCGCGCCCGCAACCCGCTAAAGGCCGACGAACTAGCGGGTCGACCCCTCCAAGCCCCCACCGAGTGCCCTGACGCTCAGCAACAGCGCTGCGGGTTACAGCGGCCGGCTCGGCATAGGGAGTGACCTAATCGTGCAGTTAGGTATGCCAGCTGACTGCCAGTTGATGCAAGCAACAACCTCCGCTGGCACCATCGTACCTGCCACTTTCTCTCCAGGCCAGGAGTTTCCCTCTCAGGGTTTTCCGTCCCAGGTTCTTTCATCCCAGGTTTCTTCTCTTTCTACAACTGCGAAAACACCAAGGATCTTTTCATCTCCAACATACTCATCCTCATCCTCATCCTCACCATCGTCATCAACGCCATACGGACAAGACCCTGGCCAACCATCCAGCTGGGGTTTGACTCGCGATTACTACACTACGGCCGCTATACCACCACCACTAATACCTATTCGTACCACGCCCGGATCGCCCTCGCTCGTCCATCGCTCGTTCGCCCGCACGCCCAGAACAGACGCCCAGGCCGCACCCAAACGAGCCCGGCGCCCGCCATTTACCCCCACCTTGCGCCCACCAGCGCCCTCGACGAGCCCTCCGACGAGCCCTTCCAGGACCGAACCAGAGAGGGATCCTCTTTGCCGCCCGCTCCGCCGCCGCGTTCACGCAAGCATTCACGCAACCCTCACCTCAGCCTCCGCCTTCCGATCCTGCTCCTCTTCCGCTTCTGCTGCTTCCGTTTCTCCTTCCCTCCTTTACACCACCTCGCCTCGGCGCCTCCCACTCCTCCAGACGTCGCCCTCGCCTCCCACGATGCCCGAATATCGTCACGCCCGGAGCGGCAGCCTCAACAACGTTTCGTCCTCGTCCAACGGCAACGCCAACGGAGCCCAGGCCACTCCCATGACTCCAGCGTCCACTACCCCCCGCTTCGATGGGCCCCGAAGCCCTCCGAGTATGTTGCACACGACCCCCGCGCGACGAGCCATCGCTCTCCGTCGCAACTTTTGTCCCACTCCCAACTGACCCAACTCACCATGACAGATACCGCTCACGTCCCGTGCAAGTTCTTTCGCCAGGGCGCTTGTCAGGCCGGCAATGCCTGTCCATTTAGCCATGACCTCGGTGCTGCGGCCGAGAACGTCTGCAAATACTTCGCCAAGGTGCGTGCGCCATATCACCGTAGCCCTCATGCCATCCCGCGGCTTCCTGCGACCAGCCCAAGTCCCCTCCCCCCGACGCGTCAAATCTAACAATTGTCTTTTGCCACACAGGGAAACTGCAAATTTGGTCCCAAATGCGCCAACATTCACGTCCTCCCCGACGGCCGACGCATCAACTACGGCAAGAATGGCGTCACGATAGGTACCTCGCCCATCAGTCTCGCCGGCCGGGCCAACCCCGCCTCCGCACAGAACCAGCCTTCCACCAGCGCCCTCACCACCTCTCTCTACCGCGCCGATGTCCCCGCGTACACCTCGGCCTACCCCTACGATGACCCGCAGCATAGTCTGGCGCGCCAGCCCAGCCTCGAGAATGGCCTGCCCACCATCGACATGTCATACACCAGCTCCGCCTACGGCTCACCCCGGGATGAGGATTCCCGTTTTGGTCTTGCTCTGTCTCCTGTTAACAGCAAGGGGCTGTCGGTCCTAGATGCTCCTCTCCCCGCCTCGTTCGACTCCAATGGCATCTCCAATGCCGCCCGGTTCCCCGCGGCTCCGTGGCCCTCTTCAGTCCCTTCCAAGTTCGGTCTCGAGTCACCTTCCCAGTCCCTCAGCAACGCCAAGGATTCTCGCACCTCCGAAACCCTCAAGTTGCTGCACACCTCCGCCTTTGGTTCCTCGGAGCACCTCGTTCCCCCCATGCCTAACAGCCCGCCCAGTTCTCACCAGAGCAACGTGGATGAGTACTTTGGAAAACGAGCTATGCACTCGTCCCGGTTCTCCAAGCCACGAATGCTCAGCTCCAGCATGCCCAAAACGTCAGTCGACAGAGATTGGGAAGCCGAGTTCGCCTTTGGCGACGATGACGACAACCTCCCCGAGAACTATGTGCCGGAGAACTTGCAGGACCTCTTGACCCCTGCCGAAAAGGCTCGGAGAGGCTCGATGCGAGCCGACAGCAGCGACGCTGGCTTGGACGGCCTCAGCAAGTACGGCAGCCCTATCGGATCGAGCCCTAGCCGGTGGGGGCCCATGTTTCAGCGACAGAAGGAAGAGGAGGATTCCACTCGATCGGCGCGAGGTGCTGCCTCGGCCTTTGGTCATGTAGGCAGCCCGTTGCGAAACTCAATTCTCGCCCAAGAGATGAACAATTCCAACGGCCTCATCCGTCCCTCATCGTTGCGCAGCGCCAGCGACTCCATGTCAATGCTTTCTCAGCAACTCCAACGTAACCATCTCGAGGATAGTGCGGGGGGTTCCAGCCCGCTGCTCCACCCCTCGGCTGCTCGAGGTCCCGGAAGCGCCATCAGCCCCATTAGCCCGATAGGAAAAGAGCGCGGTATGGAGCGCCACGTATCGAGCGGCAGCATCAGCTCAGCCATGAACGGACGGTTCACCACGCCCATCAACGAGGATGATGAGATGTTCCACATGGAGGGCATGGAGGAGGATGGCGAAACGTCCACGGTCGCCAAAACCCCGAAGCGGTCGTCGGCCGGCCTGAGCATGGGTGCCTGGAGCAGCTACGCCGGGGTTGTGTCGGGCAAGAGCCAGACCAACGGAACCAAGGGATCAAGGGACTCGGTGCCAGTTAGCGGGCGATGAATCTTCCCGTCTCGGAGGGATGACGAAATTAAACCGAGTCACGCTCTGGATGGCAACTGATAGACGGCGCATTGCATTGCAACACCAGCCATAACCACGCGAACAACCACCAACAGCTATACGACACCGTTGCATTTCCTCGGACACAGAGCACGCAGATTTGCATCACCCCTCGGGTGGCTCTTCATTTTGCAGCATTGGCCTTTTACGGAAAGAGAAAATCTGGTGTTTTTATGCAAGTCTTTGGCCCCGGACTCCAAAAGGATATAGGATACACGGCATGGAGTTTTGTCTTTTTTCCCTTTTTTGGTTTCCATTTTAGGAACGGGGGAGTTTCCCTTTTCTTCGTCTTTGATTCACTACATGGGGAGGCCATCTACGCTTGACATGCCGGAGTGGACGGACCAGTTGCTGCATTTCATAAACCTATTATTTAGGCATTGTTACGTGGAATCCTTGATACTCCTCGTATCGGGGTTGCATGGCGAGAGATGCGTAGCGACGGTCATCGACTCGATGGTGCAAGCTGGATTTGGGTTACGGTGTTTGGGGGTTTCTGGATTCCCAAAAATACAAACGTTTGAAACGATAGGGGAGAGGGGAAAACAGTTTGCTTTGGAGCAGGAGTGAACCGACTCGCTGCGAAATGAAGTTGAGAGCATGTATGGCACGTATATATGTACAGAGGAAGAAGATTTGAAGATTTGGGGTTATCTACTCAGAGGCGTATGAAGCATGGGTTGGAAGTGAGGAAATGGACATTGTTGTAACTTGCTTACTACACGTATCGTGATGTTTACGGGAATGATTCTGAGGAAACAGATTGTCGTATGGGAATACAACAATGCAACTCCAAGTCTCTAGCGATGGGTCTCTTGTGAAGGTGGTGATTGGATGAGAAAGGTGGGCTGTGGCGAGTGGGGTTGAGGATGTCGGATCCGCTTCTTAAAGCTTTGATACACGTGTATGATAGTCTCAGCGATAGAGTGACAGGTACTCGTTGCAGTCAGACGTGGAAGAGGTGAGCAAAAGATTCTATACACTAGTACAAGGTAGCCACAGCGGTGAGTGACAGCCATCAAATCCCCAGACACGAAAACCCGGGGTCAAGGGCCACGACGACGTCACAATTCCCCCGAGGCCGCGCACCAGCTTCAACTCGGGACTGTTCGGTTCAACATATTGCTGGAGGGGGGAGAAATCGGGTCCATCCCGCCCCAAAAAATAAACACAGATCCCCCTTTCCCTTCAACTACTCCGTCCGCCCTGTCGTCGTTCTCGTCTTGATTCTGTCCTCGAGAAAAAAGAAAACCCCGCTCGGTTGTGAGTCGAACCCGAAAGAATTGGTGACGCGCCGGCAGCCCCTCCCCTGTCGGCGCCTTTGCACAAGAGGGGATTTTCTTTTTTTTTTGGTTCCCAACATGTCTAAGATGCAAAGAGGGGGTTTTTCCTGGTCTGGGGGGTTTAATTGTACAAGGGGGAGGTTTATGGGGGTGGAAGGAGTTTAGTTGGCATCGGGCTGCTTGAGGATGTACTCGACGGCTTGCTCGACTGGAAGGTGGGAGTCAGTGTTGGTTTGTTCATGAGGAGAGAGAGGGTGGAGCGTACCGGAGTGGATGGCGTCGGCATCCTTGTCGGGGATCTCGATGCTGAACTCCTCCTCGATGGCCATGACGACCTCAACGGTGTCGAGGCTGTCGAGGCCGAGGTCGTTGGCGAAGTGGGCGGCGGGCTTGATCTGTTGCGGGGGTTAGACGGGTTCCATGGTTCTCGGTAAGGGCGACTAGAAGGGATGCTATCGGGGACGTACGTTGGTGACATCGTTGACCTGTGATAGTGATTAGCTTCGATATCTACGGGTGTGGACGGCAAAGAGGCGAGGTGGGAGAGGCGGGAAGGCATATGGTGGTTGGAGATAGGCACATCGAGAGACACTTGGAATAGTGCTACAATGCTCTCCATTCATCCAATCCGTAGTGACCGAATTGACCGGCCACATCCCGCAGGTCCCCTCACTGACGCCTCTTCCTTGGGGAAAGGTAGCTCACCTTGTCAAAGCCCTGTAGCAAGCTCATGATACGGCCCTCGACCTCCTCCTTGTTGAGAGCACCGCCAGCGCTGTACATGCGCACGGCCTGGAAACTCTGGATCTTGGGCAAGACGGCCCGGGGCGCGGTGGTGGCGGCGGCGAAGACGGTCCTTTGCGCAACGGCGGGTCGGAGGGCGGCACGGGCGGCGGCCGAAGCGGAGCGGAGGACGGCGGAGCGGAACATGGTTGCGAAGACGAGTGGTTTCCGAGGCGGGGAGATGCTCAATTGCTGGCGAGGGAGGGGGCGTGGGAATTGAGATTGAGGTTCGGGATGCGGGAAGTGGTGATAAATTTCTCGTTGCTGGTCGGGTCACGGAGAGTCGGGGGAGCTAGCTGGGGTGGAGGATCACGTGGTGCGAGGTACGTACCTGGTGATTAACGTCAGTGAGATGCTGCTGTGTCATTGGCTGGTGGTTCCCGAGGGTAATTCTCGAGTGGGCGATGGCGTTTAGACGTGAGATTCGGAGGATATTTGTTGTTAAATATAGCTGAAATGTGTAAGATAAGAAGTCGATTATACTAATGATGTTCTTGTGTTTCTTTTGTAATTTTCGAGCCAGGTTTGGGCACTCAATTGTTGCGCAAGGTGCTGGCTCTGGATCTTCCCCCATGTTTCGCTAAAGTCAGCATAATCGACTTGGCTCTCATTGGTCCCGCTTCTCAGGAGCGTGCGTTTATAGTATGTTGAGTTTTGCTATTCGAGAATCCATTTGTAAGGATAAGTAGAGTATTGATTGAGCTTAGGAATTTTACTCTTGAGAACGGGTAGAAATTATAGATTGAAGTAGACGTAATCAATCCAACATTTGTCTCTGTAAACACTGGGGGATTGATTGTGGGAAAGAGAATAACACTCGTCTCTAAGTTAATATATCAGGTGATTAACATATCTATCTTGAAAAGAAGCAGATGAATGAAGTAAAAGTAAGTCAAACCCTTGATCAACCCATAGGTTCTATAGTTTATAAAAAACCAGAACGTCCATAGTAAGCATACTAAGCCAAGTCCGTTGTTCAGGTATCACCATTTCCTCCCTAAGTTTGCCGACCCTGTACAGCCTCGCGTGCTGGCTCCAACGCCCGGTCTCCCGTATAACAGAGCAATTAACCACAAACTACTTGAGACTCCACGTTTCAATATCCGATGGATTAGACGGGGCGAGTATCACGGGCAGAGGGCGGTTTGACTCTCGATGCAAACTGGCCGTGACTTGCACGTATGTGGACTTATACGTGGACTGGTATCGGAGAAGGAGCGACGGGTCGTTATGCCGAGCTTGCAGTGATTCACTGCCTTCCTAAGTCATCTCCATCTCAGGAGGTGCCTTAGGCAGGTAGACGACAACAACTATGCTCGTCCCCATCAACTCTCCTACATCACAGAACTAGCTGGCCTGACAGAACATCGCCAGCAGAGCCAGTCCTCACCAACACCATGAAGCTCTACTGCATCATCGCCGCCACGGCCCTCCTCACAGGCGTCGCGCCGTGCCTCCTCCCCTCTGATCTCAACCCCAACGCTCACGATGCCTACCAACTCCTGCAGGCTCCCCGCAGCGACATTCCCGTTGGCACTGGGGACCGCTTCGCCAACGGCTCCCTCCCCCCCGCGGGCCTGGGCATCCACGACCGCGACCTCCAGAGCATCCTCAATCCCCGCGAGATCACCTCAGCGCTGCGTGGTCTCGCCCGCACCTTCAAGGACGACGTCACGCTCTTCACGAGCCCTCTCACTACCTTCGAGAACGCCTCCCTTCATGGTGCGAGCGTCGGCGACAACCCTCGCGTCTTCATCATGGCCGGCATCCACGCCCGCGAGCGCGGTGGCCCCGACGACGTCGTCTACTTTCTGGCCGACCTGCTACACGCCCGTGTCGCCCGCTCCGGCGTCCGCTATGGTAACCGGAGCTACTCACCCGCCCAGGTCCGAGCCGCGTTGTCGGCCGGCGTTGTCGTCCTTCCGCTGGTGAACCCCGATGGCGTGGCCCATGACCAGGCGACGGACTCATGCTGGCGCAAGAATCGCAACCCGGCGAGCGCCACGGGCGACTTTGACATCGGCGTCGATCTTAACCGCAACTTTGACTTCCTCTGGGACTACACCCGCGCCTTCAGCCCCAATGCGGACCTGTGGGCTGCAGCGTCGGATATCCCTGCAAGCGAAGTCTTCCACGGCACTGCGCCGTTCTCCGAACCCGAGACGCAGAGCGTTGTGTGGGTTCTGGATTCGTTCCCTAGCCTGTCATGGTTCCTTGATCTGCACTCGTTCGGCGGGGCTATCTTATACGGCTGGGGCGACGACAACATCCAGACAACCGACCGCGGCCAAAACTTCAGCAACACCTCCTATGACGGGAAGCGAGGAATCACAGGCACTGACCCTGAAGACATCAGGTATAGAGAGTACCTCGACGCATCCGACCTCGTCACCCAGCGCATGCTGGCCAAACGCATGAAGAAGGCCATGGCCTCGGCTGGTCGCACGCCGTACAAGATCGAGGAGTCGGTCGCCTTGTATCCGACGTCGGGCATCAGCACCGACTACGCCCTGGGCCGGTACTACAGTCGGCAATGCGGCGCCGGCAAGGTGCGCGGGCTGACGCTCGAGTTCGGGGCCATGAGCGACGCGGGGCCGTGTCCGTTCTACCCCAGCGGCGAGCAGTACCATCAGTGGATGAGGGAAGTGGGCGCCGGCCTGATGGAGTTGATGTTGAGCGCGGCTGAGGAGGGCGAGGTGGAGAGGTGGGAGTGCTGAGTTGCGGATTGGTGCTGTTCAGGACAGAGAAGTCCTGGCTCTGATGTTCACTGTGGTGCTAGACGGTTAACCACCTGTGTTATATGAGCCTGGACTCACCAAATCGCCACCGATATTCGATATCCACTGCCGCTGTTTTATCGAGAATTAGCACATGTTAGCAACTCGCCATTCATCAGTTGACAACCGCACTTCCTCACCCTCACGAACAAAACCCATCATGAAATGACCAGTGACAAAGGGCATTTTGGAGCTCTAGATTATATACACTCTGCACCTCCCGTCCAGATGCCGCCCACTGTCCGCCGTCATGTATCCGCTGCCCATGGAACAAGACAAAGAATATGTTTGGTGCCCTTTCCCCTAAAGTCCTACAACGACGAGAAGCCAGATACGAATAACCCAAAGGGGAACAAAAACAGATGATGTGGTCGTCGTGATTTTTTTGTGTAGGTCTGTTTTCTTTGTTTATCGGTATGGCGAATCCGCTCGGATGGCGGCCACGAGCTCGGGCTCCCACTTGTCTCCGTTGGAAAGCAGTTTCTCTGTTTGATGTGTTAGCCGAGGTGGTCCTGGCAAAACCGCGCATCTCCGAGTTTGAGCCACTTTGCCGGGCCAAGATCGAGGACGTCGGGGATATAGTAAGTAACGACAATGGTAATCCATTGAACATCCGCTGGGGAATTGGGTAAGAGGGAATAAGAATAACCCACCCTTGTTGTACAACAGCTCCTCTCTCGTCTCGGTCGCGTACTCGGCATTGGGGCTCTCGACAATGGCGTCGACGGGGCACGACTCCTGGCAGAAGCCGCAGTAGATGCACTTGGTCATGTCGATGTCGTAGCGCGTGGTCCGTCGGGAGCCGTCGGCTCGCTCCTCGGCCTCGATGGTGATGGCCTGGGCGGGGCAGATCTGTAGGGGATCAATATGGGCTGCTTGCGGGATGGGGAATGAGTATCGTACAGCTTCGCAGAGCTTGCAGGCAATGCAGCGCTCTTCACCTGAGGGATATCGTCGCAGGGCGTGCTCGCCTCGGAATCGGGGGGAGATGGGGCCCTGGGGTTATATCAATCAGTCCACGGTTCGGTCGGAGCGGAAGCTGTTGGAGAGTGAGGCCACGCATACCTTCTCGAAGGGGTAGTAAATGGTGTAGCTGTTCCGTCGTTAGTCCGTTTCCCCCGAGAGATGTAGGCGTGCTGCAACGTACGGTGGTCGGAAAAACTGCTCGAGCAGGACATACATTCCCCTCGCCATCTCGGTCATGAGGAAGAACTTGCCCATGCGGTCGAGGGTGCTTTCGTTGTCCCAGGTCCAGGTGACCTTCCGGCTAGTGCGGAAGTTGACGGGCGGCGGTCCGTTGGGAGTAGCATATCCGCGCTGCTGGAGGAGCATCCGGGCGGCGACGAGCGAGCTGCTGCTGCTGGCGGCCCGGGGCAGCTGCCGGCGCGCGAGCATGGCGGCGGACGCCTGCAGAGCCAGCGCCATGGCGAGGAGAGTCAGCGGGGAGGCGAGGGCAGGTGACGGGAGGCCAATTGGGCGGGTTGCGGGCGAGGCGGAGGCGTG
This sequence comes from Neonectria hederae, assembly GCA_003385265.1. Lineage (NCBI taxonomy): Eukaryota > Fungi > Ascomycota > Sordariomycetes > Hypocreales > Nectriaceae > Neonectria > Neonectria hederae. The sequence goes on from QGQB01000023.1 coordinate 303,227, forward strand.
AAGGGCGAGCGGGCGAGGATTTGGCGTGGTTCGTGATGTGTCGGCTCGGAAAGTTGCTCAGGCCCCGGGTGGGATTACATTGCTGGGCAGTTGATTGGTGGTTGGCGCCCGCGTGACTTGTCACGTGCAGCTGTCGCCTCAACTGACCAAAGATTACGTCGACAGGACAGGCGTCTACTATTTGTAGTCGTGCTAATTAGTTAGTGACAGCATCATGATTCTTTGCCACCTGCGGTTATCACCAATTGGATTATTAAAGCAACTTAAAACAGTGTGCATATTACTCTTAACAAGGTAAAGGCTAATTATTAAATATCCGTTGATCCCATGTAGTCGTTATATCGTGCCTGCCTCGCGGGTATACATGTCTATCCTAACATCACAAACGCCAATACACATAGATATTATGCCATGTTAAGCCATCCCACCTGGATTTCCTTAGAAGCTCTTCTCCCAGGCTCGCCACCAAAGGCCCATGTTGGCCGCCACAACCAGATCCAGCATCTTCATGCCATCGGGGTAGATGATTAGTTTCCCCATCTTGGCTCGCTTTCCGCGGTTGCCACCCCCGGCTTTTTCCTTGCCTAGGTTCACATCGAAGGGCGACACCATGCCGTCGTCTTCATCGCTGTCGTTGCGTCCGTCTAGTTTCTGCAGGAGCTTGTTGAAGTGCCCCTGGAGTTGAGCCTTGACTTCCTCGCGTCCTTCGGGCGACTTGAAGAGCTCCGCGCTAGGTAGGTTGAAGCGTAGCTCACTGAGGGCCATGGCTCCTCCCAACTGCTGCACGGGTACGCCCTGCTCAATTAGTGCGTTCAGTGCTGGCTTCTCGTCGTGTAAGATGTGATAGCATCGGAGGCTGCGGCCGGTGGTTCCCGTCCGGAACTCGCATCTACCGTTCCACGGGCTGGTGAAGACGTATCCGCGGGGTCTCATTCCAGGACCCGGTTGTCCCAGGGCAGACTGCGGTTCAGGAAGCGGCTCTCCCGAGGCGACCGAGTTGACCGACGTTACGCTTCCATGTCGACTGTGTTCCCGTGGTTCCTGGTTCCACTTCTCCCGGAAATTGGTGGACCAAGATTTCGCGTAACCCATCACGACCTGTCTCGAGAGCACCACACCTTCATTTCGAGGCACTCGCTCGTCCGCTGGGATTCCGTCGCCGGGGCCCATATCAAAGCTCCTTCTCGTGGGCATGTTGCGGAACCTGCCATAGCCCAACGTCTCGATTTGGATGTTGATGGGAGGGTTTGCGGCAGGCGTCTGTGAGTGGGCGACGGGTGGCACGTTGGGTAGGAATGGGCCGGACTCGTCCTGATCGGGCTGTGGTGTTTCCGACTGGTAGGATGAGACGTGGCCGACGTTCCACTGGTTTCCGGTGCTCGGATCACGGCGAATCAGAGCAAGGGTGAATGGGTTGGTAAAAGTAGAGTCTGCCTGTTTCCTCGGTGACGGAGACCGGCTCACGTAGCTGCCTCGCTTGGGGTTGGGCGATTGAAAGGGTACCCGACCTCCATCGTCTATTTCGATGTGTGACTCTGGAAACGCAGGAAGTGGCTTGTCGGTTTGGGGCGTAGGAGGCCTTATGGTCCGGGCACCTATATTCCTAGGGCCGTTGGGCCTGCGAGAGATGGTGTTCTGGCGACGGAGAGGCGAAGATTGGGGTTTATGTTCGTTCGGGCGCCCATCAAGACTCAGCCGGGGATCTTGATCATAGGTAGGCGGAGTGGAGCGACCAGCATCAAAGGTAGAATTGACAGTGTGACCACGAGGTCTCATGGGGTCTTGATTCTCGTTGCCAGGGACGGGAAGAAAGTGATCGCGGTTCGAAGGCGGCATGGGCTTTGCGGACCCAGGCAGCGGCTTTCGGGGGATGTTCCTGACGGAGGAACCCTCGTCACTAGATGATCGGAAGCCGTCATCGCGAATCGGGGCAGGGCTGGAGAGATCGGAGGAGGGTCGCTCTAGGTGGATGTAGTAGAGACAGCTGGCGATGTCCTCGGAGGAGACGATTTTGAGTTGAGGTTTGAAAGGAGAGAGGATGACATCTAGATGGTGGTTAGCTAGGCGGGCATGAGGAGGCTAAGGGAATCAATCATCTTACCTCGCGTGCCAGGAACGCGGGAAATGTACAGAGTCAGGGGATCTTGGCGCTCATCGGTCGGGTTGACGGGATACTGCGGCGGGTTGGCCGCGAGATTGTTGACGGAGGTGAGGGAGTGAGCCTCCATCTTTGGAGGTGGTTTCGGTGCAAGTGCAAGGAGGAAGTGGGGTGATTTTGATGGTGGAGTCGATCGTTTGTAGGTGAGGGGAGAGAGTGAACGCGCGGAAGGGGGATAACTCGAGGTTAAATAAGATCCACTACCTCAAACGGATTCCTCTCTGATATTTACAGAATGAAATTCTGGGGACAAGAGTTCTTTTTTTTTTTTGGGGGGGGGGGGGGTTTTT